>VWYE01003814.1:63503-196048 GCA_013398995.1 Alaudala cheleensis
TGTCCTGGCTGCTGCCCATTCAGGAGACCCAGAGGAATACTCTGGTCTCCCACACCCCGGCAGGCAGTGGCCATGGTTAAGCCTGTCTGTATGTTGGGCCTATCATGGCAGAAATAATTCACCTTAGCATTGCCAGTCTAGAGCTAACTTAGTTTGATACTGGCAGCTTGATGCACCACTTGCAATGCTGTTCAGTAGTGCCATTTCCTACGTGCACGTGCATCTACATGAGCTACTTTTACAACCAACTTCTCTATCCCAGGTAGTGATGTCTCATCACAGTTCAGCTGCTCAGATTTGTTTACCTCTGCCCTGACAATTTTTCCATTGTTTTAGCCACCTCCACAGAGTATCCGCGAGTTGGTGTAGAGGTGAAATGTTGGGTATTTTTCTTGTTCTGGAATACCTAAATCCAGCTGGACAGCTTTCAGCTGCAACCTGAGTTCACCTACCGTGTCCCTTAATAGTTTCTGCAACTCATTGCATAGGAATCCATACAGCAGCTTTCACATTTTCAGTTTATTCATACAATATAGACTGAATGAGTCAGTGACGAGAGTGTGTTACATTTCATTTTCAGGTAGCTGATTATATGGTGGGGCCTCCTCAGCATATGACACCTTCTACTCCTCATCCACCTCCTTTGACGATAGTCTGAAATTTTTGCCTTCAGGCCAGATCATGGTAATTTCCAAGATCCCCGGGCAGTTGTGATTTCCTGTTCAAGCCAAGTGTGTGATCAGTGCAACCCACTTGGTAACATCAATGGTGTGATATGCACAAGTGACTTTCCCTTTGAACATCCAGCCCAGCACCAACAGTCAGGGTTGCCAGAAGAAGCTGTGCTTCAGTGCAGATTGCTTCTGAAGCACAGCTTCACCCTTTCATAAGCTGCCAGCATCTCTTTTTCAGTTGGGGTATAGCAGACCAAAGATCATTTGTATCTCCAACTCCAGTACCCCAGCAATCGTTTTTGACTCTCTTTTTGCCAGAGACTCCAGGAAGGACCGTTCTCCCTGGCTGCCATATAGAGAAGGTTTTTCATACTTTGTCCTTTTCTGAGTTGCCCCAGAGCTACTGCATGAACAGTAATTCATTCAAAAGCTTCTTGTTCTTGGGTCCCCACTTGAAATCATTCTTCCAAGTTGCACAGTAGAGAGATCAGGCTTACAGCCTGATTGTAATGTGCAATATACTTCCTCCAAAAAACCCACAGCACCTGAGAAAGCCGTTTCCTTCTTGCTGGTTGGTGGGGACACAAAACAGGTGCTGTTTTGTGGGCGACGTCCATTGGAACATGATGATGCCCATCTTCCTGTTTTATCTCCTGAAACTGAATTTCCTGGGCAGGACCCTTAGCTGGCCTTCAGGAGGAGTTAGATTATCTTCTCTGATTTCTGAAAAGCTTACTTCAGTGTTGCCCCACATGATGATGTCATCAATGTACTGCAAGTGTGCTGGAGTCTTACCCTGTTCCAGTGCAGTCTGGATCAATCATGGCAAATAGTGGCACTGTGTTTCTACCCCTGGGGCAATTGGTTCCAGGTGTTGCTTTCCTGCCCTTACATCCAGCACTGCCTCTGGGAGTCCATTCATAATTGCACCCAGTCTAGAAGGGGAATACGGGAGGATGATTTTCACCAGTTTTTTCGCCCACTTTTCCTTCTTCAGGCCTGTTGTACCTTTTGAGCTTTAGAGAATTTTTAATTTCTTGTGTATATTAAGGAAAGAATATTCTTACTGCTTTATCTGCCAGATTTCCTCAGTGCTGTCCACGCCATGTTTAGAGTTACAAATCAAAAAATTTACAGACTGAGAAATTACCTTAGGTGATACAGAATAAGCTCAAGGCTCTAGCCATGCCCCAAGGCTCTAGTCATGGCTACTGAAAAAATTAACTGCTACTGTCCTGGCCAGAAACAGGACACAGTTCAGTAATACATTTTAATAGTACAGTAGATCTGTAAAAAGTATGGTAGTTGCTCAAGTGGAAAGGAATATGTTAGTTAGCCTTTCCTTCATACTATTAATAAATGTGTAGAAAAGTTTGGGAACTAAGTAGTATTCATTTGTCCAGCTTGGTAAAGATAAACTTTAAACTTTCCTTGTAGATTACAAGTATTACATAGTAATCAGAAGACCTCGTGACATTTGAAACCCATGTCTATTTAGTTACCTAGCTGTAGTATGTTGAGAACAACATGTGTTTCTGTAAAGCTTCTAGAAATTCATAGACATTCATAGATGGCATGTGATTGTGCTAATGAGCTATAAATAAGGTGTTACACATCTTCGTTTTAAAGAAGATGGAAGATGGCAAGCACATCTTAACTTCCTTTTTCTGTAAATTGCTAAAAATATTAGTAAAGTAGCCTGTTTTGGTGAAGGACTGATCAGCTTCGCAACCATGTTTTAGAAACTTAAGAATTTAGGAATGAAAATCAGGAAGAAAACACCTTGTGACCATATGTTACTGAGATGAAAAGCAAAGCCAAACAAAACACCATATTTTATCAAGAAGACAAATGCATTTTAACACATCATGTCGTAGGTAGAAGTTTAAAGATTTAAGACCTGGTGATAGACTGATATTTGAGCTATCTTTCCTGGAAAAGAACAGGACGAGTTTGAAAAATGTCAAGTGCAATGTTTACATGCATTGTTTTAGAAGTTCATTAGGAAGAAATAAATTAATGCAAACATTAATGAAACATCCACGTAATAGTTGTATGGTCAAAACTTGAAAATTATCTCATTTTCAGAGAGGTGAAATGGGCCTTTGTGGGGGAACAACAATTTTCTGGCAAAACACAAGTATAAACAAGGAGTGTGCAGAAAGCGGAAGCCAGGGACAAGTAAACTGGAAAGAACATACAGGCACTTTCTAAGCATTTAGTGCCACTTCCTAGGTGGCACATTCCTAAGATGTAGTAGGAAAGCTAAAATCCATATAGAATTTGATCTGGTAAGGGATGTCGAACAACAAATCACAGAATCATATAGTAGTTTGGGTTGGACAGGACCTTAAAGATCCTTAGTTCCTACCATAGGCGGGGAGAGCTTGTGCTAGAAGAACTTCTAGAAGCACAGAAGAAATGAAAAGGAAAGCTTGAGGCAATGTGAGCTTGCTACTGAATGGTGAAGGAGCCGTGGTGAGAGAGCATAGAATATATTAAGGTGCTGTATGCCTTCTTTACCTCGGTATTTACTAGTGAGTGTGGCTTTCAGCAGTCCCCAGAGATCAGATGGACAGTCTTGAGTGAGAAAGACATTGCCACAATGGAAGACTGTTGGGTTGGAAAATAGTTAAGCAAATTGTAGTGCCCTGCCATAGGCACAAGTGCAGAGGGAGCTAGATGTTACTGATAGGCTATTCCTAATAGTTTCTAAATGATCATGGTAACTGGGAAAGATGTCTTAAGATTGCAGCCCTGTGGTCAGGAAGGGCAGAAAGGACTAGGAGGAGGCTGCTCAGATTTCAGATCAGTCCTTAGGATGGTGATGGATCAACTACTCTGGGGTGCCAAAAAAAGTGCAAAAAAAGTGTGTAAAAAAAAAGGTACTCAGAAGTAGTCAGCATGGATTCACCAAAAGGAAGTCTGGCTTGAGCAACTGGTAATTTCCTAGCAGGAAGTGACAGGCTTTCTAGAGAAGAGGAAACCAGTGTCCTCAGGCTCAAAGCTATTGTCTGCCTTGACAGTGGGAAGGCTATTTGCTCTGTCTCTCAAAAGATCCTCATAGAGAAGCTGAACTCCTGCTAGAGAAGCTGAAGTATGGGCTGGATGAGCACACACTGAGGTGGATTAAAAACTGCTTAAATGACTGGCACTGGAAGGTAATAAGTGGTGGCAAAAATTCCTCAGTGGTGTACCTTAGGCTCAATACAGGTCCCAGTTTCTTTTACCATATTCAGTAATATTTAGCATGTTGGGTCAGTGTGCCCTCAGCAAGCTTCCTGGTAGTACAAAACTGAGGAGTGACTCATAAACCAGTGGGTTTTGCTGCCATTCAGCAGGTGGCAGGAAAGTGCCAGCAAGAGCCTTGTGTTGTTCAAAAATTGGAATTTCACAGTCTGGTACTTCAGAAAGCATAACCCCTCATACCATAACATGTTGGAATATGACTGTCTGGAGAACAGCTTTCCTGAGGCTGGGCTCAGTGGACACCAAGCTGAACAAAAGTCAGAAATTTGCCCTTATCTGCAAAGATGGCTATAGCAGCTAATTCCGAGCTGCATTAGCTGAAATGCTGTCAGCAAGTCTGTAGAAGGGATCCTTGCCATTCTTTCAGTACTGGTGAACTACATCTGGAGTACTCTACCCCATTCTGGGCTCCTCAGTACAAGTGAGACATGGTCATAATGGGGAGAATCCAACAAAGGGCCACTAAGATAATGATGGAGTTTGAGCATTCCTTGCCTGAGAAAAGGCTGAGAGAGCTGAGACTATTTTGCCTGGACAAGAATAGGCTCAGGGGGATCATACCAATGTATATTAATACCTGCAAGGAGGGTGCATTAGAGGACAAAGCCAGGCTCTTCTTAGTGGTCCCCAGTGACAAGACCAGAACATGGAACATACTCATTGGCTATTAGTTGGTGACATACTTCTCTCCATTTTTGGAATCACAAATGAATAAGGAAGGCAATTTTTTCAATGTTTTAAATAATGAAATAATATATTTCATAGAGTTTTTTCAGCAATCTGATTGCATTCAGTGGCATTAATTCTGAAAAGCCAGCCTTATAATGTGTTCTTTTTTATAAAAAAACCAACTGTTTAATCTCTATCAGCTTTTTAAAGAGTTTTGATTTTTATAAGGAGCTGTAGAAATCACATTCAAGTATTTTGTTGTTCTGTAGTAATTTCATTATGTTCTTATGTTCTTTTTTAATATTATTTATCTCATGCTTTCTGGTTATTCATGAAAATATTCACGCTTCTATGCAGTTCATGACAAGCACGTATATGGCATTTTCTGTCAACTCTTCACAATCAGCTTGAATTGTTAAGTATTTTTTAACATATTTGAAATGCATTTCCCTGTCCTTTGTTCTGTAATCCAACACCTAAGAAATTGGTACAGATTATCTCTGGAATGTTTTGTTCTGTTTAGTTTGGGGGTTTTTTTTGCAAAAATTTACAGTCTTCTCTCAAGTGTTTCAGTTACTTGGAAGTTTGGTTTTCTGTTTGCAAACATTATGATCTTTTGGATTAATTTGAGAACGAAAATATCTGTCATCTAGGTGGGCTTTGAAAGTAATTTGTAGCCACTGCATCTTGTCATACACGTAATTCCACAGTAAACACGATATTGCATGAAGCACATTGGTTGATAAAATATCATGGAAATATGCAAATGAAGGATGTACTCAAATGTATTAGCTGTTAGTGCAGAGCATTCACTCAGCAAACAGTTTTCAGAAATGAAATTAATTATTTGCTTTGAAAAGAGTATAACTGTTCCTGGGAACTGATTTGTGATATGAACAAATGATAATGTGTATTTATAATCAAGGCAGCTCCTTTTTGCCTCAGCCCTTTTTTTTTGTTTTTTTTAATAGAGAACTCACAGAATATGTTTAATCCTTCCATATCACATATAGTAGCAGTTGCAGATTTGACGAAATCTTTGCTTTCATTTGCTTTCATACTTTTTATATACAAGGACCTTAGGTACAGAAATTTTCTTTTTCTTCCTTTGAATCAGCAGTGTTTTTGCTGAAGTGTCCATCCTCACAGTCTCACAATCAGTAACAAAGTCTAGCTGCGTTCATGAAATGTGTAACATTGCATCATTGTGATAATTTTGCTACGGCTTTTTTATTTTCTCTCATTGAAAAAAGGAGCTATAAACAGGATTTGCATTATGAACCAGCTGTATTTTTTTTGGATGAGATTTTGAAGCAGATTCACTAGGAGTCTTCATTACTTGCAAAGTTAACTTGCTGCAGCAGTAACTGTTCGTTATCTGCTTTGACATACTCAGCTAAGTGGGATCTAGATCATGTCCAAAATTTTAAGTTCACCTAATTTTCAATTTTTGTAAAAGAATATTTACTTCTACCTTGGACTCTTTCTCTGAGCTTTTATAGAAAAGCCCTTGCCTTTAATAGACACTGATGCAAAAATTACATTTTAGGGTGGTAGTTTTTTTAATTTCCAAAGAATGCACAGCTTTGGTTTGTTATTTTAATTTTGTTTGGGTGTGTTTTCTGTCACATCCTCACCCCCTATGAAATGGTATTGTGCTGTATAATGGAAGCAGGTTGATGGTTGGCCCTGGCCTCTCTCTCATTCCTCTACCCCAACCATGAACTGGGTGAGAGAATAGTAGGAGTGGAAGTGAGGAAAAATGTCTGTTGAGATAAAGACAATTCACTAAGTGAAGGAAAGAGGAAGAAGGAAAATAACAATGCAAAGACAATGACTTACTGCGCTCAACAAGTAGTGTGCTTATACCCAGACAGTCTTTGAGTAATAGTTACACCCTAAAACCCCTTCCCTCCATTTTCATTACTGAGCATGATGTTGTATGTCATGGAGCATCCCTTCAGTCAGTTGAGATCAGCTGTTTCTGTTGTGTTTCCTTCCAGCTTCTGGGCCATCCCAGCCTACTGTGTCTGAGTTTGTTTGACGTAAAAGCTGAATTTTCATCTTTCCTGTTGTTTGGCAGTGTTCCTTCAGAAACAGAAGCAGGAAATGCTGTATTAACTGTACTCCAACTACACAACAGATTTTCACAGATAAATCATTACTCTCATGGTTGTACCTGTGTTTCAAAGGTCAGGAGAATATAGACATTATTGTTGGGGAGAGAGACACATAATGGGCCAACGAGGCCATCCAAGCAAGAGCTATTTCATCATTGTTATATTAAGGGATAAATACAAACTCTACAAAACATATTATGGTTCTTCTAATTGATTATTAAAAAAAAAAAAAGGAAAGAAAGGCAAAGGTAACATCTCAGTAAGGGGAGCATATTTAAGTAGAAGAAGCATATGTTCTTATATGCTTGCTTCTAAGATTCAGAACACTCACGTGACCTTGGATTAGTTGACAACTATGAGTATGCTTAGAAGCAAAGTGTGAAAGTCAACAGTTTGTACATGACAATATTTTATCAATGTACTGTTTTAGAAATGTTTTCTGCTGCTGCCTGATGCATTTAGACTTGCATGGGTGCTTGTGGAGCTGGCGGTTCTGAAGCTGATGAAACCTTTAAGAGGAAGAGAATTTACATTTTCTTTTTTTCAGTCTAACCTTTGTCTGCCAGATAATGCATGTTAGCATGGCACTTTGAGGTGGATTTTTTGCCAGAAAAGGACAAGCAAAAAGGAGTGTTGGCAAATGCAGTGAGTGAACTTTACTGGTCATATTAACAGCAAGTAAATGACTGAACAAACTTCTAGCCATATGCTACTTTATGTGTGTAAATATCAGCTAGTTAGATAAATTAGAAGAGATTATGAAGTATCTAGGCTACACAGGTACCTGAAATGATAGCTGCTGTATCCAGACCTGTTCCAGAAGTCTGTATCTTAAGAGAAGACTGAAGGTTTTGGAAAAATTTTGCATTAAAAAAAAATTCAGGCAGTCAGCTAGCAGGTTTTTTCTAACAAAAATTATCTAATCCGATCCATAAAGAAGAGGACTCCAAAAGAAAGCTTCTTTGACTTTGTGTCAGAAGACATAAAAACTCTGAAAAAGTTCCACTGACAGCATTTGACAGCATGTTTCATCTCAGTACTGTAAATAGTAGAATATCTTATGGAGGTTTTCAAAAGTATAATAGGTTATTGCAGAGCTGTTGGTTTTTTACCTCATCATTAAAGATGATTTATTGTAACAAATATAATGGGACTCTGTCAGTTTAGAACTTAAGCAATATCATCTGAAAAAAGAGAAATTGAGTATTTGAGTGAAATATTTCTGCTATATAAAATAAAGTGAGCTTAATTGTTACAGGTAAGATGTGGACAAACATATTTCCAAAGCATATAATTTTAAAAGGGAACAAAATGAAGCGTAGATTAGAGCAGCAACATTTCATCTGCTTTTGTTGCAGACCAAAAATCCCAAGTGAAGTGTTGCATAATTGATTTGTTCTGGTTCTGTGGGTCATAGAGGGATCAGACCCAGTGCTCAGATTTGCTGGAGCATTCTACCACAATCGATCGAGGAACACAGAACTAAGGAGAGCCAGCTCTATGGAGAGCACAGTCCTCAGAGGTTTGGGTTAATTAAACTCATTAGAACAGTCTGGACAGAGTTTTTGAACCAGGTGTATCTGCTTGCCTAACTGCTGGAGCAGATGACCATTAAGAAGACCATTTAAAAGGCTGTTTTGCTGACAAATCACATCCTGTGCGACCTGAAAAGAATTAAAGTTCAAAACTATATATAATTGTGGTCTACACAGGCTTGAAAGTGAAAGAGCTGGTGCTCTTCCTGCCTGCCAGTTCTATATACAAAGTCACCACATAAGATTTCAGTTCCAGGATAACATTCCTTGCACTAGAATGTCTTTCTCTGTGCATAGTTATGCTTAATTAAAATACTTAAACATAATATGTTTTGAAAGCTGTGCTCATTATTTTTAAATTACTGATGACAATTACAAATACTGTGTGATCATCTAGAGAGCACTCTTCTCCTTCTAGACTAAACAAGAACCGAATTATTTCTGCATCTTTAAGACCATTAGATGTTCTCCTGTTGTGTCCAGCATTTGTGACCTGGAGGTGTGCTGCTTCTTCTCTCCAGTCTAACAAATGTCTTTCATGTGGTCTTCAGAGTATTTTTAAACATGTCTTCGATTCTCTGTGATTCTTAAATCCCTCTTCTGAAAATCGAATGTTAGATGTCTTCACGATTTCTCCACTTTCTCCTCTTTGAGCTGGGGCAGAACATTGTCAGAAAGGCATGAAGGAAAAGCCAGCTAATTAAGGTATCACCGTGTGCAGTCCAAGGCTAGGTGAAATATTTTAATTCAATTAAAATATTTTCCTTCTAAAGCACGAAATTCATCAATATCAGAACATGTTTTTGTAATTTCTTTCCAATGGAACGTCAGACCAAATTTCAAATAGCCAAAGAAAAGCTTATGAGTGTTGGCCATTTAACAGTTTGAATGAGCAGCATAAGGCAAGAAAAACAAGAAAAGGAAGGCAAATAATTGCAAGGAAACCATTATTGATGTGAAGTTAGCATGATTCTTGCAGCTGTCCTGTGTAGGGACAGGAGTTGTGGGTGCCTTCCAAGTCAAGATATTCTATGTTTCTATGAAAGAGACCTTCTTATTTTCCAGAAAACAACTGGTCCCATAGTGGAAGTTACAGAAAAAGAGTTGTGGGAACATTGACTAGGGAACTGTAGTTTAAATATTAATGGCTTTACTTGAGGGCCAGAGTTATCTTTAGTACATGAGGTTAGATAATGTTTCTATTTCTAAAGTAATCAAGGATGTCATGGTATGAGTTCTGATTTACCCACAGTTTTGTGAACTTTTTGGCGCAGGATCTAACTGTATTCATTTGACACCATTTGTAAATTTACACATTATTACCATGTTATTTATAAAAAACATATAAATATATTTTAAGTTGTTTGAAAAAAAAAAAAAAGTGTAACTCAAAGGCTTATCTTTTCACTACAGAATTGTCCTGGCATGGATAAGAAAAGTACTTTGAACTGTGGTGGTCATTGAGACTCTAGCTGCCAGTTCCTGATTGTAGAGCTGAGGTTTTAGTATAAACTGCAGGATCTGAGCTGTATTCTGCCAACAGGAAAAGAGACATGACCACACAATTGATTTGTTTGGGTTTGGAGAATTCTGGAGCTGTAATAAAATAAAACAAAACATGTTTGGACTCCTGCACAATATCCTTAGCATTAGAATTAGTAGGTTCATCCTCCATGCAGTTTAAACAGCACCTTTTTCCAAGTTAGAAGCATCAAAGGATAGATTTCATGTGTAAACATGAAAATCACGACAAACTAACTACTGATTACAAAGTATGATGAGTTTTGCTTTACTTGAGTCTTTGTTAAAAGAACGGATTGCCAAACCAACTAAAATAAAATCTATTAATAAAAAAAATTTAAAATCTGAAGCAAAGTAACCCCCAGAGTTTTATACATAAATGAAATACAAATAATAAGTCACTAACTACAGACGTGTTTCAGAAAACATTCCAGTGTGAAAATCCTTTGCCTGCTGGGACCAGAGCATGTAACTGAATCTGTGCATGCCTGAATCTGGTTCCTGGGTTGTATGAGCCAGACCAGAAGCACTGCATCTCAAAAAAATGAAATAGAGTTAATTTGCAAAACTTAGTTAAATCTTTTGTCGTTAAAAAACAACAAAGAATGGAGGATGTGCCTGAAGTAGCATTCTTGTGGTATGCTATTTATGGTGTTACATGTGTATGTTAAGACTTTCTGGATTGGGTGGAGAGAATGGAAAGGGAAATCCTAGAATATATTTGTGTAGTGGAAAAGTGGTTAGTTCTTTTAAGAGACCCAATCTTGATAGTTCTGTTGTATCTTTGAGTCAAACTACATTAGACCAAAGAGATGGGATTAGCACTTTAAAGGAGACAGAGATGCTTCTCTGTCTTTAACAAACTTTTTCCTTCAATGTACAGTAGTTTGTGTGGCAACGTAAAACAACATAAAAGCACAACACTAGCATAAAATCTTTGTAATTTAGTATTAGTTCTGCATGAGTTTTATTAATTGTTCAAGAATACCACAGACACAAAACTCCTTCCTGACATTAGATACTGAGATCCAGATTCTACTGGCCCTACTATCTTGTTCACAGTAGCTGGAGAGTTAGGAAATTTGCCATATTTTAATTTGGAAATCCATTTTCATTAAGCACTCTTTTTGTATATGTAGCAGTATTATTTGCCATGAGCTTTATGCAGAATCAATGTTTTAAAGATATCATGGGCTAGAAGTAAATTATCTCAGTAAGTGTATAGTTGTAGCTGAAATGTTTTCATTAGAGATACATTTGGAAAGAATTAATTTTACAAAGATGATGGGGATATGATACAACCTCGCTTTAATGGTTGGGAGGAGGAAAAAGGAGACAAAATGTATAGCTTGTGACCCCATGAATTTGAAGACATCAATCTATATAAATTACACCCTCTCAGATTGCATGGAAGTATAAGACAGTGAACCATAGCAGTGTGCAGTAAATCCTTGCTGATTTACACTTTAAAAGCTGTACATTTAAGGGGCAAGGCAAGATGCATTTGTTTATAAATTATTTTCTTTCTTTTACTTACCTTAATCACTTAATGACTGTCTTGTTAATTTAGTTTAATTTCTACTTTTTATATAAGTTTTCTAACAGAAGTTGACATAAAAGCCTTTGTGGACAGGCATGATTGGTTCTGTTTCTATGGCAACATGAGTGAATAGAAGAATGATTTCCTTTTGGAACCTTTCCTAAAAGCTGTTTTGTACCCTATAACGATATCTCTAGATTGCCATCCCTTGTCAGAGGTGAACGGAGATCACATCGAGGGTCAGCTTTGTTCCTTGTGTTTATAGATTATCCTCTGCAATCAAAAGACTGCACTGCTATTCTTTTTCTTTGTGGTGCTGAACCAATTCCCTTCTCCACTATACACTGATGATAGGAAACTCAGCAAGATCTTCATTTTTTCAAAACATAACAAACTAGGACTAGACCAAGTATTGCTCTGTATTAAAAGTGTCTCTGGCAGCTACTTCAAGTTCCTCATTTTTCAGTTATAGATCCATTTGTAAATAATTTACTTTATGCATCTTACTCTCTGGAAAAGCCTGAAATATTAAACAGCAAGTTGAACAGTTCAGTTCAGTGCTTTGATTAAGAAAGAGATAAATCTTACTTAGTATTCTTGATCTTGGTAGATCTTGAGGCTTAGTATACAAATACCTTTTTTTTAAAGTGTAAATGACAGCTGCATAAATAGTGCAATTTTGATGGATCAAATTGTCTAACGATCACGTTGGGGAAGGTTTTAGTCAAAGTCAAAAAGTTCTTTACATTGTATTTTATAAAACTTTAGTAGTAAAGCTTGGTAGTCATAGTTAAGAATGATGAATATGTATGTAATTTCTCATGCTTCGTATCTATAAAGATAATGAAAGGCATGGTTTGGTATTCCAACCTATGTGAAGGATCATGACTGTTAATGGTGTGTTTGTAAATCTCAGTACCTTTATATCTTTCTCAACCCCTAAATTTCATAGAAGTTTTCTGAGACACAATTTTAATCTCATAAAAAAAGTGATTTTAAAGTTTCCTTCCTCTGTATAATGACAGTAATGCCTTTTTTGTTAAATAAAACTAGCAAAATTGGGTTTTTTGTATCTGAGGCCTACTCTGCTCCATATTTGTAATTTTTTACCTTGTTAGCCATTTTTATTCTTATTGTTCTAAGTCTTAAAGGTATTGGATTCTATGTCAGTAAAGAAGAGAGACCAGTGTCTATGCCCTGCAGAGGAAAGGCAGCTGTTACATGTCAGACAATCTCCAAGGAAGAAAATCTTTTACTAATGAAAGGCATGGGGATTTTGTCTTTAAAATTTCTCTTTCTTTCAGAACTTTTGGCTTATTTGCTTGGGGAGAATATATAGTTGTTTCTTTTGACTGTATCTATTTTTTATGTTTAAGTAACTTTAATTTGAAAATTTATAACTATGAGGTTTTTAATAGTTGAGAAGATTAATTGAGAAAATTAACATTATCAGGAGAGGTGAAGAGACTATTTTTTATGTCTTTTAGGGATATTGTCTAAAAATTACAGTGGTAAACAGTGAGCAGAATACCTAAAAGATACTTTATACTAGCTCTGCTTTGAGGATTTAGTGGGGAAATTAATTGATTCAAAAATAGGCCTAGGGCAAGCTGTAAAATGTATTAAAAAGACTATTAAATGATGACTGTGGTCCTTGTGGTGGTATAAGTGTCTCAGTACAGATAATTGGATGAAAATCTAGAAGCACAAAATAATAATTATAATGGAACTAATTGTTACGAAGATAAACCACTGAATGTAGAACGTGTCAAAGGATAGGCAAGAGGTAGTGGTCCTTAAATACAAAAGAAAGATCTTTTGTAGGAGTCAGACCAAACTTGTGTTTCTCTGTAATCTTAGAAATAAATAGTGCTTCTTCCCTGCTTTCTTTCCTCCCTCACGGACTCCCTCGTAGGTTTGCTTCCCATACCAGACATAGACAGGAGTCTGTGTTTGGTATAAAATAATTTCAGGCTTTTGGCTACCTGCATCCAGGTTTGTTTTTCTCCTTTGTATTTTTTCAAGATTCTTTTATGTGTTTGCCTGCTTACCCTTGCACCTGTTACCTTAAGCAGAATATATTATTTTATGCAGTTAGAAATAACATGATTTTTAATACTGTGATCTCCTACCAGATAGTGGGAAGATCTGAACAGGTGTCCTTGAATACCTGTATATTTAAGAAAACAGTTGGAAGAAAGACGTTTGTTGCAGACATCCTGAAACCATGGAAAGTAGATGTTACTAGGTATCACCATCTTACTAGAAGACAGGTGAATGATTTTTCATTTCAGTGCCTTGCCATCTTCTTTTCTCCTGGTACATCTATAGCATCGATTTACCTAAATTTTCTGCGGAAAATTTACTAATGGTGTGCTTAAGTGGAATATGGATATACCTATGTAGAAAGAAAATAATCTGCACACTTGTTACACAAGTAGGATTGTGGCAGTAAACACCCACTTCTTGGCAGAAACATGTATGTTTATCATATTCATTTGAGTAATATTTGAAATACAGAGCACGATGAAATTCATTGACATTCTCACCATAAAGCTGTCATTGCAGCACTGATAGCAGGTGATAGTTCTACAAGCACATGTCAAATCTGTGCTTATCGTTTTGACATCTGTTGATGGAACCTCTCTTTCTCTATTTAAGCTGGACAATAACCTTGATGTTCCTTGTGAGCAGTAAAAGCCTACAAATGTTGACGAAGGATGTCTCAGCTTGCAATTTATACCTGTCATAGCAAATAAGCAGATGAAAATATCAAAAAGCAAACGTTGGCACATTTTAAATAGATCCCCCTGCAACATTAAATACCTAATTGTTTTGTTCACAGGCTATACCTATTTAGTTGAAGTTTGGGGATGTAATAGGAATTTATTAGAATTCATTTGGTGATAATGATGTTGTTTCCTCACCCACCTTCATTCCTTGGCCTCTCCTTCACCATAATAATCCATCAGTAACAGCATTTTCCATTTTTCTATTTTCCATAAAATATAAGTGAGCTTATGGACTAGTTATGGAAAAGGAACATTTAGAAGCATTTAGAATGTTTAGAAACATGACAAGCTTTCTATCTTTTCAGAAAATCAGGCATACTTCTTTAGGAGTGAAGTGTGGCACCAGCCTGAGGTATAAAGCAGAAGTACTTCCTTTTGCTTCAGAATCCGTGTTTGACAATATTACATAATTTTTCAATAGCAAAAAGTACACTTAGAAGTAAACTAGTCTACCATTTCTCAGTTGAATTCTCAACTGTGAATTTCTAAGCCCAAACAATGCACCTGCAGCAAGGTGTTTCTGTGTTTTTTTAACCAGTATTGCATTATGCAGCCATGGTAATATTATGATGAAAAGTAAGTATTAGTGAGGGCATATGTATGATAATCCCTTAATGATTGGGGCTGTGACTAATGCTTGTCCTATCTATCTATCTATCTATCTATCTATCTATCTATCTATCTATCTATCTATCTATCTATCCGTCCATCCGTCTGTCTGTCTGTTTTCCTGACATCAATTGGCAAGCTATTCCTTTGACATAAGTTAGTGTCTTAAAAAAAAATGGGACTGAAGCCTTAGTCAAAAAGATTCTTCCATTATCTTTTAGCAATGAGTTGGACCATATGGAGTAGTCCAGTGTCTTGGTTTAGGGCAAATCTGGGAGGAAACCTCTCAAATGGGGGTCTCTCTGGGAAGCAAACCAAAGCTGCCCCTCCCCCCTACTGGTTCGAGGAAAAATCTCTTTAGAGACAAGTGGAAAAAAACTATTTATTTAACAAACAAAGTGCTTACAAACATAGAAATTAATAATATGAAACAATAAATCTTGGCAAATAGAGAAAGTCCGTCCTTGCTGTGGGAGCTCAGCTCGCTCAGATTGTTATTAGTTCTTTCAGCACTGGAAAATGCCAGCCTGGGCCCGGTGGCCCACCAGTGTGGACTCCCGGTGCAGAGCATGAGTCTTTCAGTCCAAGAGCAGGTTTTCTCCCCCTTCGCTCTCAGAACCAGTCTTAAAGCTACAGAACACAATATCTAACACAGACAGAACAGACTATTTGGGGATACAAGCATCATAAAGTCCCCCTAGGACATCCAGGTATTGAATACAACTGATAAAATTAATGCCTGTGACAAATGAAAAACATCAAGTAGTGATTTTTACAGGCATTGTAATAAAAAAAATCACCCTTTCAGGACAACCTCAAGTTCACTTACAATCTCCAAATACAATTACTCATTTAGAACACAGTAGTAATTTCTAAATGGTACTGTAATTCCTTCCTAATTTGTGGTTGCTTTGCTTTGTTTGAATATAGTGATTATGATGTTCATTACTGGCAACAGGTTAGGTGCTGCTATTCATATCATGAAACAAACTGCAGTGTAAATGTGCACAGACAAAATTTTAATCTTGAAAAATCTCTTCAGTCAGCACATACATCTTTAACAAAAGTGGTTTTGTCATTTTAGATGCAGCTTGATTTCCTGACAGAATTATGGTTGTATTTCCATTTGATAGAGTCTGTATTAAAGTATACATACTTGGAAGTTTTAGAGAAGTGTAGTGTAAAATAGATACATTGACTTGGTTTGCACTTTTTAATTTTAACAAATTGAGTTATTTCATGTTCTCCAGAGGTATTCCAAATGCATGTTCACAAGACACCTGTTATCAAACGGCTTATTACTCTAAAAAAGAAATGTGCCATTACTGATCGCAGAAAAGGTTTGTTATCTGCTCAGTAATTGATAATCTTTAAAATTTTGTATGCTGTCCCATAAAATTAAAATTTTAAGGGCTCTTTTCCCACCTAAAATCTGAGTTCTTCTGCCATGAAATGCAAGGTTTTTTCGATACGTAAGTCAAAAATTATTTTAAAGTACTCAGTGTTAGGATGGGACTACCTCTAATTTTTTACTACTTTTTATTACTTGTTTACCACTTAGTTTTAACTCATTTTCTTGATCTAAGCCCATTTATTTAGCAGTATCTTATATATTTTAACCATAGCATGAGGTGTATTGGCAGTACAGAAAAAAAAGTTCATATTTCATATTAAAAATTAGTGGTGCCTTCCAACTAACATGTCACAGCATTAGATGGTCCTAAAGAAATAAATCACAATGTAGCTACAAATAAGCTAAGCCTGATCTAGGTTACCGAGGGAAAAAGTTTTTATGATTCTTCAGAAACAGTAAAAAGCCTGGGATTTCTTGTACTTTATAATCCACTTCTACACAACATGTAATATATGTGTACTATTTTGCTAGGCTTTCATTATGCTGAGAACCTGCTTTTGAAAGCAATTTCAACAACTAGAAGAAACAGCTTCTTGTTAGTATTCACATTCTGTGTAGTCGATGGAAAACTTCCTGTTAATTCAAGCAGGCTTGATTGGTCCAAATGAAAGAGCTGCTTGTCAACAGTTTCTGAAACAGTAGGTGTGCTGGAGTAGAAAGCTGGAAAATCACGAGTAATTGTTTACAACAACTGTGAAGAGAAGTGTGAATACAGTGAAGTTTTTCTTTAAAAACCTTTGTATGTGATTTGATCAAACAGTGAAATTTGTGTATGATTTTATGGTAGTCTTCTCTTGGTTATCAGTGTATGAGAGCTAAAAGGCTTTTTTGAGTTTTATATTTAGATTTTTAGGTATGCCAGGAAATGCTACCAAAATGCTAAACCCAAAACTTGCAAATGAAAGGAGAAAAAATGCTGAGAGGATAACTAAATGAATACACTTGGGTTCTGTGGAGACCTCTCAGAGAAAATGAGAGGAAGAGATTGTCTTCCAACCCTTGCTTTTATCCCAGGCTTTAACACACTTTGCAGGATCAATCACCATAATCTATTGTTCCCATATCAAACCTAATTTTCACTTTAACAGGTATTTACTAGTCATCAGCATTGCCACAGCAGCCCCATCCTGTCTCTGTCTCTACCCTTCTTGTCTGCATTTCCACATCCTCTGTGGTTTTTAAATTCTACTAAGAAAACCTATTTTTGAGACTTCCTCAGTACACAACTTTAGGGGTAAAAGGCTAATAAGATACCTTCCCAGATTACTGCAAAGTATAGGCTCTTTCCACATCTTCCAGGTAGTCCTTATCCTGGGTGTATTAGACTTCACTTCATGCAGCAGTGAAGGTAACATTAGGATGAAGAGAAAATCATACCTGATCCAGAACAAATGGTAAACTGTTCTTCCTTCCCTTCCTGATTTTATTTCTAAACTAGCAAGTATTACTGGATTCAGCAACAAACAAACTTCCTTCAGGCCTGTAACCTGACTTCAGACTAAGCTTACTACTGACCTGTAAGAGTTCTGAACATGAGTGTTCAGAATGTGACCTCTGATGACTTTTTTAGTATAATTTTTCATTGGTGTTTATTTAGGCCTAGATGTTCCAGAACTTGATCCACACCAATCTTTTTTTCTCAGAATAGTAAGATAGTGTATGACATAGGTGTATGATGTAAAATACATTATTGTTTGTGAATTGGTACCACATGGCAGTATTGAGTACTGATATGGAAATTAGTAATTCAGGTACTCAGGAAAGACTTAAAGTGTTGTGTAGTAAATAGAAGAATGAATTCTTGACAGTAAAAAAAGCACAAATCTGAACTTATTGCTTTTAAAATGTGAGTATAAATTTGTTATTAATAGATTGGTCTGCATGGGAGGTACTACTACTGATCCCTTCAGTTTTGCAGAAGCAAGGGCAAATACATTAAAGTGGAAAGAAGAGCAGTCTGGATTTATAAAGGAGAGGGGAGTAAGGACAAGAAGACTGATTATGTACTAACACCCTGAACTTAGAGCTGAAATCATATGTTAATGTCAAAATATGTCAAAATATGTGGCTTCCATTCTGTTTTGTTAGTCCCTTTCCATTCATGATATCTTAAATTATGTGACCTACATCTTTTCATTTTAGGAGCCCATATCCATCTAGCAGATCATGAAATTGGAAGCTTTTACTTACTGTTTTGCTAAGGTCTAATTTGCTAATGGTTTTAGAAAAAAAGATATTTGTTGTCACTGTTTTCTTGTATATCTGATTAATAAGGAATGTTTGTGTTTCCAGTTCTGGCATAAATTCTTAACTAAGGTAGTCAGTGACTGGAATGCATTCAGTCCAGTTCAGTGCCTGCAGGGGTGGAAATGTACAGATTTTATTTCTTAAGAAAGATTTTCAGTGTTAGATCTTCATAGGTTCACATCTCTGAACTGGTTTTCTGGCTCTTGGTGTGACTGTTTATACTACTAATTATTAGTTTTCTGTGGACAATGACCTAGGAAAAATGATTCCTGAGAGCATATCTAAGAACTGTACCCAGTTTTCAATGTATTTTATTGAAGTCTTCATGCTACATTCTAGTTCTTTATCTTCTCTTACCTGCCCTTTTTCTCTATCCTGTCATTGTGGCAGAAGTGTTTTGCTAACAAAGAAAGTAGAGGGAAGGTGAGAAGAAGGGTTTGTGCAAAAGGCAAATTGATGCCTTTAGTAAGTAAGAACTATTGAAAATCTAAGGGGTAAATGAGAAGAAGAATAAACACTTTGTTGTGGGGACCTTTTTGATAGCTTTGTTCATTGTCTTTGAATTCTGTTCTCCTTTGCCTGTTCAGAGGATGTTGATAAGCTTTTCTGCCTTTTCCTTTTTATCTCTAATGTGATTTAGATGAACTTCAGCTTTTTTGAGGTGAGGAAAAATGGTTGCTGTGAACAGAATATATTTTTCTGTTACTGTAATATATGGCTGCATTTATGTGTCATAGCTTCCAAGTGCATTGCAGAATAACATATATAACAATATTTAGAATATGCAGCCTCTGATTTCTCCTGTCTGGGAATCACTGAAGAGATTATCTGCATGGAATCACCGTTATTACACGTGTCACTATTTGTGTAGCAAGTCAGAGCACCTCAATATAGTGCAAAAGTGTCTGAAACATGTAATTTTGACAATTTAATTTTTATTACTTTGGCTTTGTTGAAGGTTTATTTAAAGAATAACAGAATAGTTTGGGTTGGAAGGGACCATTACAGATCATCGAGTTCCAACCCCACTACCATGGGCAGGGACATCTTCCACTAGACCAGGTTGCTCAAAACTCCATCTAGCCTTCCTCTGAATGCTTATGGGAATGGGGTATGCAGAACTTCTCTGGGCAATGTCTTTCAGTGCCTCACCACCTTCTGAGTAAAGATTTTCATCCTAACTTCAAAACTAAGCCTGACTTGTCTCTGTTCAAAATCATTGCCCCACGTCCTGTCACTGTTGCAAGCCCAGTTGACTAGTGGCTATTCAGCTTCACCAGGTGATCCCAAACCTGCTCTTTGCTCATAGTGGGAGGGGCTCCACTGCCCTCGCACTCACTCAGAGGATCAGGGACTTGAAAGAACTGGGGGGTTTGACTGCCTGGTGAAGACTGAGGCAAAGGGGTCACTGCGCACCTCAGCCTTCCCTGTATCAGTCATCACTTGTTCAACCTGCTGGCATATCATAGGATAGGCTCTCCTTGGATTTTCTTTTCTAACCTGTGAATTTATAGGATCCCTTCTGGTTATTCTTCACATGCCTTGCCAAGTCCTGTTCCAAATATTAGCTTTCCTGATACCATCCTTAGACATTTAAAGCCTATCCCTGTACTCTCCCCAGTTCACATGATCCTGCTTGCACTGGTTGTGCATTTCTCTCTTGCTCCTCAGTTTGAGGAGTAAATCCTTACTCAGCCATGCTGGTTTCCAGACTGCCTTACTCAATTTCACAGGATAGAGAGACTCTTAAACTCTTAAGAAAAGTGTCCTTAAAGAGTTGAATTTGTTGTGTTTGATGTCTGAAACATAGAGCGCTTTGGTTCACATGGCATAGGAAGACACTGCACATCCTTAGGGATGAATGTGTATTTCAAATGCCTGTGCATTTTGGTGAATCATATTTTCTAATTTTTACTTTTGACTGCCAAGTTAAGGAAGAAGTTTTTTGTATTTCACCTGAATTGTGGGTTAGAAGGCAAGTCCTATCACATTTTTTCAAGAAGACCCTTAATTAAACTCTATGTGACATTTTCAGTTTCTTCATGGAACTCTCTTAGGAGGAGTGAGAGTGGGAGAGGTTAGAGAGCACACCACATAGGACAGGACAGCAGTAAGGGATACTTACATTGAGTTACTTTGCATGTAAAGCTGTTCTGCCTGAATTTATACAGGCTCAGTGAATCACCCTTGACTTTGACTGGTAGTAGTAACAATTCGTCTTTTGCAGGAAAAACATATAGTGCTGATGGTTGTCATGACTACTGTCACATTACAGCCAACATGCTTTACTCTGCAGAATGTTTCCATTTTGCACCACTTTTAAAAAACTATTTATTTAGTCTGGTTTGTCCAGTTTTCTAGAATCTTAGGTGGTGGTTAGCTGCCAGCTCACAAAACACAAAAGCTGAAAATGTTAACAAAATGGAAAACCATGGTAGACAAAGTTGAGGTTGTTGTTAAGGCCTCATCCAAGAGGCCTTCTTGCTCATTTTTTATCTCTTCATACAGTCCTGATGGTGTAAAGCACAGAAGCAATTTTATGTAGTCAATCCATAGGACTATTGGTGTGCTCAAGCTGAATCAGAACATCTAGTGGATGTCATCTTTTTTCTCTCTATCACTGCAGTCTCACCACTGTGTTGGCACGGTATTTGGTGGTCCTCCAATCAAATTTCTCCCCTTCCCTCTTGATAATTAATCCTTTTATTCTCTCATGCCTTACTTCTGTACATAGAGGCCACAGGCCTGTGTATTAGTCATGTGGATCTCTTCTTGTGCATTCACTGAGGTCTTGAACTTAAATATATATATATATATATACACACACACACACACAAGGTGGACTTTCTTTTTGTTTTGGTCATTCATCAAGTCTTTTGGAGAACAGGTTTAGAGTCAGTAATACACAATATTGAAACAGTACAGAGTTGAGATTGAGTTATAATTCTAAAGGCATAAAATGTATTTTCTTTGAAAAATGGTAAAATTACCTAATGTGAAAAACCACCACTGTAAGACTGATATGCCATTGCAAACAACAGGGTACTCATAAGAATGGCAACTTGAATTATGGTCCACTTTATCTGGGTGGGGGGAGGGGGAGGAGAATAAACTATGCTAGTCTTCATCCTCTTTGTCTTATGAGTATTTTCTTTTTTACTCTTTATTTTGTTTTTTAGAATATTTTTCAAATATTCAAAATTTGGGGGATTTCCTATAAATTTTTTAGACTGTGTCTTTCCTTGATGATACATTTTATTTCCAAAATGTTCCCCTGATATTCAAGTTCCTCTCCTTTTTTTCTTACATCTCAATTTCCATATGCCCTTCAAAATTTGCAGACTGTTACATCTTTCAATTGTTACTTAGCCAGCTTATAAGCAGCATGCCAATATTTAGCTGGGGGATCTCTTCCATAAATTTGTCCTTAGAGATCTGCTTATGATGCTTCTGCCTTTATTTTACTGACTGCTAATTTATGTGCTTATTTTGTTACTGAACCAAAAGATGTGTTTCTTGTGAAATGTTACTGCAATCTTACCAAGGATATGCATCTTTTCATATGTTGTTTTATGCTACTTCTTTCTTTGTCTGTATAAATCAAAATTGTTAAAATTTTGTTTATTTTTAAATTTCATTTGTTACAATGTCTGCAAATTAAATGTACACTCCCTAAATGGCATGGGATCTTTCTCCATGCATCTGGTGACAACATTATTAGGGCGTTCTTGCTTATTTGATTGCGTCTAGTTTTTTTCCTTGATGCATTTAGTTTTAATTGTGAGAATAAATCCATATGTTGCTTTTTATGTCTTGGTTTGGTGTTTATAAAAAACATCTCTTTTGTTACTTTTTCCGTTATTCTGGTAAACTGATGTGAATTTTCACATAGATATTTAACCTCCTCTTTTGGAATCTGTGAACATAAGACATGCAAGTAGTGTGAAAACACTGTTCAGCCATATCTGCATTTCAATTTTCTACTGTGTTCTAAACAATATGCTTTATTAGTAGCAATTTATAGTAAAGTATATGAACATAAAGGGATTTTACAGATAAGGAGACCCGAATGACTCAGTGTCCAGTTTGTTTTTAATGTCTAGTTAGCAATTACACAGCAGATAGGTTCTATTAATTTAATTTTATTAAAGGAATCATGAATGTAGGTTAAATGAAGAGTACTTGGGGAAGAATAAATTATAATAGGCCATAGAATCATTTGCCATTAAACAGAATGTCCTGGTATTTTTGCATAATTCAAATACTTTTGCATTAAGTATAACTTCATTCAAAAACCGATTCAAGACAGTTAATATGATTTGCTAGATACCAATTGTTAAGTGGGGATGGCATTTGAAAAAAACAAAACAAAACAAAACAAAAAAAAACCAACCCAAAAGGTATGCTGGTAATTCCCTGATCTCATTTTGAGAAACTGTCATTGTTTTGGGTCATCGGTTCAACTCCAGTAAAATACCAACAAGTTTTCATAACTATCCAGCTGGAACTTTGTAACTAACAACCTGTTTGCTTTTTTCTTGAGGAACAACATTTGATTTGTGCATTTTATTGACACTGAAACCAAGCCATGTCCCCTGTTTCCAGTTTTGTCTTGAAAGCAAGTGAATGCCCTCAATAGTTTTTGAATGCTAAAAAAATAAAAAATAATACCCTACGAAGACATTTATAGCAATAGTGCTTCCAAAACAGAAAGAACATAGGTAGTATGTTTGCTGCTAGAGAAACATCTTACAGTAGGGAAATAAACATGATGCAAATAAATCTCAGGTAATCTCAGTTATTATTATATTGAGATTAGTTGAATAAAAAGATAAAGGTTCTGCCAGCCTTTTTCTTTTAAGCACCTGTGAGAAAGCTCTCAAGGGTATACTGTATAAATATGAGTTCTGTCAGAAGCATGACTTTAAATATTTCATGAGTTCTGCTTCAAATGCTTCTGCAGTGCAAACAACTTCAGTGTCTATAATAACAATATTTCAAAATAATTTTTATAAACTTGTTATTGTTTTATCACTTGGCCTGTATTTAAGAAAGCAAAATTGTTCCCAAAATGCATAAAATTTTAAAGCAAGTATCTCTTAGTTAATAATTTGTAAATCGTACTTGCTGTTCTTTCTAATGGACTTTCTGGAGCTTTGAACTGTATTGTTTCTCTTCATGATCTTTCAATTATTCGTCTTGTCTTCCAGAGCTTTGTAATATGGAAAGGTGTCTCTGAACCATGAGTAGCAGACATAACAGTTTTAGGAACTTTCTAAGACAGCTTTTCAGTCTGTAAGGCAGCTTGGTGCTCACGAGTTCCGTCACTGAAGCAGTATTCTGCCATACAGCCACCTGTGACTAGCAGGAGTTGTGAGGCCACAGCTGCAGCACTGTGCTCGTTTCTGAGTTACCCAGTACAAGAAAGACATGGACATACTGGAGCAAGAAAGGAAGCACTTCCATGTGCATTCATTAGCAATATCATGTTTTCTTTCAACCATAGTGGGGGGTGGATGTTTTGCAAATTGACAATTGCAATATTCTGTATTAGCTAAAATTATACCTGGTCTGCTTTTTTTGGGGCAAACTTTTTAAGTGTTCGAATTTTATACACTTTTTTTGCCACACACATGCAAAAAGGGGGTATTTAAAGTGAGAAATAAAGCTTGTCTACTTGACTCTGAGAGCTGGACATTCTAAAAGGAAAATGACCATTGAAAAAGAATAAGTTAACACAATGCCAGATACAAGTATTTCTAAGATCATAGGACACACAGTCTGTGATATGTGAAAAGCACAGTACTTCCTAGAAAAAATTCGAGTATATTAATTTATTTGTATCTTCCATTCTTAGATGACAGACATAGGTGTAAAGCCTATGGCTGAGAAAATGGGAAGAATAGTATCACTTGGTAGCATTCCTACTAATGCAGCCCGGGGTAGTACTAGCCTGCTTTATGGCTAGGGTAAATAATGAGGATTATTAATATCAGAATTAACTTGGACTGGTAAATTAGAGCTATCATGACTGGTTCAGACATTTTCTAGTTATTTTGTGCTTTGCATGATAATATATTTGTAGAACACCCCCCCACCAAAAAAAAAAAAAAAAATTAAAAAAATTTTTAGATATATAGATACATATATGGATATAGATGTATGGATACATATTTGCATTTTGCTAGCTTAATGTTGAACGGTTGAAGGCACTATTTTAAAATCCTAAATATTTTGCCACTGCTGTTGATAAACTACAGGCCATACCCAATATACCAGAAAGGCAGTGTTCCTTCTTTCACTCTCATGGTTTCCTCCTTGGGCTTGTTGGGTTTTTTGTGGTGTTTTTTTGGGGGTTTTTGTTTGTTTGTTTGTTTTTGTTTTTATTTTTTTCTTTTTCCATTTTTCTTCTTCTGTTCTCTGAAACTCATGGTTTTTATGAATGATCATTATTCTGATCCTTTTGTTTTCAAGTAGGTGTTCTAACTTGTCCTTAGTGAACTGTTCAGTCTGGCTGTTTGCAGTCAAGGATTGTCCTATTTACTAGCAAAGGGGTACGTAGTAGGGTGCAGCATGTTTGTACAAAATTCCAGTTTTTACAAAAGTTCTCTCATGGTCTGCTGTAATTTGAAACTTGATACAGATTTGACCGGAAACTGATGGTTGGTCTGTGGATGCAGTCTGCAGAAAATACATTGTGTTAGTAGAAGAATATAGGCAGCTTGAAAAAGGCAGTTGATGAATCTTACTGCACTAACATTCACAACATGAATGACCATTATGAAGAACTTGACATATGTGTAGAAGACACAGCCTTTCCAGAAGGCCAGATTAGCCCCTCATCGTTTATTCTCAACATCTCTGTAATGGCAGGGTAAAAATTCGTATAAAATTAATCAGGGAGAGAAAAATCCTTCTGAAGGAAATACTTCTCAGATTTGTTGTATGTAAGGGCAGTTTTAATAGAACTTTGTCAGATAAACAGACAATCAAAATTGGCAGAGGGTAAAAGAACATAGGCGGGCACAGCATTCTAGCATGAGTTTTTGTACTTGCTAGGTCACTCCACTGAGATACTCTCACTAGACATTGTTTAATATGTTTACTGAACTACTGATTAAGAAAATCAAACAGCACAGACCTTAAAAAAGATCTTGCTACAGTCATATACAGTGAGAACAAGAGATAAGCGAATTGGTGTTAGGACATATTTACATTTAAGAAATTTGTCTTAACAGTTTTCAGAATGTAGTGAGAGAGGCTTGGTTTGTATTGGGTCGTTAGCCAGTTAAAAATAACCTTTCCAGGTCATGTCATTTTGTTTGCCGCAGTGAAATAAGTTTATTTCAGCAGAATGAGGCCATTATTAGCTTGGCAGAGTCCACTTGTCAGAATTTTATGGAGCAGAACACCGTTTGGCTTGGAAATTCAATAAATACTGTAATGTGAGAGGAGTTAAACTCCAAGGGCTGAAGGGGCACAGTCCTGGGAATTTGTCACTAATGCATTGTTCGACAGTTCTGTTGAGAAAGTATCAGGATATATGAAGAATGATAATTAAAAATCCTGCAGATACCTCTCTCATGATACTAGGTGATGTTAAGTATATGGATTGAATATAATTTTTCAGTATTGAGGCAGAATAGCAGTAATGTCAAAAGTGGAAATAAATGCTTTGCACTTCTATTTTTACCTACTTTATTTCTCCTACATGCAGTTCTTGTACATTGGGATTACAAAAGGGATGGTTTAGCATGGTTAGAGGATATCTACAATTAAATGTAATCGAACTATTATTGTTTAAATTAGCATGGGAAAAATTTGCTCTGCGACGTGTATTTATCTGAAGTGTGGGAGGTTGATTTTCTGTCTCCATTGGGAGAGGAGTAGGAAAACTAATTGCTCTCCCTGCAAGGTGAAACTATGCCATTCAGTCATGTAATAATTTTAGACGCAGGGATGAGGTAGTCAGCAGAAATGGTTGGGGTGCCCTCAAGCTATCCAGACTTCCTGCTTGTGCTTGGAACACTATCATTTGAAACAACTCTTTTAAAGTATTGCTATTTGAGCAAAAAAGATTACTTCCAGATGGAGTAATTTTAGGTTTTCAGTCCTATACAGTATATATATTATAGTATTTATAGACAGTATAGTAATTATAGTATATTATAGACAGCGAGCTAATTAACCACTGAATATATGGTGGAATATTGATTATGCAATGTCATTTTGTCAGGATTGGATATTGTTTATTAAAGAAATGTATGCTTGACATAGGTGTTACTGTCTGAACGTTGAAATGCTACTGGAATGTCCTGCTTTGCACTATGTACAAATCAGGTGAAGCTGTTGTGATGATTTTGCCAAGTATTAATAACAGGAAATTTCTAGGTGGTGAAGGATTCCCATGAGGAAATTAAGTGTTGCACCACAGCATGAAACAGTTGTTAATACGTTCTAAATTATATTAACCATCTTTTCTTGAATTTATTATTTTTCAGCGGTTCAATCTGTTTTTATTTGCCATCTACAAATATAATTTTGGAAAGAGTTGAAGTTACCTGTATAAATTCATAGCAGTTCCTCCCTGTGTAATGTGACCAAATCAAAAGAATGTACTGTTGTTCATTTGATCAAAGTAGTACTCTCTTCAGTATTACTTGAATAATGCTAACATGTTCCTTGGTATCACTGCACATGGCATAGGAGAACAATACAGTGTTTTGATACTTGTGCCTGATTTTTTTAATTTTATTTTTTTCTTTAGTTTAGTTGTTTTTTCTTCCTAAAGAAATGGTGGTTTTTTTTCCTAAAGCATTGTACTCTGCATCTTCTGTTCATTCTAAAAAGAATTATCTTCTCTCCACTGCTCCTACTCGTGTGATGCAGAAATAGGTGTGCTCTGGTTGATATATCTGTAATAACTATTCAGACAACTACCCTGAAGATTATAATAACTTGTACATCTAGTTCCAGATGAGCACTAGAGAATAGTCTCTGAATTTTATCTAGGTTAGGCTACATCTCTTTCTTTTGCAAGTAAGTGTTCTCACATTTACTTTCAAAATAAGAGTATGCCTTGAAGTTAGTTATTAATTTATTTAAAGCAGAGTTCTTCTGGTCCTAAAATGTGTGTCTAAATGCTGAGACTGCTGATTCATATGTTTTAATTAAACCTTTTTATGTGAATAAGATAGTTTTGCAAATGGCTTGCCATATACACAAACTTCTTTAAAATTGCATTAAATTATTTCATGAAACAAAAAGCAGGCACATTATGATGTCCAGAAAATTGCATTTGATCAGTAGGTATAACTCTAGTTGGACACAGAAGAAATCATTCACAAATTAGTAGATCCCAGAAGGCAATTCAGCTGGGTAAGATGTGTATACTTATGGTATATGGACACAGCTTACCAAAAGTATCTGTTCAGTGATATCCTGAAGCAGCAATAAACAAACATACCAGAATAATTGACACAGTTTACTGGCATTTCACAGTTTATATGCTGTCACATCTATATTAGTTTCTGGCAGATGTGCATCCTGGTGACTAAAGATACCTTTTTTTTCCCCTCTTCGTTCAGTCAGCACTCTTAGGGATATCTTGATGTTTTGTGGGTTTTTTAGTTATTACTAAAATTAGAAGTTTTAAATAATAATTTAAAAAAACATATTACTGCAGAAATTTCAATAAAGAAGGTTAACCAGAGAAAGGCTGTATAGACAGCATGAATTACATATTCCAGAGAATTAAGAAATTATGACATTACATGCTACTGGATTTTATTGCTATTTACAGAATACTTTCTCTTGGATTTGGAATGAATTTTTCTTCTATTGTTTTACTCTTTCAAGCTTATTCAGCAGTAGCAGATACTGTACTTAGATCCAAAGGGCAGACAGAGGTTTATAGTTTGATTTACTTGATCCGTTGCTGCCTTGGCTTCACATACTATAGTTAAGTGGATTTTATGGTTTCAGGATTTTTTTTTTGTTTGGTTTGGTTTGGTTTTGGGGTTTTTTTGTGTGTGTGTGATTTGTTTGTTTATTTTGGGTGGTTTGGGTTTGTTTGTTGTTTTTTTTTTTATTTGCTGAGGTTTTTTTTTTTTTGGTTGCTGTTTTTTGTGTGTTTGTTTGTTTTTGTTCATTTGTTTTGGTTTTACTTTGGTTTGGGTTTTTTGTTTATTTTTAAAGTACAGTTCAGTTGTCCAGGGGAAAAAAATGCTTGCTATCCTAATCACCTGATCCAGTTTTGTCCTGGAATGATGTGAATATTTTATCCAGACAATATTTAATTTGTACTAATCATCAGTATTATAATAGATTCATGCTTTTAGAAAGAAAAGAGTATATTTTTTTTAAATACAGGTGTTTCTAGTTGTTGTTTGCAGTGTTCTTACTAGGCATTCTGAGATTCTTAGCTGCATCTAAAAGGATGGGCACTCCCTGAGGTTCCTCCTCACATTTATGACTGCAAGAGCCACCTGCTTGATTTATTTGTCAGTAACAGAGAACTCTTTGGCACATGGTCATCTGGATTTTTCTGTTTTTTTCTGGAACTGGGAGAATGGTGGTGTTTGAAGAGCAATATTTCCAGTATTCCTGAGACCTTACAGTATTGTTTGGTCACCAACAGCAGAAGTGGATCCCGCTGCAGGAGTACTTAAAAGGAATGCAGAGAATGTGGATGTTGGAATTAAACTTCATTTGTGGACAGCACAGCAGTGGATGCAGTGCTCTGAAGCTGACTCTGAAGGGTATTGTGAAACATCTGCATGTGGTTCACTGCTCATGGCAACCTTCTCTGTATGGGCTGAAGTAGGAGTTACTCTGGCAGAGCTTCTGTTGCTAAGGCTGTGTGATATTAAAGGAACTATTGCAATTCTAATTAGGCACTCTGAAATATTTCAGGTATTTCAACAATTACTCCTTGACTGTATATTCTGGGAGTTTTTAATATTCTGTTGTGTGAACTAAATAACCTCTCAATAAGTTTATTTGTTGTTTAATTTTTTTTACAATTATAGTTATTTTGGCTTCTGTTTCCTGGAATCTCTTTTCAAACAGCTTTTCTGCTGTAGTTGAGGAAGAACTCTTACTTAGATTATGCAGAGTCAGTCATCTGGTGTCACTTAAATTTCAGAGAGTTAGTCATTAAAGTGTAACATAATCTGAAGAAGCAAATGTTTAGGAACCAGGTGAAAAACTCTTATTTTACAATAGCTAGCTAGCTAGATGATAGATACATAATTTATCCATACATAGATACATAGAAGTGCATATGTACTTAAAAATGCCAGCTGTTTGAATCTGAGAGTGCTAGCATACTTGATTGTTCATGGTAATGCTTTTTTTCAAACTTAAGATTCTCTTTTTTTCAACTTTAAGATTCTCCTGGGGCTTAGGACCAGCAGGAGGCACTGCTATAGTAGTTTGAAAATGCTCTCCCTAGCCAGAAGAACCAGTTCTTGTTTGAAGTCAAGAGTAAAATGAATAAGAGGTAATCTATCTATGTAGACCGAAGCTGGTCTTTTTCACTGACTATAAATATAAAAGTCATCCTCACAGTTCTCTTACACATTAAGATGTAAATCTTACCTTAATCATCCTTTTAGCTCATTCCAGGAGCTAGCAACAATTACCCACCATTCTACCAGTAACTTACTGCTTATCTCTGTAAACATAGTATTCAAACTTCAGTTTTACACCTCTGAAAAGACACTAAGTTTCTGTGTCCTTGTTTGCCTACTGCTAAATTTAATGAAGGTGTAAGAGCATATTCTGAATGAGGAATTAAGGAATTTTACATGGATTGTGAGACTAATGACATTGGTTAGGACAAGTACCTTTGAGCTTTGTTTTGTATCAGTGCATACTTTGATATAAATGCCCCAAAAGATGTCAAAAGGATTGCAACAGAAATGGGGATGAGAAGTGCAAACTTTAGGGCACGAAACATGCAGACTGAAAGTATACATGAGAAGCACACATGAACACACATGCTTTTCAAAACATGACAGGATGCAGAAAAAAGGACTGTGATTTTAGAACTTTGTCAAGGGGTACTCGCATTAACAACATTAAAATAAATAATATTAATTAATAATAAACACAGTAATTAGAATAAAGAATATTTTGCTTTGAAAAGGAGCAAGATCCGTGTTTCTAAATCTGCTAAAACACTTTTTTCATATTTGGTTCTTTGAAAGATTTCTAGTTGCTATAACACAAGCACTGTTGTGTTGAAGAACCAGGGCTATATTTGTAAAATGTATGTCTATGTCTGTATGTTTGTTTTTCATCCTTTTAAATCATTAATGCACATACAAAATATTCCCTTGGTTAGACTGGTAGTACTCTGTTAAGGGAACAAAAAGTTTTGATACATGCTGAACTTTGTGGCATCAAAACTACTCCTAAAATTAACAGGAATACTCTTGCTTTTAAATTTCGATACATGATGTGTTAGATTGCATCTGAAAAAGTTTAACTGTTTTGCAGTCAAAAGGAGTCTTTCATTCACTTCAGATACTCAGTTTGTGTTTCCAAATCCAGACTCTGCATGTGTGTATGTTCTCAGAAATTCACAATGAGAGGGATAAAGGACACTTGAAAACATCTAAAACTGTCTGGGATATGAGATACTGCAATGGTATAGGGAGGCTGACTGAAGCTGTGATTAGCAGTAGGACCATTAGTGAAGCATATTAATTTTGCTCTTCTATCACTGATTTGCAACTTTTCTTGTATTTTTTCATGTTTCTTGGCCTTGTAAATGAAATCTAGCAGATTTAATACTGTAATGTTGTTGATCCTAAAGAGATATTATGGTCTGTAGATCATTATTCTTCTTCCCATATCAAATACATAAACTCAGTCATAAAAAATAGTGGTTTGGAAATAACAGGATTTATATTGGTGCTCGAAGTTTTGGAATCTGTCTCAAAAGGGAGAAATGACAGCCACCTGTAGGAGTAACTTTTGCAAGTCTGGGTACTTCACGTCTTCCTGAGGATCCCCCAGATTTTATTACTCAAATAAGGATTCAGGAATATATGTGTTTGTGTATGTGTGTGGTGTCTGGTTGCTGATGGTAGGTTTTTTATTCCACTCCCGGTCCTTAGAAGATTACTGCAGTTACTATGATTATTTCCATAAAGGATCCTGAAACTGCCTGACTGGCTTTCTATAGCCTCATGATTTGAAACTAGTGAGGTGATTCAGAAATACGTGTTTTGGACTCAACCTTCCATTTGCTGTAATTTTGAAAAATTTTCAGTAGACTGTGGAGAAATTCTTTTGACCTGTGCATGGCTTCCTGATCAAAAAGTTGAGACCTTACTCAATTTTCTAGATCACGATATTCTACTCATTGAGTCTTACTGTATTTTTATTTTTTTAAGTGTATGGGCTTTGCATTTTGTTTTTTGGGTTCATTGTGTTTTTTGTTGTTTGTTTTGCTTTCATTTCTCTTGGGTTTTTGCGTGTGTGTAAAATGTATTTAGAAACCAGTGTAATGCTTTTTTACCATGTGGACTTGTTTTGAAGCAGTTTATTTCTGCCAAACAAGGTAGGTCATCCACACTTTCAGTGAGAAGCAAAACCATTTGACACCACTGAATATTTCAGTTTGGTTTTGATTATTATTTTAGCTTTCTAACTTCGAATAAATTTTTTTACTTTGTTAAGTAAAAACTGAGAAAAGTAATAAAGAAAATGTTGAGATAAAACTTCTTCATTTTTTGAAAGCAGTATTGTACTACATTCTCCTAGTTACGACTTCATACTTGCTAAAAACAAACAAACAAAAAAAAGCCTTTTAAGTTTAAAAGGATAGTGCTGTTTTATTCTGTTTTATGGAGGCAGGAGAAAAACAAAGAAACTAGCTATTTACCAGGCTAAAATGCTGACTTAAAGCAAGTAATTTTAAACTTTTAGCATTTATAAGTTATTCTGTTGTATGGTGAAAATACATATAAGAAAGAGCTCTCTGTTTTCTCTGAGACAACCACATGAACCATCTCAAAAGACTGCACTGTGACTGGTTTGCAAAATATGAGAGAAAAACTTAAAACATTTTACTCTCAGCCTTGTTTTTGTCATCGATTGATAGGTTGACATTTGGTGTTTTAGACCACTTTCTTTCTAGTTTTCCAACAAACTTAGACTTTTTTTTTTCAGTTCTGTTCAAGTAGACAACCTTTTAGACTGTTCTGGTGTTGAGATCTTTAATCTGAGATTTTTGAGGAAGCTGGTACTATCTACCAGGTAGTTAGCAATTTTTCATGGCAAACACTGTGAAAATCACTTGGAGCAGACCATTGTAGTCATGTAATTCATCTTTTGTCAGTTTTAGTCTGGTCAGATTTCTACTTTAATGGAGGAGCTCCATGTTTGTAGTTAGTATTTTCTGCCACGAGCAAAACCTGCTAGTCCAGGTTTTAGCACTGGTGTGTATGTTGACCATTTATTTTTTGAAATAAGGAAATAGAAAACAGCTTATTAAGAATCTGCTTTCTGCTTGTGAAAGAAAGTGGCAACAGCAGATAAATAATCAAATCTTCAGTGGGTGCAGACAAATGGCATTAATTGAAAATTCACTTTATGACTGTAATGAAACTTTTGCAATTTACTATCAACTTAATATGAAAACTGGATTTTATAATTGTTTATATTAGGAATTAATTTGTTTTCTGACACCAATGTATGTATTTAAATTTATATGCCTGTTCTAATAAAAATATGCTGAGATTAATGAAAATATTTTATTATTTTCTTTCTAAATTATTATAACTATTAATAACTGGTATTAGTTTGATATTATTTTAGAATATATCAGTAAAGCATAATTTTACAAAGTTGAAGGAGCAGCCTTTGGAATTTTACAGATAATGTAAAAGAGCTTCATGCTCTCTGTATTCGTAAGACCTTTTCAAAATTTAGCAATACTTTGCAATTTTAGGTTGCTTTTTGGATATTTCCCTGATTTTGTTATTTGTTAAAGCAGTAACATTGCAGCAAGAATTACCTGGAGTAAATTTCAATGTCTTGGAAGTAAACTAGACTGTGAAGAACGCAGAGACTATGCAGAACATAGAATCACCTCGAATTGTAAATCAGAGATTCAAAAGAATGATGGTCCCTTGATCTAAGAGTTTCTTTTAAACTTGCTTTAATTATCTTAGCATTAAAAGCCAAAAGACTAAAATACCATCCTTGCTCTCCAAAATCCAGTATCTTACCTATATTCTAAAGAATACAGATAGAAAAATTCTGAATGCAAAGTCCATTGAATAAACCTATACTCTAAAATGAAAGCATGGAATTCAGCTGGCTGGCCAATTTCAACTACTTGTCCTGCAACTAACAAAAAAACTTGCTCCCCCAAACCCCAATACAATACAGTCTTTTTGGCCCATATGTACCACCACTACTCTGTGATACTGTAAAAGCCACACTATTTTAGAGCCAATGTGTTAAACTGAGATTATAGCTGTTATTAAGTGGAGGTCTCTCAGAGTTTCTAAACAACATATTTGGTAATTATCCTAAAAATATATTCATCCATTCTATAAAAACAAAATAATTGCATATCCAACTTATATTTTTACAATAACATTTTCAAAATAATTGTTATATATAAAGTGAACAACGTACAGATTTATGTACATGCCATTTCAGTTTTTTGTATATCCCATCTGTCATGTCACTTCTGGCTGATAAAGATTCAACTGACTGTTCAGGCTCTTTGAAATAAGAACATAGTGGAAGAATCTGGAGAACCCTCCGGAAAGAATTGGTAACAAAAACAGGTGCTTTGAGTAAGAGGTAGTATTTACCAGATTCAGTCCACTGCACTTTTCATTGTTTGAAAGACATGTAATGTGTCTTTTAAATTTAGCTTATATCTGGGTTTTTTTGTTTTGTTTTTTTAATCATGTCAGGCTTGGGAAGTGAATCTCTTGAACTGCACATAGTTTCTCTGAGACCAGGGCAAGCACTGTCAGCATGTCATGGTCTGTCATTCACACCTTAAGTAATTGAATAATAAAGCAATGATTTTACTCTGACTATTGATGTAAAAAGTTTTGACTCTGATACAAGTGTCTTCCCTTAATTTTCTTTTTTTTATTTTATTCTGATGATTTATGGATGTTTTAGAAAATAGATCTGCATGTCCATAGAAATACACCTATGCACCCAGATGTATCTCTGTGCAAAAATACAGATTCACCACATACATACACAGGCATGACAAAAGATTTGATTTAGTGTGAGACTCAAAAGAGACATGCTGATACCACCTTAATGAGAAAATAAAGCTTCCTTTTTAGTTCACCATTTATTGGAAGAATGATTAAATTGACGTGTGTGCACTGTAAGAGGAGAAAGTTTTGCTAAGAGGTGTATATTTTTTTGCCTAATAAAAGGTCTTAATGTGTCAGAGAAAAAAAAGGACAAAAGACCATGAGTCATTCAAATAGGTTCTGTTGTCAGTAGTCCAATAATTAGTCAGTGTAATAATTCTTACTTCTTGCAGATATGTTGACTATAGGAGAGTGGTGAAGGCTGGCATCCTGTTATAAAGTGGATATCCAGTGTTTTAAGGATGTGGAAAAAGAATTCTCTTACAGATCCATTTTTAAAGAAAGTTTACTACTGTTTTAGTAGTCAGTATAGTGTCCCCATGACCTTGCTTAAAGGTGAGGTTTGATTTTTTTTTTTTTAACTTAATATGAAGATCTGTAAACACCACTTAGAAATTAGAGAACCATTCCTTGAGGCAATGGAGGGATCAGTCCATTTACCTCAGCTGCTTAAACGTGAAGATTTTTTTAAAAAATGTTTGCTGGCCTTTCTGTAACTAAGTGGAATATTGGGCATCTTAGATTCAGTTAGGATTAGGGTCCAGTATTGTGTCTGTGATACTGGGTCAGGAAAGAACCCATTTCAGGAGTATTTATGCATACAGAGTTTGCTCATGATTGCAGATCCATTAGTAAGCCATAATTCACTTCATTTCCACAGGTAACTGCAAATTGACAGCTTAGCTGTAGACACAGCTGATATTCCTACAGAATAGTAGCATAAACTTTCTGTGTGCTCATATTTTACCCTCTTGACATAGATGTTACCTCCAACATATATTTATAGAGCTCCAGTCTCTATTTTCTAAAATAAATTTTCAAATGTGCATAATATTGGAGGGATTTCAGTGTCTAAGTCTTCTTGGATCCCACTGTGAGTAAAAGGTAGGAAACATTGAGGGTGACAGCAATGATTATTAAGAGAAAACAAAATATTAAGAAATAAAGGAAACTTTATTGATAAAAATGAAAAAAATGGTGATGCAATATAGGAACAAATGGATTGCACCAACACATTCCAGTACCTTCCAAAATCCACAGATAAGGTGTAAAACACCCATATAGAATTTATCTATATAGATAAATTCAAACCATCCTCCAAAACTGATTGTAGCTTTTGGTACCTTAGTAAACAAGTGTACATCTTTGTCCTAGATCCCAAGTAGTCTCTGACGCAAAGACTGGTGGAAGTTTGGTCTGGAAATTTGGATCTTCCATTACAGCATTTCAAATTAAATTGTTTAACGTGGAAGTGTCTGTGTGGTAGTACAACAGTTGTGACATGACTAAATTAATGTATCAGGGCTACTTATTTTCTTTTATTAAAAATTATACTTAAATATATATATAATAGAAGAGATGCATTGTTTAAAATGTAAAAATAGCGATTTACATTTATTTGATATTTAATGGCTCTGACTTGCAAAAAATAAAATTACTTCTTGAAAGAAGTTATTTTTGGTTCTAGAGTATTTAAGAAAAGGAGAATGCAACAATGACATAATTTGTGGTAGCAGTCCTGGTTTCCACAGTGCTAATAACTAGGAAATAATTGTGAAGTAAATTTTACAAAGAGTAAGGTAACATTCTGCATGCTGTGGACTTCAAACGACATAACAGACTCATCTACAGGTACCTGAACAAGACCACCTTCATGGAGTTTAGATATTGTTTAGTGCATAAAATACCCCCTACTTTCTTCTTCCAGTTGTCATTTAGCCTGTGACTTCCCTGTTTCTGTTTAAACAAGCATCATTAACCTTGTGCTGGCAGCAGTGGAGGATCTGTTGTATGCAGAGATTCAGACTAAGGAATTCTGGTTTTGGATATCAAGGGGTTAGAGATTGCTTGGGATGCATCCCTGCATTTTGCCATTTAGTCCAGTTGTTTCTGTTATTCTAATTTATAAATAATAAATAAAATAATTATTCTTGTCTATTTCCTAGCACCTTCAGTGAGCAAACCATTCAAACTAACACATCAGCTCAAAAGCTGAAAAAGTTTCTTTTGTAGAAAACCACTTAAAATTGAGGGCTTGCTGTAGTATGCAGAGCACTAAGGAAAGGAAATACGCGTAGTTTTTTTCTCCTGACTTCTAACCCTTGAAATAAAAGCACTTTCCCTACCCACTCATTTGCTGTTAAACCTCATAAAAAATGAGTCACAATTCTTGGCAGAAGGCAGTTTCAACAACGTTATGATACACATTAGAAAGACTGAAACATGAACCCAAACTTGGACATACCACCAACATTTTCTTGGCCTTTTTACATACACTGCTAAAGTTATGCAGAACATCCATAATGTGTACCATTCTTTACCAATCTTTTTTTTTCTTTTAAACTGAAAAAGTAGGATTGGAAAATGTTTTGAAAAATGTTTCTGTTTACTGACAAGGTCCCAAAGTCATTCACATCTGTATATTTCAAATGAGGCTTTTCAAGATACTGAAAAATTGGTTACAGCTGGCTGCACACCCTGACAGTTGAAAATAAAACTCCCATACCAGTCATAACTAGCAATTCAATTTAACTTATGCACAGTGAGAGCAACAAAATGTAGTTTCTTTCCAAAGAGGCGACAGTGCAGTCAGAACTTCTACAGCTGCCTTTCATGCACTGATAATTTAAAAAAAAAAAAATCAACACAAAATCCCTAACTGGAAAATACACCCTCCCTTTATAATTATCTATTTCAAAGCTGTAATCGAGCATTTCATTATAAAGATGCTAATCAATCCAGAACAATACTCCCGGGACAGCACACACACCCAGAGACGTATCAGTTATAATAGAAATGCTGCAGAAACTTTACGGGGTTTATAATAGTTGCTCATGCATTTTTGTTGTGAAAGATGAAACTCCCACAAGTGCCTTGCAGTGTTTCAAGTAGAACATCAGGCTTATCTTCTAGCCTTTAGATGTGTTGAAAAATAGTACTTTGTTGTCAGTATAAATAACCAGAATGCACTCTTCTAAAACAAACAAGCAAAAAGTTTTCATTCATCTAGCCAGATTCTTAGTTAAAACTAATGATTGTGAGTAAATTAAGCCAAAACTGGAACTGTCTTTCTAGGTTAAGTTAGATTTTGGTTTTAAATTATTTAACATGTCATTATTTGCAGCACCCTCTAAAATTTGTTATAGAGATTTATCTCTGCGAGACAGTGCTAACGCTCCAGAGGAATGTTTGACCCTTGAGTTCCCACTACCAGGTACAGCCCTCATTCATAGTTTAATGTGTACAGCCTTGGGATTTCCACAAAAGACTGACAGTCACAACCTTGTGTTTCATGTGGAATTTGAGTGTCACGTGGGCGACATTTTTCTGGGGAAGGAAGGACATAAACCTTTTCCTGCCTGTGTTTGGGAAACAGTGTTGTGGTAACAGGGATGCTAATGGTGCTAATAGACAGTCAGATTATGGCATGTTTCCTCCAAGAATTATAAATTGGTTTTTTTCATGTTCTAAAAGGAGAATTAATATAAGACGAGTCTTTTAAAGTCTTGAAATACTTCCATGTCTGAAGGCTTAAAGTTACTGTGTACTTCTGTAGTGTCAGTCTGTGGTATTTTGTACAGAACATGGGGCAAAATTCTGAAATGTTTTTTGAAAGCCACCTATATGAACTTCTTAATACTTCATTAGACTCAATATTTTCTCATGGATTTGTAATGAAAATACTCCTCTACGTTCATTAGTTTATTCTTACCATGGCTAAATGTGTTGTGTAGCTGAAGGTTAAACTCTTTAGTTTTAATCTCATAGTGATATGTTTACTGATTACTACTTTCCATCTAGAAGTTCTGGAAATGAGAAAAAGCTGAAAGCAAAGGAAAAATGCAGAAGTCCTGGAAACCTTTGTGTGTGAGGCACATGTCTGAAAGGCAGAGAGCTTATCTCTTCTGCTTCTGTCTTTCATAAAAATTCGAACTTTGCAAATCAGTTCTTTTTGTAATTGTGTGTGTGTATGTGTGTACACAAGTCTGTATTTGTGAATATTCTTAAACATTTGCGTTACTAGATGCTAAATGTATTGTTTTATCTTACATCTGTATTTTTTTTATTTCTGCTGCTGAGATTATGAAAGATATTCAAAACCTGACAGGGAGCTGTAATCTAAGAAAGCATCTTCTGTGTCTTCTCATCTATGTATTTTTTATGAAAGGTGACAAACATAAGAAGGATAATAACCTTCCTTTTGTGTCATATCTTCAGTCCGTTCCTTTTTTATGACTTTTTACTGTTCATTTAGAAGACAAATGATGAGTAGTGCCTGCAGTTCATTATTTCACCAATTTAATCTTCTGTAATATTTCTTTCTCTGATTTTTCTTGCTCATTTATGAAAGAAGAGACAACAGATTGCTTGTTTCAGAAACTGTGTCATGTTCCTAAGCAAAGAGAGAGATAATTGAGCATATATATGAACCAGTGGTTTGCAGGAAGTTCTTTAGCAGTGTGAAACTGCTCCAGTATATGGGTAGAAAAACAATTTTTGCTAAATATGGCATCACTCTGTAACATTGTGGCATGCCTTGTCCTCATCACAATGTGCTGTTGGTATATATGGTGTATAAGTTGCAGAGATATTTCCACAGCTGTATACAGTAGAGTTCAGATTTTTTTTTACTCATACCCTTTATGAAAATAATGTTCATTTGGGTGGTAGTACATACTCTCAACTTTGTTACTGAAAACTGACAAAAAGATGCTGCTAAAGAAATGAAGGTTACACAATGTCAGTATGCAATTAACAGGTTAGAAATTACGAACTTGTTGCTAAGGCCAGCATATTTGTAAGAATAAACTCACAGTTAGTTTTTCTTCAATATCATCAACCTAAAAAAAAAAAAAAATGTTTGGAAAGCTGCTGCAGGACTTAGATTTGAAGCATTCTTGCTGAAATGTTTCCTGAGACGAACATAAACCCAGTGAAGAATATATGGAAAATACATAATGCATTTTAATCTATTCTAGTACTCTCTAACAGAGTTGTAAGAGGATGAACCACAGGCCTAAGAGGGATTTTTTTCATTATCATGTTCTTGTAGCTAAGACATATGAGTGTCAAGTTGCCTGGGCAAAGCATTGTGAATGAAAGCTCTGGGCATGGGAGCTGCATCACTTCAAAGTGCAGAGAAAATCTTAAAGTCAAAGATGAGACAGGAGTGCATGTGTAGTGGTTAATGCTTTGTGCAGTCTCCTATCATTAGGTTGTCTAATGTTTAGTAATAGGTTTCACAGTGGAATCTTTTGTTGATCTCAGTTGGCTTTCACCAGATTAAATACAAGAGGATTAAACTTTCTGCTTCTCACTTCCCATTTGAAGGGGATTGAGGGAGAGGTTCTGTGAAGCACCTGAAATGCCACTTCAAGTGGCCCTACTAAGCCACTCATTTCTTCTAATTACAGATAAATCTATAGTAGTTAATGAGGTCTGTGAAGAAAAACATGCTATGAATCATGCTGCCTGGCTGATGACCTTATGATTTTATTTGGTGTCAAACTGGCTTGTCAATATTATGACATTAGTTTGGTATCTAAAAGTGTACCAATTCACTTGGTACTTTCCTCAATAAGGAAATTTCAACAATAAAATATCTGTAGGTTGTTGTTGCCTTTTAACTCTCTTTTTCAGAGTTTATAAAATGATTTTTACTTTTTCTCTGAGTGTAGTAAAACATGCATTATATTTCAAAGACACTTTGTAGTTGTCATCTTTTTTCCAAAAGAAGACCTGTGGACAACCATGCAGTTATGCCATATCTTAGTGTGGGAAATGCATAGTGCTTCTATTGCTTCAGGAAGTTTTTGTCTTTTATTACCAAATAATTTTATAATGCCAACTACTTTTGAAAAATAACCATTTCAGCTCTCCATCTCTTCCTCTAATACGATTGTATTGCCATCAGCAACATTATAATAAAGTGCAGTCAGGCTAAACTAGCTGCAGCTGGATTGCTGTCCTGTGTGTAGTGCAAATTCACTGTCTCAGTCAGTCATGCTTCAATCTGATTAGCCAACAAGTATATTGGATAGCTTTGAAACAAAACCATGAAGTAAAAAAGAAAAGCCATAAAAGAAGAAATTACAGACAATAGAGAAAAAATGCATTGTAATACTGAAGTTAGATTTGACTTCCTATCTCCAAACTTGCAAACAGATTTCTAGTTTTCTTTCAGTATCTGCAATATCTGGGATGCTTCAACCATGCCTGATCCCAAAGACGAGAAATAACTTGAATTTTTTGCAATATGCCTGCTGAAAAAGAAGGGCAAAATTCTCTTGAGAATAAGATGGCTGTTTAGATATAAGCAGTGTTAACGTGTGTGTCATGTGCATAGCAGTGGAGCTGTAGAATCACATTGCCAGGTCATCCACATACCTAGTAGCTCTGTGAAGAAGCAAGCCACAGACGGATGCCATCTCTGACAGTAACTTGAGTCTCAAAACTCAGCTGTTCATGGTAGAGTCTAGCTGTTCTTCATGGTTGTGCTTTTTCCTAAGACTGCTGGGAGAATGTGCTTGAAAGCTGGTTTTGGAGACCCTTTTTCTGGGAGTATCTAATGAGTATATGGTATATGACACAGTGGCTCTGAGAATGTATGTAGCTCACATGCTCATAGATTTAGCCTCTTCTGAGAGGTGATAGCTGCATAGCTCCAGTGTTGTCCAAATTATTTAATAGACAGCCAAGGAAGACTAACAAACTCGTATACAGCAAATACCCTAGTATTAATGATATGTTCTTTCACTTTTTGTTATTTTGAGGCAAGTAAGTCAAAAATCAGTCTGTAAATGTTTTTGTATAAACACAGCCATTGTATTGTTCTTAAACCAGAGGAAAAAATTATTAGAATCATAGGATCTAGAACAACTTATGTTGGGAGAGACATTTAAGAGTCCAGCTGTTTCTATATCATTAAGACAATCACTAAACCATGTCCCTAATTACTATATATGCATGTCTTCTGAGTATCTCATGGGCTGTCAACTCAACCAACTTCCCAAGGAGGACTGTTCAAATCCTTTAGGCACCTGTTCAGTGAAGAAATTTTTCTAGAATCCATTCTAAATCTTACCTTGCACAACTCAAGACAGTTCACTCTTCGTCTGTTGAGAAGAGCCTGGTTGCCCACCCTGGCTACACCCTCCTGTCAGGCAGTTGTAGACAGTGATAAGGTCTTCCCTGAGCCTCCTTTCCTCCAGCCTGAACACCCCCATCTCCCTCAGCTGCTCCTCACAGGACTTGTGCTCCAGACCCTCCCCCAACTCCACTGCCCTTCTCTGGACATGCTCCAGCAGCTCAGTGTCCTTGGAATGAGGGGCACAAAACTGAACACAGGATTTGAGGTGTGGCCTCACCAGTGCTGAGTACAGGGGGCAATCCCTATCCTGCTCCTGCTGGCCACACCATTGCTGGTACAGGCCAGGATGCCATTGGCCTTCTTGGCCACCTGGGCACTCCCTGGCTCATGTTCAGCTGCTGTCACCAGCACCCCCAGGTCCTTTTCCTGTGGGCAGCTTTCCAGCCACTCTGCCCCAGCCTGTGGCACTGCCTGGGCTTGTTGTGACCCAAGGGCAGGACCCAGCACCGGCCTTGTTGAACCTCACACCCTTGGCCTTGGCTCATCATCCAGTCTGTCCAGATCCCTCTGCAGAGCCTTCCTGCCCTCCAGCGGGTCTACAGTCAACAATCACACACAACTTGATATTGTTTGTGAATTTACTAAGGGTGCATTCGACCCCCTCATCCAAATCCAAATTCAGTAAAAGTATTTAATAGTATTTTCCCAATATTGATCCCTGGAGGACACCACTTGTGAGTGACCTGGTTATTCTAGTAGTATGGGTTTCACCTTGTTTGCTTTTCTGTGGCTGAAGAAAGAGTAAAATAACAGCAAAGCCAAGATACTTACCTTAGTTCCTTTTTTCTTGTAAGCTGCTGCTCTTTTTTCCCCTTTTCTGTCACTGTCTATCTTTCTGTCTTCTTGAATGTTTGTTTTGTTTCTTTTTTTAAAATTTAATATCTTTTTTGTTTGGTTGGTTTAGGCTTTTTTTTTTTTTTGAGTGTTTGCATGGGCTTTGGGTTTTTTTTGTAGGTCTGACTATTTTAGTAAGTGTCAGAATAGAGTTTGCTTTCTTTAATTGCTCAAATGGACAAAGTCAGAGCAGGAGTATTTCAGGGTTAATGTATGCAAGTAATTTACAGGAGTTGAGACTGGTGTATTGGCAGAGTTTGTATTTGTTCAGGCAAGAAGCCATCCTTAGTGGAAGATGTTTCATTTGTCTGCTTAATATCTACAGCTTTGTAACATGATTTAAATAATTTCCATAGATTCTCAACAGTACATAGCTTTAATATCCATAGACAGATAACATGGTGTGCTTTTCTCATCTAGCAAGACTATTTCCAGCTCAGCATTTCATATCTCCACTTCAGCCATTGCCAGCACGAAGTTTTTTTCTTGAGCCAATATTTGGAGGCACTAAGTTTAGAAGTTAGGCAGTGTTCTAATGAATTGTTTCTGCATCATGAATAAGTGATGAATAATTCTTGTGATCTGCAGAAGTGACTAAGATGGCAGAAGTTTGTAAGCATTGAGACACCTGTCAGCTTACAATTGGTATTTTAAGTCATGATTTAGAATGGAACTGAAGCTGTATACACATCAGGCTAGGCAAGGTTTTCTCTGTATGGTTTAAGATTCCATATGAACATCAGTGTTTTTGTAAGCAAAAAACCAGAAACCTTTAAACAACTTTCTATATGAGAAAAATATCCCAGTGATGTGATTTCATGGTACTTCGCTATCATTGAGTTGATTAATTCACTAAGCAATTTAATCTATTTCTTCAGTTACCAAAAAAATCTGCTCTGTTTTTCATGGTAACAAAGGAATCTTTGTTGAAGTCTAAAATAGAATTACAATGTAGAATCAGATTGATACAATAAATTGCTTTATATAGGCAAAATTCCACCTAGCACTGCAACTCATTTGTGCTTTTATAGTGATGTAGTTCAAATGCTTGTGTGACATCAGAAACCTACTCTTTTAGGATGGGTGCTCACTCATCTTGGAATAACTGCAACAGAGAAATTCAGCAATGATAGACAAGCATTAGGGTGTATTGTTATCCAGGAACTGATAAGACTGAATGTTTGAACACTCAGCGCAGCTGTCCTTCAAATTTCCTTAATCATGTGTTCGTATTTTGGATTTTTTAAGAATAAAAGCATAATGAAACATGGAACTTTTCCAGCAGGTCAGCTATGAAAACATTTATCATGTTTAATCAATAAAAGAGCAAACAAAATGTGGAACTTCTGTTTCTGCCAGTTGCCCTCATTGCTTTGGAAAATACATTTAATTCTCTTTAAAAGCCATTGTTTTACCCAGAGGTATTTCTGAATTGATTTTGATTAAAGAGCTTATGAGAATTAATTTTATGCATTATTTTCTATTCTTTCTAGTAATGATTCAGCTGTCAGTTAGGTTTTTGCAGCCAAGATTTTTTCATTAAATTTGTTTATTTTCTTTTTTAAGGAGAGGTCATGATTGATATGCAAATACAGGAAGTATTTGCACCTTTTCCATTACTAGTTGAAGTAACTTTTTAAATTTGTTTTTTATTTCTTCTTTGCATTTCCATGGTATTAGAAATGGAAATGGATGTAATGCAGGATTGTGGATGTGATGAATGAAGTGTGGAAACAGAATTTCAGCACAGTCTTATGTTTTAATCTTTGCTTCCATGTATTCTTAAGAGAAACACCATTGTTTGTTTTTCTTAATTTAAGGTGTATCCTGTTACTTTCCTAAGGCAAAATACATGGGGTTTCTATGTAAGGTCCTTGGCACAAACCTGAGATGACCATGAACTAAAATCCTATCGCTAACCAATTTAAAACTTTGGAAAAGTTGAACCAGGAATTCTGTTTGTAGCACAAATGCACACTCATACCTTCATAATCCCTTTCTTCCAAAATTTTGTAAATTAATGTTTGCTTAGTTGTTTTTGTCAGTGTGGCTTCCTGTATGTGAGTTCTTTTTTGTCCACTTTCAGGTCTTTTCTGTCAACTATTCCCTGCAGAGCTGAATTTTTGTTACCAAGCATTTAAATGCATATTCAGGCATGGAAAAACAAGCTGATTAAAAAAAAAAAAAATCAGTGTTTACTTTTCTCTTTTTGTTGTTGTTTCTAAAACTTGCCCCCAGGTATACATTTCCTATAACTGTCTTGGAGCAGGAGCCATCTTGTGAGTACCATGATAGCACCTAAAAGATTATTTCTGCTACTAAAGTAAACAGACTGCAGGGAAGCATTCCAGTGTTCAGATGTTTCATTCGCCCAGTTGATCCTTTTGAGGATAATTGGTACACGTGCCCATGCCCTGGTACTATCATCTGCTCTGCTTCTGCTGAGGAGAATTCCTTTTTGTCTCTGCATTGAACACTCTGGAGAGCTGCACATCTGCACTTTTACTGATCCTATTAATAGATACCACTAATCAGGGAAAATCTATCCTCTTACTTACTTCTGTGTTACTGCTATATGTATTACCTAGTGTCATAGATTGCTCTTTAAGAGATATTGGTGGAGTAATTTTTGATTATTTAATGCAGCAGTTATACAGCACTTAACCTAAAATAATAACAGCTTTTATTAAAGCTTCATAAAGATGTTTTTTTTTTTCCAAAGAACTGTTGACCTCTCTGTAGTTGTAATTTTCTGCCAAGGAGAAACCCTATCTTTCTGCCCTGGTGCAGTGTGAATGTTGTAATAGGGGCTGCAAAGAGAGTACCTCACCCAGGATTGATTCTTTAAGGAAAGTATTGGTACTCTGATGGCAAGGCTAGTGTAACTTAGTGCTGAAAATGCTGCTTGTGTTTTCACTGTCTTTGGTACCACCCTCAGGATGTGACAAACCATCATCAGGAGGAAATAGCAAAGGAAAGGAGCTACATCATTTAAGACTTACTAATGCTTTAGATGAGTCTTTTACCTTGAAACTACTAAGGTGGCTTGATGTGGAAGCTGATAGTTGTCTCGATAATTTCATTTAGTCCTTTCAAGGAATTGCATCTTCTAGTTTTCACAAATAAGCCAAGTACAGACCTACATACCACATGATATGATATGATATCAATGTTGGTGCAGTTGTCAGTAACAGTGTCTGAAGGTTTGTTTTCCTTGTGGGTAAAGCTAAGGCAGACTTCCGTGGAGAACCTTGATAGCACCTGAATGTCTCTTGGTTTGCATGCCTCCATTAACAGTGTATCTTCAACTTGAAAGAAAAACCACTCAACCATCATCTTTATTCTAGTGCTTATGTTTCCATGAGCTAAAATACTGGAAGTTTGTTTGAAGGGCTAAGAAGAGGGGGAAAAAACAACAAGGAAAGAGTCTTCTGAAAGCTTTGGTGTGTTTATCAAGTTAGCTTAAGTCATGACTCTCAGAAACATGAAAGAATGGGAATACTGAGGGCTTTCACTTTATGACCTAAGTGATAATTAATATTACCTTCAAAGCAGACACAATGAGTGCAATATTCCCAAGTGGTTGTATGTGCATTTAGAATGGGATAATGGAATGAGGTTTCACAAAAAAAAAAAACAATAAAAAACCCCAAACCAAACAAAAAACAAACAAACAAACAAAAAACCCAAACAAAACCAACAAAAAGCAAACAAAAAACTCACCCCAAACAACCAAAAACCACAAACAAACAAAACAAAAAAAAAGAGCTCTTTTTTTTTTCAACCTTTGCTTTGCCAGGTTTTGTGATACTGATTTGCAGACAGCTCGTAGAGGAGAAGTGCATATTCACATATCAGGATCATAGTTTTTAAAATTCCTCTTTTCCCCAAGCAGACAGTAACATTTTTCCCATTAGCCACCACATTTAATATTTCAATGGGAATGCTTGAAATGTATGAAAATAATGCCCATTATTTTGCCCCAGTGCTCCATTAGAAAACTGTTGTATAAAACAAGTACCTTTGTGGTCACCATTTTTTCCCCTTCTCTGCTCCCCTTATTAATTATCAGTATTGTTTCCTCTCTGCTTCTGCCCCTGAAAGGAGTAAGGGAGTACTTGGTACCCACCACATTTCTGCGTTCACCTTCACACATCAGCTAGCATGGTCGTGTACTAATGAAAAGATAGTTTTGTTCTTAAGTGATCTGCCTTTAGAGATATTTCAGGGCTCCCCTGAAACTCCTGCATTCCAGAAGAAGCAAAATAAAAATCACCTTTTCTTGCAAGTACATTTCATACATCTCCATCTTTGTGATAGTATTGGAATCATTACACAGCAGTTGGCTCTGATACGCTTGCACAGACACAAATTGAGTCCGACAGGACTGGTGTCTCATGGACTTTGCTGTCATCTGAAATGCTGGCATGAAGATGGTAGGGATGAAAAGGGAGAGCTGGTGCATTTAGCATTTTGCCTATGAAGATTTCTTAGGCTTGTATTTTTTGATAGCAGTAGCTGATTCAAAAGATACTTTTACAACAGAGATGTGTAACATAGCATAGATTTCTACCAGCTGCTCATGTCTTCCTTGAGTAAATTCTTTTGAGTGTTTCCCTGTACTAAAAATGGGCTCTTTATGCCACCCACAGAACTGTAAGATCTATTTAGTGGAATAATAATTAGTATACATTTTTCTTTGCCCTCTTGGTTTTCATCTTTACTGCATGGAAGCTGCTTGTGTGGTAATGAAGAAGGTAGAACGAAACTTAACAAAGCTTATATGTTGCAGATCCTTCAGAGAGTAAATTGCATTTCGTGTTATTTTAGTGCCAATGTCAGGCTGCTTAGGGATATCTCTAGTATTTTCTGTCTGAGAAGGAAAATATTTTTATACTCCTTAATTTCTGTTAGTGTGGCTTATTTGGACAAGGATAAGACACTGTTTTTTCAAGTCAGGTACTTGAGCTGTAGTTCTACCAGTGCATAATATTCAATTATACATTGTAATAAATGAGATGAATTGAATTGAAATCTCAGCCCTTTATTCAATGCCAGATTTCTGTTTTCCTATTAGGCATAATTCAGATATGTACAGGAAATCATGACAGGAATTTTAACCTTTGAAAGTTGCTGAACTATGCAATATGTTAATAATACATTCTGAAGTAGATTTTGCAATGTTATTCTTACCAGATGCCAGAGTATCAACTCCCCGTTTACATGTGGATTTGTTTTGGATATCTAAGCTGCTTTGATTACCTTCTCACAACATGAGTTCCAGTGATGTCTGAAACCTCATCAGCAATACTAGTTTCTCTGGTTCAGAACATGCTGTTGTTCTAACTAAGGATTTAGGATCTGACAGTTGCTTGATTACGTGGTTATGGTACACTAAGAAATGTGTTGTAACAGTGCTAACATATACTGTGTCTTGCATCTTGTTTTACACACCAGCAGCCTGAAATTAATTATGTTTCTTTCCCTTTCTGCCTTACCCTTTAGTCTTTTAAATTGCTTGGCCTCAAACTGTGAATGCATTAAAAAAAGTAAATAAAAACTCTGGCCTATTTTTGCTAATTGTATTTTTATCTTTTCACAGGCTCTGAAAATACTTCATCTGAAATTTCAGACTGGACAGACTCGCAGTGGCTTCTAAGCCAGTGAGAACAAGGCTGCCAAAGCATGCTGGTGCCAAGCTGTCGGATGATGCACGTAGTCAGGCCAATGGTGGTGCTCCTGTGCTTGCTACTCTATGCTGATGCTGAAAGTAAGCTTATTATTCATTTATGCTTAGGTCTTGGCCATCATGAATAATTTTGTTCTCAGCTGGTGGTTACTAAGAGTCTCAGAATGAGTTTCCTTTTGAGTGATTCTCCAAAAACTTTGAGGTCCTCTCTAGATCACAACCTGTATTTGAAAAGCATTGTTTATGCAACTTCCTTACTGTTCTTCTTCCTAATGTCCCTGTTCTTAAGCTTGGAGTGGTTCATGCTAAGATGGTGGAGACCACTGTCACGAAGTTACGCAGTCAAAACAAAGACCAACCTTGCTTACTAGACATTGGTCAAATACCTTAAACATGTTTGTCATTCTTTGAATATTTCTGTCTTAACTTGGACCAAAAAAAAAAAACCAAAAAAAAAAGACATCCCCCTCCCAATTAATATCCAGTCCAATTAAAATTCCTGTCCTTTTGTAAGTGCTGCAGCAGCTGTTCTAATGTATTATTTCCGACAGCTGTCGCAGAGTACAGTATCCAAACAAACCAAGCAGAACTGACAACTTAGTGGCTGGCCTAAACATGTGACAATTCAGTGAGGAAAGGCACCCATGTTTCCTTGTACTGAGGGGAAACTGCTGGAGTTGGTCAATTAGGTTATCTATTAATGGGAAGATAATATCTTCTTTTTAATTAGGAAATCATTAGGTCTGTCTTGTTTACATGTGTTCCTTCTCCCAGCTGTCCTTTGGCTTCTTGCAGAAGTAATGTGCAAATGAGAAAAGCCATTTGCTTTCCACCTGTTGATCTGCAGGTTTACTGCAAGCTCACTGTTACCACTGGCTACAAGCTGACTGCTTCACTTCATTGAGGGATATTTTCCTATTTTCTACTAGTTCCTGACTCCATACAGAAACAATGATCAATCAATAACTTTGTTTCAGCTCTGTCTTTAGAAGACTTCTGTATTTTTTTTCAACGTCTGTTAAATTAAGTAGAAACTCGGAGTAATAGAATCAGCTTCAAATAAGGCTGGATGAATCAGTTGTCCATAAATGCATACAGAAGAATTCCTTATCACCCCACTTATCACCTGCACTCCAGGTACACAGAGTCACAGCCGTAAAAAAGATACAAAAAATTTTCCTGTCTCATTGTTAATAAGATTTCCTTCCTTTAAGTGCAGCTATGTAGAACTGAAATAAATGGAGGAAAAAAGGACAAAACATACATGTTTGTTGTGTACTGACAGCTGAGATTCTTTGGCCCCTTTCCAGTTAGATAATGACCAGCTGGGATGATTGTGTCTAAGGTGAAGCCAAGGACATTTTAACACTTTAGCAGCAAATAATTAATTGGGAAGTGGGCCCATATGTTGGACAGTTTTGCAGTAGTAGTATTCTGCCCATTTTAAAAGTTGTAAGAAGCACAATGATCAGCTTTTTGTGATAGTTTATCTCAGAAAAAAATTATGATTCTTAAGTATTTAATATGCACCAGCTTTTAAGTTGCTTAAATAATGATATACATATATACAAATGGTATACAATATATGGCATTAATTAAATTGTGTGTCACATGTATCTTTGTGTGACTCCACTTAATATTACATTTATACTGTGAGTGTTAAATTAATGTTCTTGTATTTTACCAGTTTCTTTGAGGGTCACAGTATAGTCACATTTTCATCTTACACTCGGTGCTTTATTTGGGAGACACACTGAATCTCCACAGACAGTTATTTTGTGGCCTGGGTGAGATAGGTGAGATAGGGCAGCATCCATGTATGCTTTCTGTATGCAGACACACAGAAAGATGTGTCTTCTTCCGTGATTAGACCTTCTCACCTGAAGAAAAATGCTCCTGCTGTGCTGGAGTTGCTCTGCCCTCTGCTCTTGCAGATATTCTTGCTCCTGTGTTGTCTTGCTCTTTCTAGACGGGTCCCAGATACTAGTTTGACCTAATGCTTTTCTTGAAATTCTTCACAAATAGTGGCAGGACTGTGTTACTTATTTTAATGGGCAGAGGACACAGAAAGTGAGACATAGGGAACAAAAAAAAAAATTGTCATTTTTTTTCTCTGGCACCCTGTAAAGACTATGGTTTCTTTTTTTCACCATTATTATCCTGTTGCTAATATCGACAGCAGAAGAGAAGGTATATCTAAACATTGACACTACATTGTAGACTTTCTAGAGTAGTTGCAAATGGGTAAGGAATTCATTCTCTTCCAGTCTCAAATCACTGTGAGTGGAATCCAAGAACAAGCCAGTTTAATGCTACTGAACAGGTTTCCAGTGGTAATCTTTAGTAGGTTTCCATTTACACAGAGCCTTCACAGTCAAGAGAGGGAGGGAATGAGATACTTTTGTTTCTCTCCATCATTGTGAAAGGCCCCACACTCTGAAATGTGTCCGCGTACTGTGTCAACAAATACGTGTGAAAAGTAGGTTTGATTCTTACTCTTAATCCAGAAACTAAATGTACACTTGACTGAGAAAAGTAAGCAAAATTGAAAGGTGGCAGAACTAGCTTTGCTGTTTTTACCTTTGGTTTATGTTTGTAATATGATGTGATACTTGTAAATACATGTGATAAATCTCAAGAATTATATGCATTTTTATAGATTTTTTTTTTTTTAGTTTTCTTTTATGTTTGATATTTGTAGGCTCAGGACACACTAAGAAGGAGTAAAGCACATTTTTGCTGGGGAAAGAAAGTACTTGTTCATTAGTCCTTATTGGGGAACAGCAATCTGCTAGTCTACACTGTTTTTCATTGGGTGGGCTGTACTCAGTGGTGTTAATGGCAATGCTTCACCCCATCTACTGAGATATTTGTTACATAGCTTTGTTGTAAGAGAATTACTGGGTTTTTTCATATTTATTTAAATGAACTGACAGAACAGGAACTATCCAGAACGTTTTTGCAGGTTTACTTTTTAATAGCAAGATGCAGATATGTTTACAAGACTCCTACATATTTCTTTTCAGACTATAAAATATGGTACATTATTACATGTTTCTGACCTTGCCAAGGGTCACTGACCTCATTTAACCACTGAGCTCAAAGAAATATAGGAAATCTAAAATCCTTCTTGAAAGTGTAATTGCTGTTCTTTCCTAGTATTCCGATTTTTGAAAAATAAAGGTTTAATTTTTATTATTAGAATCAAATATTTTCCTGCAGATAGTCTGCACCCTGCTTTTTTAATAATTTTGATTCATGTGTTTCCTCCTGTTCCCTTTCCACACTGAGAAAGGCCTGACCACCAGCATTTCAAAATTCTCTGCTGCATTCCAGTAACTTTGTCTGTTTGGAGCTCTTCCTTCATTCTTGGTTACATAGCTTCTGCTCAGGTATCTTTCTTTTGTAACTTCTTTGTTTTAAAGGAGAAGCAACAATTCTCTCTTCCTTCAGCAGAAGCTTACTGTAAAAAGGCAAACAGAAATACTTACTAAACACAATGCATTTATTGTATATTGCTTCTATTCCCAATTGTTTGAAATGTGAATAATGCTTAGGTTGTTCTCTGGCTTCTAATGCATATTGTGACAGTTGCCATCATGAAGGTAAACACTGCACCATCATACCATCATGTCTAGGCCAAGATCAGTTCTGACAGGACAGTGATTACTTAGAGCAGATGGTGGGGTAATTGAGACAAATTCTTGTTTAATAGGATGTAAAGACAGTAATTTAGTATTGGTGAAACAATTTTTTCTTCTGTACTTTTTCTTTTTTCACTTTTTAAAAATTTTTTGCTTATTTTTGGCAACCATGTGTGTTTTTCTGTGCTGATACCACTCTCTTTAAAAACTTTTTATGTTTCTTCAACTAGCTGAAACACATTCATGCAGTCCATACTGAATTTTTTTCTCTCTAAGCACTTGTCTATAACACTAAACTAAACACAAAACAGCTCTTTCCAAGTAATTAAGTGCCAGAAAGCAGTTATGTTATAGTAAGTCATACAAGTGGACATACATGGATCATAGTAAAAGCCCCCACTGTTCCATTATAGATTCATAAACACTATGTGCAGTGAAGCCCAATTTGGAGATTATTTACATTTTTTTGTATGTGTACCTTTGATAATTTGGACTGAATTCTTTTCAGAGTAAATGAGATTTTTATTCAAACTTTGACGTCTTTGAACAGGTAATTTCAATCAATTGCTTTCAAGTATGGGCAGTGACCAGAAAAATATAAAGATAAAACCTTTCTATTCTTATTTGGTAATTTTTTACAGTATCATGTGTCTTTATATTAGTGCTGATAGCATGCACTGTGTGTAAGATACAGCCCTTTGGTTATATTGCTCTTTTATTTTTTAAGAATGGTGATATATTCAAGAACTATAAGCTGGGGATTTTTTTTGGAGGGGAAGCTTCCTATATTCTTTTTCTTTTTTATTTTTTTTTCTGTTTTGTTTTGTTTTGTTTTTCAGGAATTTTGATATGCTCTCTTCAGGTCAGCCCTAGGACATTTTTCAGTTGATTTGATGAAAGTTAATATATACTGTTGCAAGAGTAATTTTATATTGGACTTGTTAAATATGGTATTACATATGTCAAGTAAATCACCCATCAGTTAAAGTTTTAGTTTCAGGGGAAGGTGGGATAGTTAGTCATGCCAAACCATTCTAGATGCATTCATTTTGCTCTGCAGCAAAGTGAAGGCTTTGGAATAAATATGATAGTTGAAATTAAGTCAGGGAAAATGAAAATATTATGTGCTCATTCTAAACATACTGACTTAGCTGCAGAAACTACAAGTAATAAAGCTCATTTTATGAGCCAGGGTTTATCCTAACCTTATTTTTCAAATCCTTACATTGATGCAAATACTGATGAATAATTTAGTTCCAGCTGTAGCCATAATTACCACCATATCTGTTTAACCTGGTGTAAGTCATCAAGTATTAACAGCAAAATTGTGAGCTACTTGAGGAATAATTCTTTTCAGTTTAAATAATTTTTAAGAAATTGCTTTTTGTTATCTCCAAAACTGTACATAAGAAAACATTTGGAAATATAATATGAACAAAAGATTTGTGTGTATTTTGTAGAGTGTAGATTCAGAATTAAACCATCAGGGTTTTGAACTTCAAGACAAATTGAAGAAAATTACAGAATAGTTCTTCTGAACGTTTTTCTGTCTACATCTGTCCTGCTCTGAAGATTGTTTCTGTGTCTCTTTCAGAGCTCTTGTCACTTCAGGTAGTTGTAAGCCCCTGAGCACTGAACAGAGCTGAGTTGCAAGCTTGGGAATGTGAGAAGCATTAAGCCCTGGGAACTTTGCCTTTGTCTGACTGCAAAGGCAGTGAAGTCCCCCAAGTTAAAAAAGTCTTTATATTTTGAATTTTTTGAGCATGTATAAAACCAGAGTCAGAAAATGCAGGGTGTCCAGTCTTCCCAGACACCCAAAAAGCTACATATGGGAACTGTATTTCAATTGCCTTACAGAGTTGGACAAACCCACATAATTTAGATTAATGTTATCTGTTAACAGCAAGTGTTTTTGGAGAAACTACAGTATGGGTAGTTATCTCAATGTGTATAATTCCCTGCAGCATCAGTAATGACCACTGGCAGATAAAGGAATGTGAGTCATTAATATTCCTGTGTTAGAATTGGCAGTGAATTCCAGTGTGTCTGCTAGATTGCTTAAGAACATGTCTGCATACTTCAAAAGTTTACTGGAGGTACTTATCATAACCTCAGTACAGGAAAGCTCTTAGGAAAAAAGGAAGAAGAAACTGTGGTACAGAAATTTCAGATTTTTTTTTTTCAGGATATATTCACACAGCACAACAACTGCTGTGGTGTTTTACAGTATTTTTACCCTGTCTGAACTTAACCCTCACTGTCTGAAATGGAGATAAAATGTTGAGTAGTAGTATCTGTTTCAGTAGTGAATTTCTGACATCTTTAGAAAATTATAAATACCTGAATGTGTATAGAAATGTCACCATTCACTTTCGTCCATCCTATCTTTCAATAAACTCTCTCCCCCCAAAATAACATATACAGGATGATATATATACACAGTGTCTGCTTAAGCCATGTATGTTCAAAATAATTAGGCGAACATTTTTAATCCTTTCAAATTCCTGTGAATATGCAAAATATTTGAAACAAATTTTTGATGGTACAAATTGATTTGAAAATAGCTAATTTATTTGACTTCTTCCTTCTCAAGGAAGTTATGTGGAGAATAAAGGGACACTGTGAATTTAAATTGCAATAAAATAGGTTTACATATAAGTTGTGTACAAATTGCTACTGTGGCTTTCACTGAATTACACAAAACTGTAAGGTACATGTTATGAAAAAATTGAATGTAGAATTGTGTCTATTGGTTACAAAGTTCATGTTATGTAACTGAGGAGACTATATGGATAAAAGAATTAAAATTTGAAATTACTCAGAAATATAAAATTGAAAATGTGTAGCACTTAGTCATTTCAGTTTACAAGAAATTCTGGGACATGACTGTAAACACTTTGGACATGGTCTTGCTGTGCAAAGTAGTAGCAAAGAACAGAATTTCCCAATGCATAACACATTCTCGAATTCCTACAAAATGTAAATCCTGAGAGCCTTTTCCCAACAAGGCTGTTTTCAAGAAGAGAATTCAATAGAAGTTTAACATTTGTTCTGCTGGGATATAGATTCTTCATCTATATGTCTTTGTGAAATATAAATAGGTAAGAGTTTTATTCTAGTTACTAGTAAGGAACTGATTTTTTTATTTACTTTGTAAAGCTTTCTGTGCCTTCTACTTCAGGACCAGTATATGGACCGAAGAGAGCTTCCACTGCTGTTGATTTTATTTTAATACAAACAATTGTGAAGAAGGAGGCAGAAACAATAATGGAAAGTGATAAGAAATTTATTTTGGCAGTGAGCATTAATTAGGTACGGGCATTTCCAGGAAAGCTCCACCTGTGTCATTGTTCTCATCAAAGAATATCACATAAACTTCAATGTGTAAAATAATTGTAGAGAATTTGGGCAGGTGATGTCTGGACTGAAAAAAGAAATAGTCATTTGGTCTCCTGTTCTAGTAAAAAAAGCATACATTTTAGCAGCAGCAGAGTGCATAGGAGTGCAAGGATTTTGAAAATAAACAAGGTGTTTTTTGTGTGTGTGAAAAATTTCTTGTGTTAAGAGGAGGTTGTAGGGTCTAACACCTTTTTATTGAAAAGCAAAGGAAGAATTAATGTGAATAAAAAGGCAAATTAACCCTACAGATAAGGGCATAATGAGGTCAGTAATGCATTGAAGTTTGTCAGTAGTTGCTGACGAACTGGAGAAAATGCAAGGAGGAGAAAAACAGATATTCAGGACTAGGAAAATACTTATATCAATTATGGTAATAAGTTTTTAACTGAAGGCTTATTTCAGCTGATGGATACATATTTTCTTCTTGGAATGTAACAATTGTAATAGAGAGCTTCGCTCAAAAAATTTGTGTTTAGTGGTAATTAGTGGCTGATTGTGGTAAATTTCATTGTATCTATTGAAACACTGTGCTTAAATGTTAGTTTGCTACTATATATCTGAATATTCTCAGATTCAGTTTTGATGTATTTTATGGACAGTACACAAGGCGCAAGACTCATTACAGAAATGACAAAGAGAATCCAATTGGCTTGGGTTTGGTTTGTTTTTTTTTTTTTTTGGGTTTTTTTAAGTAAAAAAACCAGGTTTAAACCTGTAAGTAATTCTACCTGAGGAATAAGGAAGAGGACGAAATAGCTGGAAATTGTATAAACTTTAGTGCACCTGTATCTTGCAGAGTTACATAAAATGCTTTCAGTGACAGCTAAAATGGTCCAGAGGATGGGACAGCTGCCATGTGAGAAGAGACTGAGGAGGCTGAGACTCTTCCACTTCCAAGGAGAATTGGCAGAAGTGGGTTGTGGGGATTATGGCTAACATCTGCAAAGTTACAGGGGCAGAGGAGAGAATGAAAACAGAATGGATATCCACCTACTCACTAATAATAGAGCTATGGAGTTTGGGGACTTTAGTAGAAGAGTTATTAAAAGCAGGCAAAAAATGGAAATTACTGTTCTTTTTTGTCAAAGCAGACAGTATTTATAGTTGTAAAGAACTGAAAAAAATCCATAAATTACAGGAGGTCAATAAATAAGTAAAAGAACAAACAGGAACACTATCATTAATGTAGTTACGCATATGAATTAAATGGACCTCAAAAATTGCCCAGGTTAATGTGCCCATATATGGCATGGTTTCTTAACAACAAGACTTCGTGTGTCCTAATAAGGCATTTTCTGTAGTCCTACACTCAGAAATATATGTGGTTTCAACAGGCATTGTGCATTGTGTTCATGGACACTAACTTTTCCAGAAAATTTGATTTGCAGATTCTTGTATCACACTATATCACAATTGTATCACAATTTGATATAATTGAAAATGAGGAAGTGAAATTAGAGGCTACAGCAAGCTTTTAAGCAAATGCAGTTTATAATTTTGGAAATTACAGTATTAGTGTTACTGATAGCAGAGCTCACATATATGCCAGCTCTGTGTGTATGTTTCTGTGTGTGTGTTGCTTTGGGGCAGAAGACACAAGGATTAGTTATTTTATGGGATGTGTTATGAAGCTTTACAATTCAGAGATGAAGTACATTAGTGGAAAATCCTAGTCACCTTCTCTTCCTCTTTTATAAACTTCCATCTTCAGACATACTCCTAATGTGAAGAAGTGTAACTTGTTCACTGACCTTTTTCAATATCTGTGGTCTGATGAAAGTGACTTAAAGGTTGTAGAATCTAAAGATGTATGCATTCTAAAAACTGGAGGTGAACTGCAACTCAGAAAATCCTACAGCATCCTAGGAAGATGACACTGTATCTACTCTTAAGTCCAGGTTTTGAAATCATATGGGTACAGATTCCCTTATAAATATTAACAATATATAGTTCCTTTTAAAAATAAATGTATCATAAGAAATTAATTTAGATGCCTTAAAAATAATTTGGCAATGCACTAATTAAAGATAGAGTTGTTACTAAAGACATTTGTTAAATGTGTAAGTTAACTAAACATGATTCTCTTGAATTGATTATTTACAGTCTGTGTAGCAGCTCAGTGTTATTTTTTATCAAGAATTATAGACTTATAAAAACATTACAGTGAAATGAAGTGCTTTGGAGACTCATGAGTATGTTAAAAATAGCTCTTAGATTTACATGAAAAATGTGAGGGATTTTCCCGTGGCAGAAAGTCTCCAGAAAACTTTTCTCAGCTATACACCATATGACAGCAGCTCGGTACCCACACAGAGCAGGAGCTCATTTGGTGTCTTGAGAACCTTGTGACAATTCATGATCTCAAATTTAGGTAGGTTATGTATAAAGAGTTTTCAGAACTGATCCTTAATTTTTCTGCGTTATTTGTGCATCATTAAAAAGAAAAAAAAAAGAAAACAAAAGCATTTCTTCTCAAAGCTGTATAACTTACAGTTATTGCTAAATAGTCATAAATGCATTTCCCATACTCTTTCAATTTTCTGCTTCTTTTTTTTTCCTTCTGAATAAATGCAAATGTGTGAATGGAGGCTAGACAGGATTTTAGCTGCACTTGGCTGTGAATTTGTTTATTTGATTTTGAAATGCAGAATTTGGATAGAATTTGTGGATATTATTTATATCAAAATATTAGAACTTCTATACAAATTATTCTCAGATCTGAAAGCACAGCAAGATACGTTTACCTTTTCCATGGCCAGAAAAATCCACCTTTTTTCTGTAATGCCCCAAACATCGTTTTCTCTTCAGTATAGTATAGACTGGTATTTTTATATGGGTTCCTCTCTAATATGTGCACTTAAGTGAGAATTTTTATATGCCTTTGTTAATAAATACTCATTTCTGCCACGGAGAAGATCTTCTAAGTCTCTAGCATCTGATATTTTTTTGTGTTTGTGCATCTTCTTTCTTATCTATGAGTGCATGGTTCAGTGTCTTATTGCAAAATACATTTTAACCTTGGGGGAAAACACGCACTACTCTGAGAGCCTGAAGATCAAGAGTTTGTATTTCTTTGATGTTAATAGATCTGTCATGTCTTTTCATTTTACAAAGAAAGCATTTTGAAGGATCAAAAGTGAGAATAAAAAGGGGTTTCTTATGTAGGAGGACCCAATCTACACCTCTCAGTTTTTAGTGTGTCAATGTGTGGCCCTTGCAATCTTCCTTTTATCAAGACAATTTTTTTTAATTCCATGTTAGTATTTTCTCTCTGATGTATTGCTGTTTACTCCTTAGGTTGTGAACAGAATATAAAACTGCAACTGCAAATCATCAGAATCCACTGGAACTACAGATTCCTTGAAACAGTAAAAACTGTCTCGTGCATAGATTAGTCTCGAAAATAATATTTGTTAGATATCTGACTGTAGGCAAGAGAATGGTCTATACTGAGACTGTCAGATTAAAAGGAATATTGCATTTTTTTTCACCAGAGCCATCCATGTACCCTATCCAAAAGTTGACTTTCAGGAGATAAATTAATAATTCTTACTTGTAATGCCTAATCATGTATATTCGGACACTATAGGTAAATTTTAATAAATTTTCAGATTCTTTTTCTTTTTTTAGGGACGTTACAAAGGTAGTCAAGCACTTCTTGCCATTTGGGAGAATATTGCTAGGAAAGTGCAGGGCAGATAATGCAAAATGATTCTTTTAGAAGGCTACTGAAATTTGTTTCCAAGAACTGATACTGAAAAATAAGAAGGTAATATTTCATATAATATTCTGATCCAATTACATTCAAATGTTTTGAGATTGAAGTTTTAGAAAAGATCTTAATCTCTGTGAAAAATACTTCATTGATATTAATTTCTGATTACAACACTAATGTTTTCTTTAAGATAAATAAATACTATTCGTTCTGGAGGGGACTTTGTATTCCTTTAAATAATTTCTGTTCTCTTTAGAATGCAGACATGGTCCAGAAAAGACATTTAACATAGAAATGATGTAAAGGTGAATAAGAAACTAAATCATAAATACCATTTAATTGTAAATTGGATTTCAGGGTATATTTAAATCTCACCACTAGAGTATTCATCTCTAAATGCTCCTAATTTAAAAGCTTTTAAAGGAGTGTGCAAAATTTCTCTGATAGTTAATGTATTTTCCTTTTTCTGCCAAAATACCCAGAGTTGCACAGTCAGCAGAATCCGTGGTCTAAAATTAGCATTTGTTCTCCTTCTTTTTTTTTTTTACTTCTTTTTTATCACAATCTGAATATCCAGCTCCAAATCCTGGGACCTTTAGGGCAACAGTTGTCCTTACACCTGCTCTTACTGTAAGAGGTGAGTTACCTCTTGCAGTCTGTGGCCCAATTTTCTTCAGGCACATCTGGAGTGCATTCTGACTGGAGTTGAGTGGGATGCTTTCTGCTTTGAGAAAGCATGCTTTTTTCCTGTGAAGAAAGGTCTGAGTGGAATGCAGAAGGATTGCTGTGCACCTGCAAAGACCAGCAGCACGCCAGGCCTGAACTTCACCACTCTATGTTCTTTGGCACCAGAGAACTGCCAATTTTTCAGCTGTGCTGTGAATCTCTGTGGGCCTAGCCCTCTTAGTGAAATAATTCATATTTCCTGTGTTTTTCATTTACCATTTGTGTCTCTTTGTATGCATCCATTTTCCCCTTCAGCTCTCTGTATTCTTCCTCATGTTAGCTTCCCTATTCATCAAGTCAAAAGTATGCACCAGTTTTCATAAGTGTCCTTGGAATCTGGTCCAGAAATGTTGTCAGTCATGCATCACAAAGTAGAAACAAAGCAGGAGCACCCATGTGGAAATAACAGACTGAAAAATTCATCAAAGAAATTTCACGTAAGAGACAGAAACTCATTGGAGGTCAGTAAAGTCATATTACAATCTGATGTTTTAACAGTAGCAACTTTGCTTTCCTCATACTCAAATGGACGTGTTTTCTCACTTTATTTCTCATTTTTGATATTTGACTTGGCCAAACTGTTTCCAAAAATCCCAAAGATCCTTTCAATAGTATCTCTGTTGTACAATCAGACAAGCGCTCAGACAAGACTTACTATCTACTGACCTTTCAGTACTTTCAATAAAGAAAAGCTAACCTCTAGTTAATGACATAAAAAGGAAGTCAAACTCTAATTTATTATCTCTCTAGACTAGACAGACCTTCTCAAAAAGGACTGTAATTGTGCACAGGTATTCTGCTTTTTAAAAAATGACATTCCATCTCTGCACAGAATTTTATGAATTTTCATTTTGCTAAAATGTACCATATCACCCCAATTTACTAGACTGTGGGATCTATAGAGCTGCTATTCTGGCAAAGTCTGTTGTTTTTTTTTTCTTTTCTGCATACTTTTATTTTAATGCAGCCTCTATGTTTCTTTGCTGCAGTTTTTCTCATACTGAAGTAGGACTGCCTTCACAGAAACTACCTGTAAGAAAAATATAGGTCCCAGGATCCTATCCTAAAAACTGGGAGTTTTGAAAAAACCCTGTTTTTTGGCTTGTAGTCTTGTTGTTGTGCATTATCTAATTAGCCTCACTAATTAAATCAATAAGTGATTGGCACTTACCCCTTACTAACACAGAGTAAAGATTAGTGCTTTCTTTCTTTCTTGATCCCCTGAGACCTGCTATTTCAGTTTTTCATGCAACTCTTCATTTGTGGAATTTTTGCTGGCAAGAGACATGAAGTCAGTGCACAGCACTGTAACTCTGCAGCACAAACAGCACTGGGAAGGGGTTAACCTAGCCTATTGATTGTACTTTCAGACAAACCACATCTTCTGTGTGTCACCTCACTGAAAAATGGAAAAGAATACCGAGCTGAGTATATCTAATTAATACTGGACAATGAACCACATAACTCAAGTTCGTTGTAGAGATCTGATTTTCTTAACAATTAGTTTTCATTGCTCATGGTTTTTGTAGGAATTCTTTTGTGGATGTGTATTTCAATAAAATATTTTGGGTAAAGGATGGTTAATATTTTGCTTTAATGATACCAGGTTGGACTTTGACCTGTCCTTATTCTCAGTTGTAATGCCAAATTAAAAACTGCAGATTTGTTTCTAGTAATTTCATCAGCTAGTACTTCAGTAGCTAATACTGTATCAGCTAATACTAAATGAGCTAGTTCTGCTTAAACTACTCATGCTGATCAGCTAGAACTGGATCAAAATAGACATCTTTTTAAAACTACATATTTGGCAGTGGCTGATTTCTCAGGCTTATGTGACAGCTGGCAATTTTATTTCAAGCAAGAGATCTAAGATACTGGTTAAAATTCCTTTGCTGAAGGAGTTATGAAGCACTCTAACAGGCTGCCCAGGAAGTGGTTAAGTCATCATCCTTGGGAATATTGAAAAGGTGTGTAGTTGTGGTGCTTAGAATACCTTATGTGGTGGACTTGGCAGTGTTGGATTAATTGTTTGTCTCACTGTTGTTAAGCGTCTTTTCCAACTAGAGTAAAGGATGAAGATGTGGAAGCTGCCCTCTTCTCAGAGGACCCTAGTTGATAGCCCAAGAGGCCCATGAAACTCTGTTAAAATATAAGACATTTTTATAAATGTTACTAGTTATGCTGTTGTTGTTATTATTGCTATTATTTCAAGACTGACTGAGCGCTGGAATAGATCAAAAGTGTTTGTGGTCCCTGTTTCTGGAGATACTTAAAGTTGAGAAAAGCATGACTGGGAAAGTCTTTGTAGCTGACCCTGGTCTCAGTCAGGTTCTGAATTGGGCACTTTGAAGTTTTGACTGCCAGCTTCAGTGAATCCATGTTCTGTGAAAATTGATAGGTCAAATTCAATGTGCCCCTAATAATATTTATGTTGTATTTCAATTGTTGACTATGAAGTAAATTATTTTTAAGCCTACTAATTTTATGAAAACAGGTATAAGAATGTGATACCTTATACTATCAAAAATAATGTATTTCCCAAATACAACAAAGAATCAGAGAAAAATTGGCAGTTTAATAATGTATTAGATTTCTTTTGCATAAAAAAGTGAACATCACAGTATTCACAATGGAAAGCAAAGCCAAAACTTGAAGATGTTAACACAACTGTATGCACTCATGAGAGAAGAAAGCAAGCAGGAGAGATAGGTAGTATACAAAACTAGAGTCTGCCCTTTCAAATTCTACACGCTGCAGTTTTATGCTACTTCCAGCAAAGAACTGTGTGACTGAGGTCTAAGAAACCTAGTATTTATTTTACTGAGTATATAATCTCTCTTTTCATAAATATACCTTAGGTTGTCTATATAATAAATGTTTTTAAGTATGTGAGTGAAAACCTGCACAAATGAAATCAGTTGGAAAAATCCTGTTTAAATTACAGAGTCCAGGACTTGCATTTTCCTCTAAAGTTACATTGTGTGAAACACTGCATCAGAGTTCCAGAGGCAGTACTAAATAATTGGCAAATTAACTTGATATATTTAAAATAAAAGCTATATAAGTTAACTAGATATCATTTAGAAAATAAGACTATTGCACATTCTCAGTACATTGCAATACTAAGTTTTTAACTAGGTTGTTGGTAGTCTATTGAATCAAAATGTCTACCATGTGAACAGTGCCTTCACTATTTTACTTTCTCAAGTATATGTGTTGAAAACCTGCAGATTAAAAAGCTGGTATCACTTACTACAAAACTTCAGTAAATATACTGTGAGTTCAGTTGGAGTTGTTCTAATGGGGGGGCAGGGGCAAGGTGACTGCATATTTTCCTACTGAATGCCAGGCAAAAAAAAGTTCATTTCAAACCAGGTTTGTTTTCAGTCCTGGATCATTTTTCATTAGTATTTCTGAACTTTTTTCTTTTTTTTAACCTTCCTGACTTTCTAATGAAGTTTGTAACAGAGGAAAAGGTTGTATTTAAAGATGGTTGACAATACTGAATTATTTTAGTTTCACAGCATTCTGAAAAGAAATGCTTAAAATGAGTTGAAGGAAAACTCTTAAGTTTCCATTACTTACATTTGTATGTATCAAGAAGCATAACCCGCAGGTGAAGGGAGGTTATTCTCACCTTGCACTCCATTTTCCTACCAAGAGTACTGTGTCTGGCTCAGAAACATGAGCAGTGTGTAGATCTGTTGGAGTGAGTCCAAAGCAGGGCCACAGTGATGGTCAGAGGCTGGGACAGCTCTCTTACGAAGACAGGCTGAGAGAGCAGTTGGGGGTGTTCAGCCTGGAGAGGAGAAGGTTTTGGGGAGACCTTTGATCATTTTCTAGTGCCTAAGGGAGGCTTACAGAAGGGCTGGAAAGTGAGTTTTCACAAGTGCATGTAGTGCCAGGACAAGGAGTAATGGCTTTCAGCTGAAAGAGGGTGGATTTAGGTTAGACCTTGGGAAGAAGTTCTTTACTGTGATGGTGAGGAGGCACTGGAACAGGTTGCCCAGAGAAGCTGTGGATGTTGCATCCTTGGCAGTGTTAAAGGCCAGGCTGGATGTGTTTCTGAACAATCTAGTCTGATGGGAGGTGTACCTGCCCATTACAGGGGCGGTTGGAACTTGATGATATTTGAAGTTCCTTCCAACCCAAGCCATGCTATGGTGCTGTGTTGATGTCACATTTATATAATTATTAATCATAAAATACTTAGTTTTTTCATCTGTTCACTCTTGGATCTAATTGCTAATTTTTTTTCAAAACTGAGTGAGAAGCCCAGTGGTGACTGAAGCTTTGTAAAACAAGGCATTACCTCTTGCACTGGTTGGAAATAATAAAAGTACATCTCAATGCATCTTGGCGATTAATGGCTGACCTGTAGTGTGCAGTGAAGCCATGTAATTTAATAATTCTGTTTGTGAAGAGACTAAGTAATTATAAGAAATGGAATTTAAGTACAGCAAAGTGATAAGGAAACTGCTTAATGATGGTGAAAACAGTTATAAAATGAAAAAAAAAAAAAGTTCCTTTGATTCCTCTTAGATGGCTATTTTACTGTGCCATAAGGAACTCGCAGGCTGATCACAAAGAAGTGTGAATGTTTGTGCTTTCTTTTTGAATGGCAGAATTCCATAGGTAGAAATACTGTGCTAGGATACTGAAATTGTTCTCTTGCATTTAATTATTCATCAGTGAGATGTCACACACACACAGACGGGGAAAAAAAAAGAAGGTAAATGTAGGTAGTTTAGATTAATTGAAATGACAGATTGGATAACAAAAGATTTGAAGGCCTCGACTATTCCTTCTGGTGAAAATAGTAATCCTGTGGTGTTCCCTTCAATACAACATCATCTTTGAATAGGAGCTGAGGTTTAATGGTATGATGTTTCCAAATAATGACTAATCAGCTGCTACCTCGGCATTTTACTTAAATGAAAAAGAAAAGACATGCATTTTTCTGTTCATCTGATACAGAAATTGGTGGATATCCAGGGTACAAAAGAAAGTGTTTCTTTGACATTTTTATAATTAAAAAAAATGCGTGATTTACACTAGAATTCTGGTTATGAGTGAAGAATACTTGTGGTAAATAAATTAGCTTCAAGGATTAAGATAAGCTCAAAAGGTATGAAAAAGTCTCAGAAATAGATAGTTATAAGCAAAATGTCAGATTAAGTTAGAAATGCAAATGTTACAAATGCATGTAAGATTAATGTTGAGAAATTAATATATTTTATATCTGTTGCAATATTTTTCTGAAATGTAGCACAATTACACGGAGGTATATATGCAAAGGTTGTGCATGTTAATTGCCACTGTCTATTAAAAAAGGGGCTCAAATGCAGACCAGATATCCTATTTAATACCCACTTATATACTAAAGGAGTGCTAAAATCATATTTATTAGGTTAATATTTATGCAATAGCTTTATAATTTAAGAAGTCTTTTCCATTAGGAAAGGGAAATTTTTTGACAACTTGAATGACAGTTTACTATTGTAGTGGATATATATGTAATACAGTTTTTATTTCTATGGAAGCATGTAGATGTTCTTATGCCATTCGAATTCACAGCAATCTTACAAATATATGTGGTATCAATTACTCTCCTGCTATGCAATAGTGTAAACTCAATACAGCCAAATTTGTGTATATAGTAACACTAGAAACCACCAAATTTCACACAGGTTTATTTTCTGCTTTACCTTACAGAATGGCAGTCTCAGTATAGCTGGTGTTCTAGAATAACTTTTCTTCAGAGGTTTTGATTTATTTAATATTCAAAGTATATGAATTTTTTAAGCATTTTTCTTACAATAATGTAAAGACATCTTATCACAATAATCGTTATGAATCATGAAGTTAAATATATTTTCTGTTGCAATACTTACACTTGCTAATAATGTTATCCTCCTTTGGCTACTTTTCTAAGCAAAGAATAGCATTAAATGAATTATAAATGAGGCATTGTGATTGAAATTTAATCTGAATGTTGAGGATACTTCAAAGAAGTATTCAGCAAATAAATACAGTGATGTAACTTGAGAAATGTAGCAATAGTGTAGCATCCTGTCTTTCAATCACATCCGAGTATATACACTTCATATTGTTTTCAGGTTTATTCAGAAGTTTGATGCAACTTCTCCCTTTTTCCCCGGTTTTATTTTCTCAGGATTAGAACAAATGTCTTAGAAAGAGCTTCTTCTCTTTCAAAATACAGGTTCTCTAACAAATATGGGTTAGTGACCTCTGAGTACAGCTGTTCAGCATCTGTCTTACAGGCACAGAGCTATACTGGTAGTTTTCATAAAGAAACTGAGGGATCCATTTACAGCTTGTTTTAATTTCATTTTCTTAGACATACACTGATTGATGTATTGCTTGGAATAAAATTATTGTTCCAACTTAAAAAATAGATTAATTTATAGGTATTTTGAGGGGCCCAAGATCAAGTGAAAATTAGCTATGAAGTAAGATGTTGTTTCTATACTGTTTATCAGCAACCTATGTTGTATTTTAGGCATACAGAAGTAAATTTTATAATAATAATATCTTTTTAGATTTAAAGTACTGCATTTGCATAATAAAATGTCTTACGATTATTTAGTGATACAAACATTCTTGATAGATACTATATTTTATAGAAAAGATACATTTTCATTAAATAAATTACTATCAGGTCATGCAAACACTTCTAATAGTGGCAATAGCGTGACATCTTTTGATAGCATTTCTCTTCTCTCAGCCTGGAGCATAATTTTTTGTGCATTCAGTCATTATTTCTCTTTTGCTTCTGTGCCAGCTCCCCCCTACCTTTAACAGAGTGTCTCATTGTCTGAGTCCTCACAAAAGTGATTTTCCTCCTTTTGGCCATGTTGTGGAGTACATATGTCAGTGCTACAAGACATCACAGAATGAAAAGGAGGTCAACCAGTAGTTATACCCCATGATGCAAGCAACATTTTCTTTCTGTTCTCCATCATCTGTATTACTTCCTTCATTTGAGATATGACAACTGTAACTGTCTTCACTTGCTCAGTTTATTTATCTTTATGGTTTTGCCCTATAACATGGGTTTGGACCAGTGGCACCTGGAGAAACAAACTTGGTGGTCAGAATTCCTCTGTAGTGGCATACATTCCTTAGTTTTGTGGTTTTGGTCACCAACCCAGACTGCCTTGAAATAACTATCATTATAAATATAATTAAGAAAATTATACACCCTGTGGATCCAGCTCCTTTATTTCTGCTCCTTTATTTTCAGCTGGGTTACCAATCTGCTTGAATCCTGTTGGTCAAGATGCCATTAGAGATAGAGTAAGGTCCAGAACAGTCATTATTGGAAAAGGCACTTAGCAGGGACACAAGGCCTGTGTAGGTCACCTGGCAATTGCTCCTTTCTCAGGTCCTTTCTAAAGGCTGCCAGTATCAATCAACAGCAAATGAATAAAGGCAAGCAAAAATTTTACCCTATAGAGACTCCTGTAATAACACTTAGAAGAGAACTACATAAAGTACAGATTTAAACTATCCATATATATCAAGGAAAAAACCAAAAAAACTGGCATAGAGAGAAAACAGGATTTATTCTATGAGTTCTATTTATGAAATTGATGCAGGATTTTTAGATAAAAAAGACAACTTGACACATACACACATTGGTTTAAGTCTTCTAAAACTTTTTTCTTTTTTTATTATAATTTACATCTTTTTCTTATACAAGTTTTTGTTTGTTTGTCTGTTTTTTATTGTTTGGGTCTTTTTTGAGGGGTGAGAATGAGCATTTTCCTTGTAAGGTCTATATTTTTGTAAAACAGTCTCATTCTGGTAAGTATTCAAAGAGGGGGTTTTCTAAAGCATATGAAAGGTGGATGCCCAGTTACCATTGATTTTTACCAGTCATTTAAACCAGGAGTTTAAAATCCCAGAGACATGGATCAGGTAAATTAAAATCACTGACAGAATAAGTAGCGGAACATGAAATAAAGTGGGTATCTGTTCTGTTTGGATTTTATGCTCTAGTTTGTCATGGGGCATCTTTCCATTTCTCATACTTTTGAAAAGGCAGATGTTCTGCAAATGGAATCTCAGAAGGATGTTTATAGGATATGAATGTGGAAGTGGTGCATTTTATGTATAGAGGGGTAAAATTAGCCTATTTCAACACTGGAATAAATCTCTTACAGAGCTCTACACCATTGAATTTCATCTTGAATTAGTTTTTGAAATGAATCGTTTGATAACTCTTATTATTTCTAAAGCATTTGGTTAGGGTTAATGTATAGCTTACACTTAGTTTTGTTCAGTTCATACCACAATTGTTATTTTAACCTTGTAGATGCAGCCAGTAAAACATTGCCAAAGGGGGAAATGAAGGGAAAAAAGGCCACTTTGGAGTTTTCTCTATCACATTACATCTGCATAAAAAAATTTAATCAGCACTATTGAATGATTAATGAAAAAGAGAGTGGCAGCCACCCACCCAGAAACTCATCTGCCTTTGAAAAGATTTAATTTAGGTGTTGGTAGCTCTCTGTTATAGTTCCTGATTTTCCTCACATTGCATCGTTCCACTGGTCCCTTTTCTCTGAAGCATTTGCTTCTTAAGATGTGTTAAATCCTAAATGTTTGCATGGTTCTAGTTGAAAGATACCCAGAAGGGTCCTAAGGGATGAACAGCTACTTAAAACAGTAAATAGATTATTGTCCTGAAAATGGTAAATTGATAAGTTGGTTTCCTTTGAGAGTTAGTTGTTTATAACCAATTGGGCTGTGCCTTATAACTCTGCTTATCATTTGAATAAACCTTCTTCTTCTCTTGTGTTTACCCACTAGTCTCTTTGTTCTCCTTTCCAAAGTACTTATCAGTAGCACTTAGCCTTTATTGTTGTAGGCTTATTGAGTCCTCTTTGAGACACACAATCTCTTTTTCTTACCATGGTACACTTTATCTCTGTGTTTTCCATGTGGAGTGCACTCTGTTCCAAGTGAATAACTGAAATCTGTGGAAGCTTTAGGACGCAATATTGTCAAAGAATACAATTTATTTTTACAACATTAGCATTAGTTTGTGTCCAACTCAGTGAGGAAAGTGTATACATATTCTTTCCGGAAACTTCTTAGCCTTTGCAATAGCTGCATTTTTTCAGTTTTCATAATTTCAGGATTTTTTTTTTTTTTTTTTGATGCATATAATATGCACCCTTTTCAGCTGTCTTTAAGCACTTTATCTTGTACTTTTTACACTGGTGAATTCTCTTATTTCAGTTGTTTCAGTACTCTAGATCCAATTTCTTTAATGTGGTATTTAGATCCTTTTCTATAATGGCAACAACTTCCATCCTAGCGAAAGGCAATCCCTTTTAGCTTTATATCACCATTAGCACGTATCATTAGCTAATTCTGTTTTCTGCAGCCAAGTGAATAATTAGAATTCTTAAAAGTCCCAAAGTTGGTCCTGCAAGAACAATATTACAAATTCATGTAGCTTTATAGGTAGGGTTTTTGGGTTTTTTTCAGCCTAGTTCAGGACAGTTTGTTAAATGTTTTATGTTTCGTAAAATAATCACAGTTTGTTTTTATTTTAACTGTTAATTTCCCATTTCATGATACTCTGCTGAGGAATACAGTGCCTCAATATGAATATATCAGTTGTATCATTTTCCCCTGTATCTAAAAAATGGAGTATTTTATCTAAGAGAGTAGATTCATTTAGCATAGTCCTGTTTTGATCAATCACTGTTCTGATTTATCCTGGTTACATTTTTTTCTTTGTGTATTTGTCTATTATTTATGTCAAAGCTCAACTGTAACACATATATATGTGTTTATACACATATAAAAGGTGTTTATGTCCATACATATAGCATGAAAAAATATAATGGCATTAAGTTTTTTTTTCTTATTTGACCTACAATTGCATTAAATAGAATCCTTTATTTGGATCCTGCTAGCAACAGTGTGATAATGGCTTTTATTATAGTACAGATAATCAGATAATCTTAGTGTCATTGTGACATGATACAGCGTAGGAATATCTTTGCTTTTTGCCATCTACTTGTAAAATATTTTTCTTACACAAGATGTTACAAACTAAGGCTCTTGGGCAGTACGAAACTCTTGGCATGGATTTTAAAAATGTTTTTGGCAAGATGTAATCGCCAGGTGAATATAATCTGTTCTCAGATCTGAGAAATCCTGCTGAATTCAGTGAAATTAAAATGTGTTTCATGTGAAACATCTTTTTAAATGCATCATAGAATTATGCTGATATATTATACAATAGCTTGAATTCTGTGAATAATCTCTAGAATTTATTAATGCTTGTCTAGTGCATGTAAAGATTAGCTTAGCTTTTTCATTAATAGCATATTCTGAAGTTCACATGTATTCTGAAGAGAATTCAAAGCCTTATTTCATTAATGATTAGGGGAAAAGGGCTGCTGTTGTCCAGATGTAGATAATTGTGCTGTCCACAAAATGGAATACTTGTTCATAAAAAGGAAAATCCATAATATATTTGTGTTTTATCTGGATTTTAATTTTGAAAACAGAAACTTAATTTTAAGTGTCAGTAAATTTCATTGCTATGCTTAAGTGTGGTGCTTAACCTTGGCTGGTTGATGGGTGCCCACCCAGCTGCTCTGTCATTCCACCTTCTCAGGGGCAACAGACCAGTACAGTCAGGACCTGGAAGAAATGTAGAGGAGACAGTCACTCAGTTTGAAGCACTGCTGTAAGGCTTGTGCTGATATCGAGTCAGGATTTATGGCTGTTGTGTTAGGGGAGAGTTAGGTTAGTGGTCTAGGCTTGTTATTAGGGAAAGGTTCTTCCCCCAGAGGGTGGGTGAGCACTGGAACAGGCTCCCCAAGATTGTGGTCACAGCCTGATGGAGTTCAAGGTGTGTTTGGACAATGCTCTCAGGTTTGATGAGATTGTTGGGACGTCCTGTGCAGGGCCAGAACCTGGACTCAATGATCTTCATGGGCTCCTTCCTGGATATTCTGTGATTCCGTGGTACCACTATGAAATTTGAATTTATGGAGACTTTGTAAAATTGAAAATCTCTTGGGTTGTGTTGAAGTGATAAACATATCTACTCTCTTTAATTTCCTTTCTCTTCATTTTCAAAGAATTGCAAAACCAGGATTGTTTGGGTTAAAATGAATCTTTAAATATGGTCTAGTCCAATCCCCTCTGCCATAGGAAGAGGTATCTTCAACTAAATCAAGTTTCTCAGAGCCCCATCCAACTTTGCCTTGAACAGTTCCAGGGATGCGGCACCTACAACTTCTCTGGGCAGTCTGTTGCAGTATCTCACCACCCTTATGGTGGCTCCCACTTAATGTCATTATCTTTGGATGATGTCATTATCTTCTAGCCAGTTTCATGTTCTTCTGATAGGATATCTGTCAAACACATATCTTGCCAATTTTGTGGTTAGAATGTTGTGAAGGGACCGTGCCAAAAGTCTTATGTAAGTCTTCACAGATCATGAGTTGCTCTTTCCTTACAGCTATTGTAATTTATTTACTTACAGTTATTGTAGGTAAATTAGTCTGGCAGCATTTGCATTTGGTATAACCATGTCTGTTTCCAGTTACCTCTCTGCCTTCATTTGTCCTGCTATATCTTCCAGGAAGATCATTTTCATAATTTAACTATGGTATGGGGGGAGATGGATGGGCCAGTCCATGATGCTTCTTCTTTTTCCAGTCACTGGACTTCACTTTATTGCCACAATTTTTCAAATATGATCTTGGGTCCCTTGGCATATCTGTCTGCCATTCTCTCCCTCAGGATTCTGGGACGTGTCTGGCTAGGTCTCATGAGTTGCTCAGTATTTCTCTGGTGAACTTATATCATTTTCTTTACTCTTGCTTCTAGCATTTAGGCCTCTTGCAATTCCTTGAAATAAAAACAGGTCATCTTTTTATAACTAGACTTTATTTTCATTTTGAAACAATGCACTTCTTCTTTTTTTTCACAAATGAAGAATTTTCCCTAAGAATTTCTATATTCTTTCAAAGAACTCAAAGCTAAATTTTCAATCCCAACTTCTTTTTCTGTTCTTCCTTCTGTTGCATTTTTTTTTTTATTTCAGAAAACAAGACTCAATTTATGTATGCCAAGAACTTCTTTCTTTGTGATTTAGTTTCTATCTACTTTCATTAAAAATGCAGTATCTGCTTAGATATTTGTATATGTACTCTATTTTTTCAGTGTCAACTAAAGCACATTGTTCCATTTAAAAAACTTGGTAGCTTTTTAAAATTTTAAAATCAGAAAAACCAGTTGGGAACAAAAAAGGTAAGAGAAGTCCACTAGGAATTTTTGCAGGACAGTGAGTCTGTCATTATTGCATTTTTAAGAAAAAGAGGCCTCTAACAGTTTTTTGTTTCAGGCAAAAGCTGAACCCACTTATACTGTGAAAGTCACCTGTTACATCTCTATCTTTCTCTCTCTTCTGTTGTTGTAAAGGCTGGAAGGCTTTTTTTAACATCTCTTACTTCCTGGTAACTGCATGAGATTAATCTTAATAGTAATAAATGTTCTTGGGATATAGTCAGATTAATATTTGTGAAGTGTATTTTTTGTACTTTACTAAATGTTTGATTGTACTTACTTCAGGAGACGCAGCTGCAAAAAAAAACTCCCGCACCAATAGTATTTCATACCACTTAAAATGTATTCTCACATTTTATAGCCATTTCCTTCATATGAAAAATAATGAAGTGACCAAATACTGCATGTTATCCATGAGCTATCAGTATGCCCTCGTGGCACAGTAGGGTGCATTAGGAAGAGTATTGCCATCAGGTCAAGGGATGTGATTCTATCCCTCTACTCAGCCCTGGCAAAGCCTCACCTGGAGTGCTGTGTCCAGTTCTGGGCTTCTCAGTACAGCAGAGACATGGAGATGCTGGGGAGGGTCCAACGGAGAGTAACAAAGGTGTTTAAGAGACTGGAGCATCTCTCATATGAGGAAGGGCTGAGGGAGCTGGGCCTGTTCAGCCTGGAGAAGATATTAGAGGGGACCTCATCAGTGTCTGTCAGTATCTGAAGGGAGGGTGTCAGGGGATGGAGCTAAGCTCTGCTAGGTGGCAATGAGCATTAGGATAAGAGGCAGTGGGCAGAAAATGAGGCACAGGCATTTCCACCTGAACGTGAGGAAGAACTTCTTTATGGTGCAGGTGACTGAGCACTGGAGCAGATTTTCCAGAGACATTGTGAAGTCTCCCTTACTGGGGATATTCAAGAATTTTCTGAACGGAATCCTGTACTCTGAGATGATGCTGCTTGAACTTGGAGGTTGGACCTGGTGACCCTAATGGCAGCCTCTTCCTACTGTACCCATTCTGTGATATTGTGATTAGCTTTACTCTACTACTTCTTTGCATTTTGGTCTTCAAATTCAAGAACAAGCTTTTAACCCTTATGTATTGTGTGAAGTACAACAACCTCATCTAACCATAGTCCTTATTTTACATTAAAACAGTACCTCTTTGTATCTTCCTCTTTTGGTTTCTTCTTTGGAAGAAGACAGTTAAAGCTGATTGTCATAAAAAAGTTTAATCTTGACAATTGAGAGAAGTGAATCTTGTGTGTACTCCCCATAGTTTTTTGTAATAAATAAGGGGGATTTAATTATGTGGGGGAAGAAGAGATTCTGAAAGCTTTCTTGTACAATTTTTTTTTTTAATAGGGTATGTCATAATATTTTTGGGAAGTAAAGATCTAGGAAGCACTTTCATGCTGTATTACTTGAAAAGCTTAATTGCAGGTATTCTCTTTCCTTGATTTTAAAATCTTCTAAAATTCTTCAAAAATAAAAAGATTTTCCATTCTTCTCTGAAAATCTCAATCAAAGGTAAACCTATTATTCTTGGAAGTGTAATGAAATATTTTAGCAAAATGATTTAATTTCTTTTCTCCAAAAAAGATTTTGGATATTGCCCCTTTTGCTTTTATGCATTTGTGTATTTGTGAGTAAGTGTGTGTGTAAATTTTCACATCCTGAAATGCCATTTATTGTTTACAAAAATGTACAGAACTTAAATCACTCTCTGATTAGTAGAAATGTAAGTTAAACAGGCTTCTGATGCTTCTGCCTTGCTGAAAGTTCGTTTCTATTACATCTACAGAGAAAGATCTCTTTTAGAAGGTTAAATATTGCTTTACCTCCAGCTTCTAGCTTTTGATAAGAAATTTTAAAAAGAATTAATTAAAATATCCCAAATATCAACTTAATGTAAGCATGTACATGGTATAACTAAATGTCAGGTTTCCAGAGTTTGGAGTTTCACTGTTGTAGTAGTATTTTGGTTACTACTGAGTCTTTTTGGGTGTAAAATCAATCTATTATGCAGCCTGGTTTGTCCCTTCTTTATACCTATGTAATACTTTCTTTGTATATTCTAGAAAACCCAACCCAAATTAAACCAACATTCAGGACTACTTTGTGATTGTAACACCCCTTACACAAAGTACAAAGTTTTTGTCCTCATGTTTTTAGGGAGAGCTTCTTTGTATTTATTTAGCTTCAAAGCCTTTCCTGTTCTGATAAGGAATATATAATAGGATGCAGGTTATCAGGCTTATGAAAAGGATTTTTTATTTATACATGCTCTGTTTCCATATCACAATGTGAATGTTTTCCACCTTCTTCTTATTGCATGTATTTTTATTTTGTTGCTTTATCTTCCCAGCTCTAGATAATTTTTGCCTTGTAAATTTCATTTATAGGTCTAACATTTAAGTGCTCAATCTGGTATCTTAGGAAGTGCTGCAGAGGTTGTTTTGAAGCATTTGAAATAAAGGAAACTAAACTCAAGATCTAGAGGAGTAACTAGTCCCAGAGATTGCTTTTATATATATGTATAAAATTCTTTTTTTCTGATTCAGCAACATGGGTTTCTGGTGTTGAAAAGTTAGTATTTATGGCAGTCTTCACACATGCACACTAGTTTTCCACAAAGTAAAGACAATTTTTCAGAATGAAAACCCTCTTTGTCAATGGTTTGAATGAAGTTAAGATTCATGAGGGCTCTTTGACATTGCAGTTGCTTACCCTTGGATCAAAACACAGTCTAAATACCAAGTGTGGTTTAAAATGTAAAGTACTTTTCTAACACCTTTTTTTAGATAAACCAGTGAATAATTGTCTAAAACAAATATGAAAATTCTAATCAAAGTCCTAGGGAGTATTGGAAGTACTGCAAATTTTATTTACAATAAAACTGCTCGACAGTCTGATGCTGGGAGTGAGTACTTCCATGAGGAGAGAGAAACATAACTGATAAAACTGTGTCAGTGTTTTAAAGGTCTCAGCCTCACTCTAAATATCCTTTAGTTCAGCTAAAATCAGTCACTCATGAAGTTGTGTCAGGTTTCATTAGATCGAACAAGGAGAGGAACAACAGACTTGAAATCACAACTGCAGTACTCTTTGTACAGTTCTCATATTTCTACTCACAAGTTTACCAGCTATAAGCCATTTTTTTCCCAGAGCTGATTTCTCATATATTTGAAGAAAGATCATGGCATTAAACAAAAAGGGATCTGTGTATGAAGTCAAGGAAAGAGCAGTTATTCTGTCTCCATGCATCCATCACCATTCCAGCCCAACATGTTAGAAGGATCTAAAATCATCTAGTACCCAGTGCCTTAAGTGCGGCCCAGATGCTTGAGTTCCAAAGGGCCTTTTGGCCAGGCTCATATGTTCCAAAGGATGTACTTATGAAGTTTCAGAGTATTTCCAAACTAGTATTGTCATAATTTTTCTTTGCACAGAAGAGCTTTGTAGGTAGTTCTGTTTTCTCCTCAAGGCACCACACATACCTGTTGAAGTTACTTAATATTTTAACACTGGCTGCTCAACCCCAGTAGTGTCACTAGGGCAATGGGTAGTGTCTTTTGGTGGGATTTAGGAAAAGCCCATACAAGAGAGCAGTTACTGTTTTCAGGAAAAGCCAGGTAAAGCTTTGGGTAAAATAAAATGAGCCATGAGAAGAACTCACGTGACTGTATATGATCAACTGCAGAACAGCTGCAAGTTTCTGCCATCCTTTAAAAATGACACACACATGAGGAAATCACTGTAGTTCAAGCAGAATGATCAGTAGTAACAAGGTATTGCCTGTGCCCAGACACTGGGTGTGAATAATGGAACTTCTCACCCACAAATATTTATCATGAATAATTTAGGATTAAAGGGGTTGCTAATTTTTCGTTCTCAATTGGGACCTGGAGGAGCCATAAGGAAAAGCTGTTGCATCATTGGTATTTGGTATTTTTTCTTTGCAAGGAAATCTGAATTAGGTACTGACTTCTTTCAGAGAATTTTTATCTGTTTTTTTAAAGATGAAGTCGGGAAACTAACTGTTGTTAGAGGGCTTATGAATATCTTGTTGGTCTGAAGGAAAAAAACTCCAAGTATTTGCAGTTTCTAGGATCTGGATATGCTGCTTGATAGCTTTTTGATGCATTTCAGAGGGTCATTTGGGGTTAGATCTGCACATACATGGAGATGAAGTGGCTGAGCATTCAAGTCAACAAAAAGTAAGGGCATAATTAACTGCCTATTTTTTACATGAAGTATATGAACTGTCAACACAAATTTGGCTGACTGAGAGATACAATAATATATCCTGGAGACTGTGAAGAGGTTTTCTCTTTCTATTGGTATATTTTTTATAAATTGCACCTCACCCCCCCTTTTTGTTTCCTTTAAGATACCAATTTTTCTATTTATTTATGTGCATATGTGAGAGTTCATAGTTGAAAGTAAGTAGCGATTACCACTGCTTGTCATGTCTTTGTGTTTTTCCCAGTGCCCAAGGTTAGAACACATTCAGTGAAAGACCCCCCTTCTTATAATAAAGACTAAGGTTTGTCTGGTAAGCATGTGCCCTGTTTAAAATCTAGAGAAGTAAATAGTGGCTGGAAAGTCATCCATGACTCTTGTAATCACCTTCATAACTCTCTCAGAAAGATATGTTTTGTTAGGCTGTATTGGTAAGTGTGGTGAGCTCTCCAGCAGTGTTGAGTGTGGTGGAATGGTGGGTGGGCAATACTTGGAGTCACGGGATGGAGAAGGCTAATGAGCCTCAGTGGGAGGTATAGAGGTGTTAGACAGTAGAAACGGGAGTGAGGGAGAGGAGGTGCAGACTTATCAGGGTCCCCCTGATAACCCCAACAGAGTCCATAAAGGCATCACAGGACTGAGCCGCAGTGTGTCTGGGCCAACAGTCTCTGTACTGCTAGCACTGACAGTGGCTTGAAAGTTAATGCATGTAACTTTATGGAAAGCAGTGTGACATTTTATTGGATGATGTACCAGAATGGCACAAAGATAATACTCCTTCTGGGTCTCATCATGGGGGTGGATACTGCTTGAATTATGTTAAAAAACACCAAGATCCCTAAAACAGATGTGCTGTTTAAGAAGTAATGGCTACGTAGACTATATTTTTGAAGGAGGAACACAAAGCTTGATTATTCTTTTGAAACTGATTGTGGGTAAACGTATGAGCGAAACATGTTCTATCACTGTATTGATTACATTATGCATTAGTTGCTAGTTGATCTAAGAATAATTAAATGACTTTTTCATGTTGCTAGGAAAAAGGAGATTAATTTTTTTTCCTTGAGAAATTTGCATAAACTTCCATTTTTACTGGTTCTGGTGTTACATTTGCATGTGATAATGAAAGCAGTCATATAAAACAAAAATTATGACCAAAATAATAATACCTTGCTATAACCATTGCAACACTTTACTGATAAAACACTCTTCACATAAATATGAAAAGAACTGTGTTAATTTTTGGAACATGAGGTTCACTTCTGTTTCATAAGCAGCCCTGTTAGATCCATAGTATAGAAAACCTGTAGCACTCTCAAGAATAAGAAACATTTGATTCACTAGTAATTAAATTCCCTTTCTAAAATGATCATATATACCTACTTCAAGATCTTTTTGTGCCTTCTTTAAATGCTTGTGTTTTTTAGAGCTGTGTTATCGGCAAGAGCTGTGTTGAGATTCTTGACTGGCATATGTTTCTGTCTATGGGTATGAGAGAGATTAAAAAAAAGAGGGAGAAAGCTTGTGGACAGTTCCAGTTGCATGTAAAGTTTGCATATAAAGGTTGAGGGATTTGTAGGGAGGCTTCTTGTATTCTTGCAAGCTCTACTTGCAGTTTCTTTGGGGTGCTATTTGAGTTTTTAATTTTTTTTTTAATTTAATAAGCAGCCTGGCAAAGACATAAAGAAGCTAAAGAAATAAAGCATCATTTGACTTTCTATCAAAAACTGGTGACTTTTCTATCAGAAATCACTGCAGAAGTTATCAAAGCCCATTTAATCATGCATGGTAATACTCAAGTTTAATTAGAAAATAAAGGTGAGGATTGTTGTTAAAATAATAAAATAACACTTCTAGCTAAGTGTTTCACTGATGCTTACCATAAATTCAAGAGTGCAGCTATTTTTAACAGATATTTTTGTCAAAAATGACATGTGTAGTATATGGAATTATGTAACATTTTTGCATATTGGAATTTAAACCTTAGACTTTGCAAGGATTTGTAGTGTGTTATTAAACTCTAGTTAATTCATAAATACTGTTTTACTTCTTGAATTTTGAATAGTCTGTGATATTCTTAACCCCAGCTAAATCATACCAGCTGTGGACAGTGATTAATGCAGTATGCAAGGAAAGCTCAGCATGCATGAAGGGAGAGCATAACAAGGACAAAGCAGACACACTGTTCATTGTAATGAAGCTGGATTCCCATGAGGGGTAGCATCATAATATTACTTTTCTCTCCCATTTTTTTTTTAAATTTTAATTAGGTATTGGCCATTGACTATTTATTTTCTAGATTATGTTTACTTATTCTCAGGTGAGTCAACTAACTTACTTGAAAAGGCAATGCACTTAACAGAGATTGCAGATAAAGGTTAAAAGTAACTGTGAAGTTCATATTTTTTTTTTACTGGCATGCACTATTGCATACAAAGTATTGATTCCACAGGGCTCAGGTGCTCTTCATTAAAATCACACTTTTTTGATCATATCTTCTTATAGTTTTAAATTCTGATGTGGTGATGAATTTGTCCCAGCCTGGCTTGATCCTGAATTTTTTAAAGTAAAATACAAATCAAGTGAGTGTTCTGTCCAGTAAAACACTAGGGCTTGATCACAGACGTGGTAAAAGCTCATTCCTGTTATCAGCCAGTAATCAAGTAATGTTATCATGAATAAGCATGAATTTATATGTTCACAGCAATTCTGTTATTCTTTGTAAAATAATGATAGTCTGTGTTTTATGAATAGAAGTTGCAGCTGTGAATACTCACACAAGAAATGCACTGTACCAAGAAGTCACTGACTTTTTGTATTTGAATTGTAATCCTCACTCTGTCTTTATTTTAGTGAAATTTACTGTAAATTGCTGCTGCTTCTATCCATTGGCGGTAAATGTGAAAAAAAAAAAAAAACCAAAACAAAATCCCCAACAAAACCCTCTAGTGATAGGAATGGGTCTAACCAAGACATTCTACAGTAAATAAAACCGAAGATATTAAGTGTATTGAAATGGTGCACCAAAACTAACGTAGTTAATGTGGTTTTACTTGAACTACAGTTAATTTAATTGGATATGAATTGAAGAAACATAAAAATACATTTGGTACAATAAACATATTTCTTTTTAAGAAGCTAAATCAAGCTTGACTTTATACATTTTGTCATAATTCAAATTCACTTGCTAAATAAGATGGTTGGACTGGATGATCTGAAGAGTGACTTCCAGCCTTGATGATTCTGTGCTAAGATTGACTTAAGAGACATCCTAGCTGAACCTTCCCGTAGAACACAGCTTACTTTGAGAGAATCTCTGCAGCTGCAAACAGTGGTTAGAAGGTGTAGTTTTTGGCTAAAAATGTGATAATACAGACATACAGTTTTATGTATGTCTGTACAGTTTTTACTCCACACCAAATCTTACCTGTTTTTCATTTCAACTCCTCTTAGCTTACATGAGACTTCCCAAGGCAATATTTGTTTGAGACCATTAAGCACTAATGTTTTTTTTTCCTGAAGTCTACCAGCACCGAAAATTAATTTTGCCTGTATGTTATTTATTGTACCATGACAACTACTACTGTCATTATACTGTGGTGGGATTAATAATCCTTCCAACTGAAATGCAATGATTCAAAGTTAGACTGTTTCAATGCCTCTGGAAGGTGTTCTGCAAGAACTGGTTCACGTTGCAATTTAGTTCATCTCTGGTTGCATAGATGTCAGAAATGGCTAAAGAAGACAGTTGGTTTCTTTATGGAAATAAATTACATTAACTCACCTACTGGTGAGTTAATGTAATTTATACAGGTAATGTAATTTATACAGGTAACTGTCAGCAACTATGAGACATTTGTAACATTCACTTCCTACTTACATGGCTGGAGTTGAATTCAGAGAAATGCCACACTGTCATTTTCTGAACATACCAATAGTTGTTTAGCTCAGCATGTCTCAGATTAGTTATTTTCTGCCTTAATTTTTATAATGCAGTTATACATATATTGGAGTGCCTCTAGATATATTGTAAATTGAAAATAGTATTTTATAATATTGTAAATTTACTCTGTTTCACTTGCAAAGCTGCTTCCTAGGCGAGTTATTTTCTTCTCCATAAGATACTAATGATTTTCCAAATAGCAAAAGTATGCACAATGATCATCAATTGCAAAGCAAAATAAAATTGTCTTTTAACTATTTAATCTAGGCACTTACGTATCTTCAGTCAGTATGTTTTTTATTTAATAATAGGTGGTAGCAGCAGTGGAGTTTTATGTCCAGGGATAATGATGAAGTTAAAATAGAGCTAAAGTTGCAGGGCATTTTATCCTTCTGTAATAGAAACCTTCTACTTCTTAAAATTGGGTTTTCTAATGCATCTGAACTATGGAAATAAAATGGGAAATGAAATAGGAACTGTGTACTAGAGTACATTTTGAACTAGGTTTTGCCCTTCTTCAAGTGGGTATTGTTTTCTCAGCTCTAAATATATGGCCTGTAAAAGTGGCCCAAGGGAGCCAAACCTTTTATGTGTTTTAATAAGCTAAGTGCTATTATAAAAGAACCGTTAATGGTTTTATTTTAATTCTAATTGGGTATTAAGACATACTGACTAAATCATATGCAGCCTGTTGCAGGTTTGGGTTCACAAGTAGAGAGTGGAATAGAGTTGAGGTCCACAACAGTAGTTGTAGGATCTACATTTTGCTATTCCTGCTTAGCATTTCATCACATTTTGAAACACACAGGCTTAACTTCAAAGCACACAGCAGGCTGTCATCCTCCCAAGAAGCAGTGAGCTAAGCAGCTTCAAGGAAGTGCAGATGAGGGACAGGGCATGACTGAGGCCAGAGCATGGCTTTGCATCCTAAGGATCATATTTAACAGGTAATATTCAGTTCCCTTGATAGGTGCTGTGATTTTGATCAGCATCATATAAGCAGATAAAGAGGTGTCACTGATGTTAAATTGCACCACGTGTAGAGACACACACTTCAATTAGTGGAGTTACACAAAGGAAAACATACTGATTTGACTGAAGTCCGGGCCTCATAGTCTAGAAACTAATAAATATTTGCATTGCTAATCTTTTCTGTCAAAAAGCTGTATTTTGTGTGGTGTTTACATTTATTTATTTTTGCAGTAGTTAATGGAAAATATTTTTTAAACTCTGTATAGAGCATGTAGTACTTGTGTTTCAGTGTGTATCAGCTTCTGCTGGGCTTGTGTTAAAATAAATATTGACAAATCATAATTTTCTTTATGTATATTGTGCAGATCAACATTTTTTCAATCAAATGTCCCTTTTATGATACAACTAAACAGGGACTGACAGAAAACAGTTATTGGACCATGCATGTTAAATAGGGCTAGAGGTTTTATAATATTTCATTACTAATCGTAAGGGGAATGATTTCTGTTTCTACATGTGATAGCAGATTTAAAAAACAAAGGTTTTGTCTTCCCTATGAGTTATTTTAAAAGTCATGTCAAAAATTATTATTACTATTTCTCATCTTTTAAAAACTAAGAATTATTAAAACAAGGTTAAGAAAGTCTGGTACAGTTTTTTGTCCTAATTTTCATGTTCACTGAAAATTACTTAAGTTTCTAAAAAAAAGTAATTCAAATGCAGACTGTATGTTGAACTAAATTAATTGAAATGGGGATTATGAAAACTTTTCCTTTTTGAAAAAAATCAGACTTTTAAAATTATTAATTTCTACAGAACAAATCCAAGCATCATAAATTATCTGTTAATTTTCCTTGGTAATCATGGAAGATGTATTTGAACATGTAGTTTAAGGACTGAGGTGCTCTTTGCATCTTGATAAATTTTGAAACAGATAAATAAATAAACAAATATTTTCTACCAGTAACAGAACCCCTAGTATAACACAAAACTGCAGCCAAGATCAAAGTTTTATTCAGGATTGTAGCTTAGACTTTTTTTTGTTGCTGTCATTATGGAATGTATGAGTTAATTGAAGTTTGTTAAACCTTTTTTTTGTCTTTGAAATGCATTTTTAAAATCTGTAGTAGGATTACACTTGAATTAGGACTTTTTGGACATCAGTATAATCAGCATTAGTTTGAATAATCGAACTGCAAACAAAAGTTCCAGTTAAAAACTCAGGAAGATACTAAGGGGAAAAAAAAAGTGAAAGATCTGTGGAATTTTTATTTTTGGAGTTGAAATACCCAGACAATGCTGAAGACCCATATGCAATGCTAAGTCCTTTTTTGGGAATTGGTGTGCAACTCAGATTAGTTTTCACTGTAATTATGGCTTTCATGACAAATGAGGAAAAGTTTAATGAAAAGTCAGTTACATAAACTACTTGACTCTCATGGAGCTTAATTATAGGGTCCACATTCTAATAAAATTATTTTTCAAGCTACATTGAGAGGACCTTACTAAAATCAGAAAACCTACAAGTAACTTAATAATGACTTATTTCAAAGATTTTTGTAAAGTTACACTTACTAGCTTTGTAAAATTACGAAGCTGAAATGGGAGAGACAGAAGGATGATGCTCTACAAACGTCCATCTTTCAGAGATTGTGACAAGGAAGTAATTCTGTTGAAAGCAGTTGAAAGCACAGCTAAAAATACGAAACACTTTATGTGCATATGCAAAAGCTTTTTTATGTCTTTTTTTAAGGCTGTACCATCTTGTTAGAGGATAATTTAAAATATATTTTAATTTGCTTACTATTGATATTACTATTAATCTGATTTTTTTCATAACTGAGTTGAGATCAGGTAATTTTTAATGTTTATAACTGATCGTGCTTAATAGAAGCTATGCTAGATTTAGCTTTTTGGAAGTGAATTCCTTCCATGTGGGAAAAAAAAAAGTGAAGTAAGTCTGCAAAGGTTAACTGATACTTTTATGAATGGTCTGCTCTTGCATCAGTAGGAAAATACAAAGGCTACACATTGCTATGTTTTGCAAGGTACAGCCTAAGCTTCATTTTAAGGAGTAGGTACTAGAGTAGAGTAGAAATTTGGTTGCTAATGGCCTAGAGTCTCAGTTACAAGCTGTAAATTTGTAGTGCCTTAATGGAGAGTATTTTACACCTTAACATTTTCTTCAGGTTTATGCTGAACTAATGACAAAGAGATCTGTGAAAACATGTCTTTTTGCAGCTTTTTAAAAAACTTATTTGCAGCTGAAATCAGGTGATTATGTTGCAAGGAGTTGCCTTCCACTGCTGAGGAAGTGTCAGCCTGATCTTTCTTCATTCTTTCTGATAATCATTAAGCATCCTTGTGTGACAGAAGTAAAGCCATGCAAAATGGTGCATTATGGAAGCCAAATAATACAGGATATGCCAGGCAGAACTTCTGTGTCTGACATCTGCCTCGCCCTTGAAATTAAGAATAGGTATCCAAGACAGGTGTCCATCCTGCTCGTTACAATTTACAGCTTTAAGTTTGTGCTTAGGCTCTTGCTGGAAGCTGAACAGGAAAATGTTTCATGCCCTGCAGATGACAAAGGCATGTGTGCTGTTTGCCTTACAGCAGTTGAATCTTAAATAACTCAGCATAGTATTTTATTCATATTTAAGGGATGAAACTGTGTGACTCAGATTTATTCAAAGAAGGGAAGCCGTCAGGTTTTCATTGTCTGCTGTGAATGTAAATGAGAAAGATGTCCATTGCTGTTACATCACATCATTTTCTAATGTTCAGCAGTAAACTGGAGTAGCTGTTGAAAAAGCCCTTGTAAACGCCATACTACAATTGTATTAACAGTAGAGAAAAAGGAAGAAACTTGTCAGCTGTAGCCTTGCCTGATGTATTCTTGCCATTACAGCTAAAAGCTAGTGGAATATGAGTACTTAAGAATTTAAAAATTAAAACAAAATAGGTACTGGAGAAAGTTTGCCTGGCTTGGCCTGTAAGCATCTCTGCTGTTTACAGTGTCTAGAAGTTTTCCTTCATTCCCTCTTACTATGTCACAGTATTAAGTAAAGGTCATTATTCCTTTGAGAAAAGGTGAAACTTTAGGAAAAATAGGTATATATGTGATATGATATTCCAGAAGGAATATTGCTGGATCTCATATCTACAATATGAGATAAAAACTGCTATGAATTTGAAGCTAAATGTCTGATCAAGCAGTTTCAAAATGAAAATTTTTAAATTACTGTTTTGTGTTGATGGAACTCATGGTCCTAATCGAATACACTGCATTTGTGGAAAGATGGGGGGAATGGTGTATAGCAAGATACAGGAGTAGGAAGATGTGAGCAGAAAATCTGTGACTGAGAAACAAGACAGATGAAAGAAGCAGGTTCTGAGGATTTCTCGAGACACAGCCTTGGTAGACACAGTAAGGTTGACAGAAGCTGTGGAAGGAGAAACCAGTGGGCAGAAAAGCAGTGCAAGTTTTGGTCTGCAAAGCCTGAGAATTAATCCAGGTTTCATGGGATCAAAGATTTATTTGTTTTATAAGAAATAGTCTCTAATCTGAGTAGAATAATGGTTGGCTGTCTTCTATTTTCAGGCAGACTACCTGCTTTAGTGATTACAACTTGCTTTATGCTGCTGCTGCTCCTACATATCAATGGAAGTGTGTGGATGACTTGGGATTTGTAGAAATACATCTTATACTGTAGAATTCCATTTTCAAATGGGAATACAAACCCAACTGTTTGAAGATTTCTGTGTTTTTACTTAGTGGGAAATACTAGAATCAAAGATATTCTCTTCTCACTTTCTATTTCCCTATGTGGGTGCAAGATAATACAATTACACAGGCTTTCTTTCCCTGGCCATCTGCCAGGCTTCAGGCTCAGGCTCTTCACTGTAAGCCCTTTGCATCTTTCATTCTTTACTGAAGTTGTACAATGAATAAATCAGGGAATTGTGGAAAGTAAAAGCTTAGGGAAGTCTGGAAAGATGACAGTGCTATAGAGTACAGAGACATCAGGCGGGTTGTTAAGTAGAAAGTAGTAGTGACTACTCGTTCTAGGTAAAGTTTTTGGTAGAAGGGACCCACAGGACCCCTACTTCTGTGAGAAGCTGTTTGAAGTTTCCCCCAAGTCCAACAAAGCCAATGCCAGATGGTAGCAAGATGCACCTGCCAGTGGCCAAAGCCAAACCTGCCAGCAATGTAGTAGTGCCTCTGGAATAGCAGATTTAAGAAAGGGAAGGAAGTTGCCTTGCTGGGCAATTGCAGCCAGAAAGGCACAAGGACTGGGAGGGAGTATGTGATAGAAACAGCCCTGCAGACATGCAGATCAGTGGGGAAGGAGAACAAGGAGGTGGTCCAGGCAGCAGAGCAGATTCCCCATGTTGCAGTTGTGCCCCTGCAGCCCCTGATGAAGCAGATATCCGTCATCTAGATACAGCCCATGAAGGACCTTCTATTGGAGCCCTGTGAGAAGCTCCTGCTGCAGCTGGTTTGCTGACTGGACTTGTAACCCTGTGGGGGATCCATGCTGCCTTACTCTTTTTCTGAAGGACTGCCCTGCATTGGAAGAACTTGTGTTGAAGAAATTCATGGAGGATGGTCTCCTGTGGGAGGGGAGGGTGTGGAGAAGGGAGTGGCAGAGACAAGATGTGATGAACTTAGAGCAAAGCCCATTCTCTGTCTATCTTTGCTGCTCAAGGGCAAGAAGGAGAGAAAAACAAAAATGAAGTTGAGCCCAGGAAGAAGGGAGAGGTGGGGGAATGGTGTTTATAAGATTTGGATTTATTTCTCATTAACCGTCTCTGTTTGATTGGTGATAAATACATTAATTTCTCTGAGTCTGGTTTGTCTGTGACAGTAACTGGTGAATGATCTCCCTGTCCTTCTATTGACTTGTGTGTGTTTTCTCTCCACTCCACAGGCTGAGGAGGGAAGTGACAGAGGTTTTGGTCTGCACCTAGCACCCGGCCATGGTCAGCCACTGCTGACCAAATATATGTCACATATGGCTCTTACTGAAATACACAAGGTCTTCGTGAACAAGATCAATTTTTGCAACTACAGTTTAACTGCAGCCTAAATAAATATTTGACATCAGCAATATGATATGTTACAGGCTCGTCAGTAGTGAAGCCATTAAACATTTAAAGTTTAAAATTGTAACTTATGGGATTCTTCATATGTTACAATTTGAGAAAAAAATTGGAAGTTCAGAAGCATGCCAATCTGGATGCAGATTGCTATCCTGAAAGAAGTACAAAAATACAGATTCATGAAAACAATTTCATTTATCATTATGTAGCTTAGCTTGTTTGTATCTCTTTTACACCTCCATAAAGTAATTGTCTCATTACATACTACAATAGATTGATATTTTTACAGCAGGAGAACTGAAGTCCCAACTGCTGTAAGTTATCGATGGCAGATCTTATGTATTGGCTGGGATTAGAAAACAGAATCTGGAATTATCTGAATGATGAGTATGTAAGAAAACCTTTCTAGCAGAAGGGACTTTGAATGACTTGTATTTTAGAACCCTTTGCAATGGACATGGATACCTTCCATGTGGACCAGATTGCTCAAAGGCCTATCCACATTGGCCTTGAACACTTCCAGGGATAGGTCCAGTGCCTCACAGTTCTCATGGAAAGAATTTTTTTCTTATGTACAATTTAAATTTACCCTCTTTCACTATAAAACCTTCACGTCTTGTCCTGTCACTACAGGCCCTTGGTAAAAGTACTTCTCCATCTTTCTTTTAAGACCCTTTTAGATCTTGAAAGGATGCTATATGAGAACCTTCTCATGCTGAACAACTTTATCTTGGGTTCTTATATGAGACTGATCATTTGGGTATCTGCTGGCCATGATCCCATATTTCCTGAACTGAAAGAAGACATTAAATTCCTGCTACACTCTGTGAGCAAAATGAAAAATAAAGGGTAATTCAACCCTAAAATGTGAGATTGGAGTCAGTTTCCTGACTGAGGAAGTATTTAGTGTTGGTGGTTACAACGTAAAGACATACAATGTATTTACTATAAGCTCTCGGTTTCTCACTTGGCTGAAATGTGTTTTTTTTCTTAGTAAATGAGATAATTGATTACCTTTCAACATATTTTCTGTAATTTTAATATTTGTAAGTCAGCAGCAGAGTTGCTTGTGAGGCAAGCTGATGAACATTCTCGTGTAATGGCTCCGATAATTACAAACCAGAGTGCAGAGATAGTGACTTCTTTATTACGTGTTTTGTTTGGGAGGCCATTTTACAGTCTTGTGTAAACCTGCAATGCAGGCTGTTAAGAAAGATAAGTAAAGTTTAGTTTTCCATTATTATCCACAAAGAGAGTGCCTAATCTTCCTTTCAGCTGCATTTTTTCTGCTAAAAACTCAACAATTGTTAGAAAGTTAGCAGAGCTCATTTTAATTCCATTCATGCAGACTAAAACTCTCACATATTTTCAATGTATTGTGTTAAGTTTGGCAATAGTCAGCTGTCACGCCTTATCTTAGATGTAGACTGCAAACATTTTAGGGGGTAAGATGTAAACATTCTTGGAGGAAGATTATCTTGTCTGTTTTTGCTGGATATAGCAAAGTCAGATCCTATTTTATGAGGGTCCTAAAAGTTCTACAAATACTAAATGATGCCTATGTAAATAAGTATATTATTTATGACTTTGTAATGTAATTCTGTCCATTCTTGTTTACCCACTCATTAGCTTTATTTCACTGGAATTTTTCTTGATTTCTTCCAAGATTACAGGAAAGACTAACAGACCCTAAAGAAATTGATCGTGTCAGTCAATAAATAGAGAAACTTAAGTCCCACTACCAATGTAGCCTGGATATTTATGAGGACTTTTGAAACACAGAGGCATGATGAAGTGCTACAGAGAATTGCATTCAATACATATGGAGATATATAAGAACACACACATACATACTTGGCATCATTTCACAGGGAATACTTTCACTACAGGCTGTTAAAATTTCTACTTCAGTTTAAATTTTTTATGCTGTAGGATCAGACCTAGGTTTACCAAATACATAAAAAACATGATAGATTGTCTTTCATTGCTATAAACCGGCTTTGCCCTCTCTCCTCTATCTTGCCATTCAAAAAAGCTGAACTCTAAACAAACGGTATATAAATTTGAAATGTTTATATCTCTTTCCCTTCTCCATGTACCTTTCTCTTCTTCATGTTACCTTATGAATACAACTCTAGAAATCAGTTGTGATTAAGAGAAATTAAAATTAATTAGCAGCTACAGTTAATGAAATAAGAATAAAGATTAGGATACATAGGTACCTCTTTTTTGCTTGCTGAATTGTACATACTTCTGGAATAAAATTACAGAATTATTCTCTTCTCTCTGGTGACCAGTGACAGGACCTGAGGGAACAGCATGAGCTTGTGTCAGGGGAGATTTAAGCTGGATATTACGAAAAGGTTCTTCACCCAGAGGGTGTTCAAGCACTGGAACAGGCTCCCCAGGGAAGTGGTCACAGCACCAAGCCTGACAGAGCTCAAGGAGAGTTTGGACAATGCTCTCAGACACGTGGTGTGAGTCTTGGCACTGTTCAGTTCAAGACCGCGATTGGACCTCATGATTTTTGGGAGTCACTTTCAATTAGGGTGTTCTGGAATTCTATGAAAAGAAATTCTGTGCTCATACTTTCTAAGCAAAACCAACATCCAGTCTTGAGTTTTAGTAAATTGATTTTAAATTCTTTTGAAGAAATTTTTATCACAAACTCCAACATGTTTATATTTTTATCTGCAGAACTCAAGAGCAATATGAATCAGTTCACTAGAAATACAGGTTTGTTTTTGTCTCATAAGAAGCTAAGCAAAACTCCCATTTACTTACTAACTTTTTTTAGTATGAGTGCCAGTCCCCCAGATAATTAGTTCATAACCTATGGAATGTATTCTGTATTCTGTGTGTGTGTGAGATGGTAACTGCTGCCTAACTAATAAGACTTTGTTATGGTCACTTGATATGGAGGGTCTTTGTTTAGGCAGAGGTACAAGTATTACCAGTTTACCCATCCAACTTTGATGCAGTCAGCATTGATCTAGTGCATAAGGATGTAAGCTTGCAAACTTTTTATTTTTGGAAGCTATGTAACTAGTAATTGGGTACTGTGCGTGTGCTTCTCAACCTGAATCTGAAAATTATGGACCAAATCTTCAACTTGTGTAAGTTTAAGCAGTATCACTGGTACTACTGATTATCAACCAGCTTACAGCAGTGAAGAAATTAGGCTGCTCATTTAAGAAATAAATTTACCAGTTCATATTAGGCATATTTCCCTCCAGGAAGGGAAAATTTTACATCATAAGAGACATGTCACGGGTAAAATGTCTTGAACAAAACATGGTATTTTAAAAAATCACCAATGAATTAGGTGATTTTTTAATCAATAGAAAAAGAATATTTTCAAAGCAGTCCAGTCTTCAAGGATTGCCTAACTCTGATTATCTTTTACAGAAATTTAGTGGTCAGAAACCTAGTCAAGTTTGGTAGCAATGTGGCAGTTCAGAAAAAAGCTGTTCTCCAAAATCTTACTTGTGTTAATATGTATGCATATTCACTGGGCTATATATTGGACAACTTTCATTTTGTGAATATAACTGTAAAAATCTTTAGAAATTTTGTAGGTGCTTGTCTTGAAAAAGCTGTACTAGTACTGGAGTCTTTCACTATCATATATAGTCTAGCTATATGGTTAAAAAGGCTGGCTCTATTTAGCAATGCCAGGCAGTGGGTTTTCCTTGGCAGCAGTATTTCATCTGTTGTGATCTAAAGCAAAATCTAGTGCATTGTTCACAGCACTTTAAGAATCTTAATACCTTCATTCTTAGAAAAGCAGTTAAAAATAGAAAGGCAAATCCATAATGGGTTTAATCATCTCAGTGAAATATCCAGGGTGGAATTTATTTCAGTACTCTGAGTGGTTTTTGCATCATTCACTTAAGCACTCAGTTCTATGGTGGCCTTTTTAGACATTCATCTGATTTTGTGGGTAAGATAGTTGCTCCTAGAAGTAAATGTCTGGACATCAGAAGGAACTGTATGACTTTTTAATCTGTTCTTCATTGTTCATTCACACAAAACTATGCACACCTGCTTGACTTTCATTGTCCTTCTATTTCTTTCAGAAAATAGGTTAATTTAGTCAGTCCTGAAAGGTCACAGTGAATCAGAATGTGTGGAAGAACATGAGTATTTTCAAATAACAACGATGCAGACAATTGGCTCTGGCTCTACAATGCAAGATCCAATATTTTTCCTCTTTGCAGTGTTTGGCAATTAAAATTACTTCATCATAGGGGTGCTGCCTGTTAACAGTGTAATGCTTTAGCCATTGAATTAATTTCATGCTCCTTTGCTATGGTGCAGAGGAATCACCTGTAAACAAGATAAGGAAGAAATTGAGGGCATGATGGAAGCATTCACTGGGACACGATCAGAAAGCTTAAGAAATAAGCCCTTACTTTGATCAGAAAGGACTTAAATTCTCAGATCTGAGAGAACAGGGGAGGCTCAAGATACATATCGGATAAAGAACTCAGTTCCACTTGGAAAAAGTGATGGTGTGTTGAAAAAGAAATTTGACATTCAAGTGTTACAGGAGATTTGAACTTGGAGGTCACCAGTATGGAAAGATTTACATATGTATACGAACCCTCATTTTGATAGTGACAGAACATCTTTCTAATGGATTGCAGAAAGCAGGGGAGCTAAGTGTGTGTAATGGAGTATGGCTTGCTATAGGGTTTTTTTGGTGAGAAATTAAAAGGAATTTGAAAGTTCATTGTTGGATAGTTGTGTCAGTTCTGAAGTTGAACATAGTTGTGGCTGTATTGCTGTGCTTTTGCTACCTTAACCATTAAGCAGACAGCATAGCCTGATTGTCTCCAAGGTCCATGTAGTTACTCTTTTGCCTGCTTGAGGGATCTGTAGCTAACAGTTAATTGTACTGCCTTACCTTAATTAAAACTGACTAGAACATGTGTATATGACAGTAATGACAAGATTTACTGCAGTGTGGGTAAACTCAAAGGTGAGGGATGGTTTTTTTGTTTGTTTGGTTGGGGTTTTTTTTTTTTTTTGCTATCTTAAGTCATATAGTCAGCCTTACAAGTTCAAATTTTTTTTTTTATGATTGATAATCTGTAACCTTGCTCTGAAGGCATGATTATTTCCTTGAAAAAAAGCAGTTCTTAATTATATTAGTTATATATACTATATAAGTATATATACTGTAACTTACAGAAGTAAATTATGTCTTTAAATTAAGCTACCTCAAGATTTTTTTCCTCATATTTCTTTCTTCTGAATTTATATTTTTAATATAAAATAATTCCCTAAAAATCTGGTCCTGCATACGCTATATTAATTTCCTCATATCTCCATATCTGGGTATATAGCTCTTTATCTCTAGGAATGAATGGTTGGAAACATCCTACTACTCTTGTCCTAGTAACAGGGAACAACTTCAGAGAAGCTACTGCATCCAAAAGTAAGAACCTTAAAAATAAACAGAAAACACAGGATCATTATGTTTGTAGCTTCTGATACGAGGTAGAATATCATAGGTTGAAGTTCCTTGACCAGTGGAGGCTCCTGCACTGGGAAGAATGAAAATTATACTTCTTTTAACTCTACTCAGCAGGTATATTCCCCTATACCCATGCACAATTAATTAAATAATCACAGCAAATAACTTTTATATAGTGTTGGTATGCTACAGGCTGATAAAAAAGTTAAGCATGTTCATATCAACTTACTATACTGCTGTGTATTGAGGAGGGAGAAAGCACACAAAGGCTTAAATCTATTATTCTTAATCATGGAATGTGTTGCTGGGGTTAAGGCCAGCCACATTTAAAATACATCTGGTACTTCAGTGGGCTGATTTTCATCTCTGTCAGTAATAATTTTATATTCATTCTTCTCCCCACCTTCCTTTTGTTTTGGTGCCAAATATTGTGTAATATTATATTGTTAATATTGCAGTGAGAAGTTAAGCATAATGAAACCGAAACCTTCAAAGATTTTTTTTTTCTGGAGTTTTTTGAAAGCTGTCTATTTTTAAAAGAGGATTTGTTTTACAAGAGCTAGCATCAAAGTCTGACTTCTCCATATTTATTGCTAACTCTAATTAGAATTTTTTCCAGTTGTGTGTGCCAGCTTATGACACAGTAAGATGCCAAATTATTGAACAACCAGAAGCTGCTTTTCTAAACGCATTCAGTGAAGGAACAATACATGTAGTAATTGATTCTTGTGATTTATGAACAATACAGTAATTCATTCAAGAGGTTTTACTATTATTTTATGAGAGGCATTGCATGTTAAAGAACATAAAGATTAAATTACAACTTTCAAGAAAGCCCTTTGGGAGGAAGCAACTTTTATACACACTAAAATCAAAGTTTTCAAACATTTTAAATTTTTTACTAAAGATATGTATGTGATTGACTGGTGTTATACTAATATGCAAAGATCTTATTTTTACTTAAATTTTTACTTCAATAGGCCTGAGATTCATCTTGTCTTTGGTTATCCTTCTGCCCTGTTTGACCACTAATTTCTGCTTCTCTTTTGCTTTTCATCTTCTTTTTTTTTCAGGAAATGAGCGTTTTTTAATTTTGTTTCTTATTCCTGTCTTTCCACAGCCCAATTCATTTTACATTTGGATATTTGAGGCCAGTTATTTTGTGTTCTGTTTTGTGACCTGTTTTATCTGTTGCATCCCCAGCTTCAGTAGTATAACCTCTTATGAATTTTTGTTAGTAGTTTCAGTTTTGTTGTGAGAATTCCATTCCTGGTTGTCTTTTTACATTCAGAAGGAAAAAATCAGAGAAAAATTAGGTTTTGCAACAACACAGATTTTATTATGCGTTTTATTATACGTTCTTTCTATAAGCAGATAGTAACTTTGTTGATAGAGTGCAATGTTTGATTACTTGATATTTAGCATAGGCCATTGAGATTCAGATATATTCAGAAATCTGAGTCCAAACCTAGCTTCTCAATTCTCTTAATGAACAGTCAGCCATTTTTAAGTATACTCCCAAGAGGTTGCTGAAGTTTGATGTGGAAGATGCAATTTCCTTAAATCTCTAATTTCTGAACATTCATATTAGATCTAAAATTTGTATGGATATTTACTGTTATCTAGATGAATATTTTAGGTGACTTACAATTAATATGTTTTCTTAATTAAAGTATTCAATTCTGTTATTTAAATGGACACACACAATATTAATGATTTACCACTGAATTTGAATTATGATGCAGGATGATACAATTTGCAGAAATAATTTATTATCATTTATAGAATCACATACCTCTTAGTGTACTCCTTTGGGTGCATACCTCTTAATGTCAAAATGAGCAGTCCTTGCTCAGTACGCTTGTGCAATGTGAGCTCATTTCCTTAGAGAAAAGAGTGTTAATTAAACCAACAAGATGCAGTACTGATATGCAGAGGACTGCAGTTTTCAAATGTCATAAGTTTTTCAAATAGCTACCGATTTCCACTGACGCTTCAAATTTAGATTAGAATGTGGTTTGTTTGTTCATTTTTGTCTTCTTTGCCCTGATAGAAGTGTCACCCATGTAGTAAGTAGATAGGACTTAAACTGGAACATTTCATTCAATGCATGAGCACAAATCCTTACACAAATTTTGTAAACACAGTGGCAGTAACAACTATAATACTCCTCCCTATGTTTTTCGACATAATCTAAGTAGCATAATCCTGGAAGTAAGTAAATTGAGACATGGAGGTTAAGTAATTTGCCTGAAGCTAAACAGCAAGCAATTAACAGAGATGGGATTAGAATTACAAAGTGTTGGCTGTCAGCCCTCTCTTCTGTCCAGGAGCCAGCTGCCACTTTCAGTGCTTTTGGCTTCCAGTTCTGTCTCTTGAGACTAAACTTCAGTGAATTTGTTTTCTTCATACTACTTAGATATGAACTTAAAAGGAAAGCATGAATAGGACTGATACTTTTTAAATTATTATTTTTATAGCCGTTGTAAAGACCTGTCTGCCTTCACAAGAAAATAAAGAAGGAAATCCTTCTATTTTAGTTATATTTTAGTAATTTCCACTGTTCTTTTAAAGATGGGCACGAATCATGCTTTCCAGTTATGATGGAAATTTCAGAATGAAAATCTCTATGACAGGGCAAATATAATTTTTTTATTTATTTATTGTAAGAAGAAAGGGCTTTACTGTATCTTACAAAGTACAGTGTCTTTCTTTTAACAGCTTGCTCGTGACTGAATATCAGTTATATGTAGTGTTATGATTTCTTGGTATCTCTTTTTAAAAGAAGAATAAATTTATGTTAAATAAAGCAGAATGGGAAATACAGTTATTGAGAGATAGATGAGACAGATCTAAGGTAGGCACAGCACTGTGGGTTGGGATTATTTTAGATGCATCTCTAACCACTGGAAGTTATATTAAAAATCTCTGAAGTAACCTGAATGACCATACAAGATTCTTGTAAAGCAAGTGCAATGCTACACTGAATATACAGGATATCAAATAATTGTATTTTCAGTGTTTTTAGGCAATAGGTGATAGAACAGATGTCATTGTGTTGTAGCAGGATAGGTAAAGAGTGTGGGGAAACAAAGAGTTGGTACCAAAGGTAATCTTGCCTCTGATGTATTGCAGCTGTGTTAATTATCCTAGAGTGGGAACAGCCTTGCTCTCCCAGCTATGGGTGTGATAAAGAGTGAGCTGGCTGGGAGGGCTTTGGTTGCAGTTGTAGCTCAGTTGGAGTCTGCTGCTGTGCTGTGCAGACCCAGGGACAGGAGGCTGTGCAAGGGACAGGTAAGGTAAGACTTTGTACCAGGGACTGACAAGGACAGGGGCTGGGCCAGGGCCAGGCTGGAGTGAGCTGGTGCTGTGAGAAGGAAGAGAGAAAGAACTGACTGACTGCTGGCATAAATAGACAGACCCTGAGAGCTGCTTGGAGCTGCCTTTGGGAAATAAGATAGAGACTGTTAAACAGCAAGGTATTGGTGCGTGAAGCCTTCTGATTGACATGAAAGACTGATAGATAATGAAGTCCTGATACTTGGAGCCTCTAGAAGTTTTTAAGGAAGTAGTTTGTGTGTTTTGACCATCTCGACCATCACAGTGACCCACTGGGATGTAGTGGGGGAGGCGGCGTTGGTGTAGCTGAGAGTGGCCGGTGAAAGCCACAGGGAGGTCTGGGCCTGATTTTCTCCTATCAAGACACCTGGAATTAGGTGAGCCACCAACTAGCAATAATGGCAGACTGCTTGTAGTCTCTGCCTCATGTTGTGACTGCCTCGACAATGACCTTGTATGAAGTGGTATTATATATCAGAATTAAAACAGAAATGAATTTCTAGTGATTACAGGTTTACCTTCATGTCGTGATATGTTTCTTTTGGTTATATTTCTGCTTTTTAATCAAATCTGTGATCTGGCAGTTAGTTCTCATATTCTTACACTCTTTAATATGCTTCAGATTTATGCAGCATAACTTTACTAGAGACAATCTAGTACAACTTAGCTTCTGTAGAGCTTCATGGAGCAGATGAACCTTGAGCACCTTGTGAGTCGTATTTCTCACATTTTTGCAGTGCATTGTCCTTAATGACAAGAAAAATGTGGTTGGTGTTTACAACAGGACCTAAACACAGTAGCACTCTGAAAATATACAGTATCAAAAATACTGCCAGTGTAAATATATTCCAATCAGTGCATAGCCATATCCCAGAGCAGGCTGCTTGTGCTGTGCTAACCACACTGATGTATTGTAAGTGACTTGTAGGCAAGGAACTGGGACAATCCACTGGGGCCTTTAGTCACTGAATCTTTTTTAATATCTATAAACAGTTTTCTGACCTAGTTTATGAATGTCTGCTTATGCATCAGCAGTGCATCATTCTATGGGCCATGCTAACCTGTCTTACAGTAGAGCTGAAGATGGGCTGCATTGCACAGCTCACACAGCTTGCTGGCAAGAGGCTGCTGGGCTGGACATCTAAGTGAGGTTTCATGTAATTGATTCTTGTAGGTAAATGGTAAATGTTGGTTTATAATTAATAGAGGGAGGTGTTAAGCGAGTTTTGGGATGAAGCAGGCCTAACTTATTAAGAAGGAAAGAGATTTATGGGTCTCCAATAACTCTGTTTTAAAATTATTATTATTTAATAGCAGCCTTAATGATACTGTCTTTTTTTTTACCATTTTAGATCAATAAATTATGTTTATGTCAAGTCATGTCATCTCCTAATGCTGGTCTGCAAGTAGAAAGCAATCTTGAACCCCTTAATGCCCCATTATTCCATATGTTCATATGGGCTGTGAGATTTGATTAGACACATGCATACTTCTGCTTGAACTGGAATTATGAGAATTTGCTTATGTGGATGCCTTGTCAAGCAATTAACACTGAATCATATTAGTATGTAGACTCAGTATTATTACTAGGTAGTTGATTTTGTTTCACAGTCAGTAATAAGCAGTTTGCCCTGTGTATAAATGGCAAGGTATGCATTTTCTTGTTTTTAGATAAATAAAATATGAGTGGAAGTTTCAATTCATTGTTACAGTGCCCCAATTTTATGCTTCCTCATTTTGGTACCAATATTTTGAGAATTTTAGTAAGACTGAAATTTCTAAAGGTCATCTCTCTAGTCATAACCCAGAAATTCCAAGTCCCTAATTGAAATTGTCTCGTTTATTCCTACCTTTCTCTTGGAGCAAAACTCTTCTGGAAAGAGATCAGCTTGCCTGGCATTTTAAAATTCACTGCTTTTATTTTGCACATTGAAAGGGAGTGTCAGCTCTAAGTTACCAAATAATTCATATGCAGTCTGCAGACATAAAAATTTGAAAAAGAAGCAGTAGAGAGCTTTGAAGCAGAATTTCCTTTCGTTAAATTAGTGAATATGACAAGGTTATGTAATATTCCTGGGGGATAAAGTGGTGCACGTCACTAACCTTTTAGATTCAAGAGGCTTCGTGCCTTTTATTTGCTGCTGAAAGAAGGCTTAGTACTGGATTTACTAGCAAGGTCCTCTTTCTAACTCAGGTAAATTAAGTCCCACCAAGCTTTTACATATACTTTTGTGATAAATACTGTGTATCTACAGAAGCTTATACCTGTTTTGTTTTGTATTGTGCATTGGAACATGTGCTTGTGACTTAAAGGATTATCTGCAGCTGGTTTAATATCATGAACAGTGGGGTTAATAGTGCTGTAATTCCAATAGGCATGGGAAAAAAAAGGGAAAAATTTGTGCCCTCCTTTGCATTTACTGGATAGTGAAGTATTAACTTAGTCATACGCCTGCATCTTTCAGTGTTCAGGTTAGTCAAATACTAGAATCAAACTTCCAGATTCTCTTTTCTTGAGCTCTAGTGTAAACCATAATTTTTGTGTAGAAACAACTGAAGAGACCATGGAGTAAGTAAAGGGAGGTTTGGAAGCAAATGTAAAACCATTTTTGTTTCCTGTAGTGGTATTTAAATGGAGGCTAAATCTTATATTTAAGCTAATACATATGTAGCACTGGTGGCTAAGGCTGTGCACCCAGCTTGAGGAATGAAGGTAGGAGGGCATGGATGTGGGAGTAGGCCTGGCTTTGGGCGGTTTTGTCTGATCATCTGTGAGACTGACTGTTAGGCTTAGCACAGTGTTGTTCTGATAGGGCAATAGCTATGGGTTGGTCCAAGTTTCACACAAAATGTCCCAATTATTTGTCAGGAAACTACTTTACATTGTTAGTAGGTTGCCTGCAACAGTTTTAATAGAAAAAGAACAGCAATAAATACTTCCTTCTACTTCAAATATAAATGTATTGTATACTGTTAGTAAAAGGCTTTTTTTCCACCGGTTTTTCACATAGGTTCTTCATATTAATGAAAGTCTTTTTCTTTCTCTCAATTACTAAAAATGAACATATGTGTGTGAACGATATTAGTAGGCAAATAAATGTCTGCTGCTGTCTGTGTTAGTTATATACCTCCCATGTCCCTAGGGCTCAGATAATGTCTGTCTCTAAAAGAGCATTCATAGTCCACAATGAAACGAGCTGGTAACAAGGTTTGCAGAGCTTAGAGGTATACATTAAATACCTGGTATTTTAACATTAGACCTCTTGGAAAATGTAACCTACCTATTCTGCTTGTTAGGCCTTATTTGTAAGTCTGTGATTTGACTTTGTGTTTTGGGGAAGAGAGAACCTAATGGTCAGCCTACTACACTGACACCGTGCATTGCAGGAAATTTGAAAACATGAAAGGTAGGGTTGACTTTTCGTATTTTCCTTGAGACATCAGCAAGCGGATTCTTGGAGCTGCTTACTGAATCTGTAGGGTGTGTATGCTCTAGCAAATTAAAGGTTGGGAGCTGGAGATGTCTGCTAAATTGGAAAAATAGCCCCAAAGAACCAACCAGAAACCTCTCTTAAAAAAACAGAGTTTGTTTTGAGTGTTTTTGCTTTTAAAAGAATGCATGTAACAGAAAGAAGGTGGGGAGATGAGTGTTTCAATTATGATGTCACGATTTTATGAGTATTGTAGGGGCTGAGTTTTTAAGAAGATGCTGTGATGCCTGTAAAGTAAAATATCTTGATTTCCTTTACCCAGACTTCTGGGGAACATGTGTTTGTGCCTAGAAATATTTCCTGTGAACTAACGGATCAAGATTTTCAGCTGGACTTTATTGGCATGGCTGAAATGCATTTAATGCAAAACTGATAATTTTCATCACAGGATAGTAAAACTACTCAACTGCTCAGAGTATGATGACATCTGAAGGTTATGTATTTGCTATTCTTCTTGCTGAAGGATGTTAAGGCAGGTGCAGTTTTAAGGGGTTCACAGTGAGAAACAGAAAAGAATTCACAGCTTGTGACTGACAGACAAGAGCTTTTAGAAACATACTGCTTGTTAACTTAGAGTTTCTTTAAGCAGATTTCATGATTACAAATTATTTCTTATCCTTATAGAAGTAAAAACTAATTAGCTTTTCTCACATAGCCGGTGTGCAGGTCCTCTGTAAGTGCAGGTTAGAATTAAGGTGAAACAATTACTTGTAATAATGATCGGTCTAACTGATGTCAAAAATTGTTACTAATGAGTAAATTAGCAGCTAATGCTGTATATAGGGGCATTTTGAAATTTCTATTAAATAATTTTCTATTAAGTGCTATGTATATATATAATAATTTTTTAATATATAACTACTGGAGGAATTGTGAAAATAGTAACAAATCATGCATCAATACAGTATCAGACTGTGATTACGTGCAGCATTTACCTGTTTGTTGATTTTTACCTGGACACAAGTCTTCAGAACTTCACCATCACTAAATTTGAGCCAGTCTATGGCCCTTTTATTTACAATAGATAGCATTTTCTCTTGAGTCTGTGGAATACAGTAAATGTTGCAAAATGGAAAATGGGGTATACAAAGGTGTTGTTTTGGTTTGGGGGTGGTTTTTTGCTTGGTTGGGGGATTTTTTTGGTGATTGTTTTTTAATTCTGTTTATTTGGTTTTTTACTGTGTCAGAAATTTATGAGTGTGTAATTTGACATGGGCAGAATCAGTACAGAATTTTTTGCTCGGAGTGAGTCCAGTTGCATACCCCCTAAAACTTCATGCAGCTAGACCAGTAAGACTGTGCTAAGTGAAAATTATTCTTGTGCCTGTATGTGTGCCAGACCACATTGTGTACTCTACCCTCAACTTATATTTCTGAGTCTGAGCTGGAAACATTTCATGGGAACAGTTGTGATTGTCATCTTCCAACTTTTATTGGTACAAAATAAGTCTTTATGACTGAAAAAGTTGCTGTAATTTTTGAGGAGTCTCCTCAAATATGTGTGGATTTATAAGCAAATAAGGCATTTGAAAGAAGCGTCTTTGCATTTTTAATTTTTTCTAATGTCTTTATTGAAGTTTGCTATATATATGCTTACAAATAATACAATATGATATGTTTTTTGGCAATCTGTATTATGAGCTAGTAAACTTTTTCATCTTTCAGGCATACAATAAAGTTTAGTCCTAAATTGAATTATTCTATACTAGGAACTTTCTTACACCCCAAACAGAGAATCTAGAAACTAATGTATTAGGGTCTGCATCCTCTGTATATCTTGTCTGTCGTAAGCTCACATGCTGAGTTAGCTCTAGTTGGACTGCAGACATAGTATTAGCTCTCACTTCAAAGAAGGTGAAGTCTTAGCCTCATATTCACCTTTTCATTAGAGGAGTATGTCCACAAAAATATCTCTACTCCAGAATAGTTTTTAGTAGCTGTGGAAACAAGGGGGCTGAAGTAGTAATTTCAAAACTACTTTGTCAGACTTTTTAAGTGCAGGTGAAAAGTATAACATACCCTTAAAGCACAGCACAGATAACAGTACAGAAACTTTAAAAGAGATAATTCTGTAACGTGATGAAATGTGAATTAATTCCATTCACTATTTCAGAATTCTACTTGAACTTTAGAAAGACAATGTGGAGGCGCAGAAGGGAAGAAAGAAATGTCTTATGCTCGTGCCAGGATATTCAAATGTTCCAATCAAAAGGAGTTATTTTAGTGTCCCGTTAAAAATATATTTTATGGAGCCATAATGTGCAAAAACACTTCTATCTCGATGGAGGTAAGCCATGTCTATTTCAGAAGTTCCTGTGCCCCCTGGGGGGCAGCATGGCTGTTTATTGAGTCAGCAGCCTAATTTATATGGGGTCAAACTCTTTAAAACAAATAAATTCAAGCTGTGTATTTAAGGTGAGTTAGCAAGAAATTAATGTTTCTATTGTATATTAAGAGTGTAATTTGCAGTCATTTAGTAGTTGTCACTTCAGCTTCTCAAGAGTCCCTGCAAGAAGTGCATACCAAGTAGCAGATGGTGGGAGCCCTCATGTCTTGAGTGACAGACTTGTGGTACTCCTCATAAGTCCAAGTTACAGGTATCTCCCATTCTGATTTGTTTTTTCCAGTTTGACAAGGTATCAAAATTCACTATTAGTATGAATATCTAATTAGGCACTGGCATATAAGCAAACAAAACTTGGGTGTTCTTGCATGTAAAAGATAATACTGCAGCAATTTTTATTCAATTCAAGAGAATTTAGGTGCAGAAATATGAGACGCTGATTTTAAGTGAATTTCACCTATTTTAATCACACTTCTGTTATTTTAACTGTATTTATTGATGTTACCAAGGAGAGTTCCAAAAGTGTTGAAAGACTGGGACTATAGCTCGTAACATATTACATGGTTTGTTTTTTTTTTTGGCAGATTTAATTGCAGTGGAAGGTTCCCATATAGATTGTTGCTGTGCTTAATGAACTGTGATGTGGAGAGTTTTTCTTGAACTATGCACTGCTGTTGTTAAGGGAGTTCGAAAATAGTTGTCAGTTCTCAGTCAAAATTGCCCTCATGTTAATAAGCACAACAGTGTGTGCAGTTTAATTGTGTTTGCTATCAGAGTGCCTAGCAGCTTAGGTCACAATCAATGTCAAGAAACTGACAACATTAATTGTGGAGATAATTTGTGTCAAACCTTAATTAACAACCTTTATAAAGATAAAGGCAACAAGTACTACTTTTCATTTCTGCTTCTGCTGGGTCATGATTCCACATACCCTTACACTGATGGTGGTTGCTTTATGTGTAACAAGATGAACCTGTTGACTGAGTAATAAAAAAATGGGATTGTGTAATACTTACCTGTGTCCATGGCAGATAATTATATAAATTTATTTATCTTCTCTGATACCATATGATACTTGAATGATAACTGACTTGCTTCCAGTATTATGTATTGGAAGAGAGTTGTGGCAATTTTTTTTTATAGGAATTAGTTACTGATGTAAAAAAAAGCTCTGACTTTCTATGGTATATATGTATGACCTTTACATACATATCTTATTTTTTTTTCAGCTAGATTATTGTCCAAGTGAAAGACAAAGATCACCCTAATTCCCTTCTATACTGGACTGTAAAGCTTTTTTATTGATGTAGATAATATTAGTGACTTCATAAAAGAAAGTGGATTTTATACACAACCTTAAAACCTTGGTTTCCTTGAAAAATATCCACAAGTTGAAAGTTGCATCATCATATACAAGTGCCCTTGTTTTCTGTGTCCAATACTGTGTCTTTAATGCTATGTGATTAACATACAACAGCTTAACTACTTGTTGGTCCAACAGAAATTCACGTAATACAGCAAAAATACTGTTGTTCAGGTAGCTGGAGCCATTTTAAGTATTCAGCTCTATTTCTGAAACTCCACAATATAGATAATAAAGCTCTGCAGAAGCTGGTACCAAATTTTTGTAAGGAGTCGTGGCAGCTGTAGTCCTATAGTTCTTCACCAGATTTTGGACAGTTCTACATTAAGAAATTGCTATAAAACTGGTTGTACCCCTTACAGCAGTTAAGTTTGGTGAAAGATTTTTAATTTAATTTGTTGCTACATGTGCTATTTGCTGCCTATGAGCTACTAAACATAATTACTATGTGTTGTTGGACTTCCTCATGAAGTGTTTCTCTTCTCAGTGGCTTGAGGTCTAATACTGAATTCAGAAAATGTCAAAAAAAAATTTAAAAGAGAATGGCAGCGTGTCATTTTTCACTTGGTGGCCCACGATCACAACTTGTGCCACGGAATGTCAGTGCATCAGATTCAGTCATGTCTCTTTATGTATCACAGCACTGAGTTAAAACACAGATAGAAAGGGTTCAAAGAGAGCAGTTTTGTTGAAACCCAGATGCTCTCCATCAGAATATATTTTTGTCTTTTTTGTGGTCCAGGCGTGAAGCCTGTGGCTTTGGAAAGGATTTCTAGATTTTTCATTTAAGTGGAAAAGCACACTTAAGTGTGTTTTATTTGCTATGGTTTTGGCAAATTTTGACATCAGAGAAGTTCTTCATAATTTCCCCATGGCAGGAAACATCTCAGCACTGTTTTGCTGAGATGTGCTCTTGCAACTGGGTTTAGGTAAATTTTCACCAGGAGAATTAGCAGAGGGGATACTTCTAGGATCCTTGAGCATTCTGAAGTGTTAAAAACTAACACATTTCCTTGACATTTCTATTAAAGAAAGAGCATGCAGATTTTCAGGAGCATTATGTTTTTTAAATGCCCTTTTTTACATTAGGAGTAGGGTAAAAAGTTCCCCTAATTTCATTTTGTAAAATGGCATCTTGGCATTTTAAACTATCTCATTATTTCTTCCAGTGTTGCATACATGCATGACTGTAGTCTGCTGGGTTTCTTACATTCAAATAAACATACTGACAGGAAATGGTGCCTGTGGAAAGAACAGTTGGTGGAAAAAGGGATTAGACATCAGAACTAAAGAACAGCAACGTAGAAATGAAAACTAGTACAGTACAGGCACATGCCTGTCAGAACTAAGAGAGGAAAGTGGAAAAAAAGGGAAGAGGTACGAAACGTAAAGGAGCTGACCACTGATATATGAAGATGAGAATAAAAATGAATTGCAACAGATGGTATAAAGCAACTACTATGGAGGATGGCTTCATAGCAAAGACCTGGGTTTTTTACCCCTTATTGTCCTTAAGTCCTCACAGCATATCATTTAAATCATTATCTGAAGGTGTATTGTATCTTTAGAAATTCTTTTGCTAAGAAAGATAATTATGTAAAGATTTGCAGGAATTTTTCAATATTTTCTTCTCTGTTTAGGTGTCATCTTACAGACTTTGATATTTTATATTTAGAAGTCATGTATTGTTCTAAATTTGAAAATTTTGTCTCACCACAAATGAAATAATAATTCCAATTTGTTATAATGGAAATAAAGGGAAAAAGAATAGTGAATTAAAATGCCATTCCATAGTTTCAAAACTGTTTCTCCATTTCTCTTCCTCTTGTTGCAGTAGTTGTATGTTTTTTCAGTTCTCCTTTCTAATGTAGTAGAATTTGGGAGTGAACAGAAGCCATGCACTAAACTGTGCTCAAGCATAAATCTCTCTTGTTACAGTCCTTTTTGCCTGGACTCTTAATACATAGTAATTTACCTCCATCATGCAAAATTACAAATGCTTTCTCCTAAATGTCACTGGTTTTAACGTCTCAAAGGTGAGCATCCTGTTTTCATGACACCCTGGGATCAAGTAGCAAATCATGATACTATTCCTGTTGACTGATGAGCTCATTTGGCAACAGAAGTCAAATTGGATTTTTTAATTTATAATGGTGGTAAAATATAATGGGTGATCTTAGTATTCCAATGCCATCAGATTTCAGTTTTAATAGAAATTTCACTAGTAAAATCTGTAAGTACTTTCCTGACATTTTAGGGCTTTTCTAATAATGCTTTTTCTTACAGGTGAATGATACCACTGGAGAAACAAAGCATTTCCTTCTTCTTTAAATTTTGAAATCCTGATGAGACTTTTTAAAAATTTATGTTTACTGCTTGGATTAATTTCTTTAATTTTCTTGTTTGTTTCAGCACCACCAAAGTTTACAAGAACTCCCGTTGACCAGACTGGGGTTTCAGGAGGAGTCGCCTCATTCATCTGTCAAGCCACAGGAGATCCAAGACCTAAAATTGTCTGGAACAAAAAAGGAAAGAAAGTCAGCAATCAGAGATTTGAGGTATTAGGTCCATTGTTCTGTTCCTCTGAAAACATTTTATTCCAACCTTGTTTTTAATCCCACTATGTGTGCTTTATTAACAGTGATTTAGCAAAATAGCGTTGACTGTTGGATAATTTGGTGGGAATAGTCTCGTGAAGTTTTTAATTTTGAAAACTGTTTATGAATGGAACAATTGAAGAGAAAACTGCTACTGCTGGCATGTTTGAACCGAGGAGCCCTGTGGTGCCTCTGTTCAGTTTGCTGTCTCATGAAGGAGCTGATGGGGACAGGAGTTGAGCAGTGACTGCTGTCTTCAAAGAGCAAACCACCTCCTTTTGTGACAAGGTGCATTGAGCACGCCTAGTCTTTGGCTGCTTCTGCTGCCACAATTCCTCACCCCTTTGAGGCGAGAGATGAAAGGGGCTCTGTAATTCCTGCTGCTGAAAAGTAAAATTTACTTGCTTATGATTATTTTATTAACAATAAATTAGGAAAAGGCTTGGAGAAAGAGATATTTCTCTCCACAATGTTTGGTTAAAAGAAACTAAAAATAATCTTTTCAAAGGGTTCTGGTTATTTAGGGGAAATAAGAAGACAACTATTTTTCCCTCTTATAGTGGCAAGAATAATCAGTGTCAAATACGGATTGACCTTTAACATGAAGAAAAAACTCATAAAATGGGAGAAACCTTTTAGAAGAGATATCAAAATTGGCACTAAGAGTGTATAATTGTCTCTTAAATGTTTTCAGTGTTAGATAAGAGACTTCTGTTTTCTTAAAAACAACTGTTCAATGATTAATGACTTTTATATAAAACAGTTGTGACATGCATTTTATGAACAAATGAGCTAACATATAGTTATTAACAACCAATTGAATATAAAAGTCCTTTATATTAATTTGTATTAGCATTTGTGAAGATTGCTTGTCCTGGCTTTCAGGTTAGACTTTTTTTTAGAAGAACTGCATTTCTTCTATAAACAAAATTTATTTTCTTGATTTTTGGTTCAATAAATATCTAAAGACATTGGAATTAGCTCATTAACCATTATCATTTCTGGCTTATGTATTTACTACAACATGAAAACCAAAGTCATTAATTTAAATGTTACCTCCTAGTAGTGCCAAAAACAGGTTGCACTTTGCAGAGCATATGCAGAGCTGTACTGGCTGGGGGGATTAACACAGAAGTTTTATCATAAATTCCACACAATTTATCCTCTTCAATTCACAGAACTTTCACTCAAAGTGAATTCTAAACAGAGAAAGATTGTGCATGTGTATGTTTACTGTGTGTTATTCTGAAGTATGTCATGGTTTATTTCCTTAAAATATTGCTTTCTCTGTACCTGTGAATCTGTTTTCAGGGAGAATAAGCAAAAATAAAGTAGTTTTATTTCCATAAAAATTACTTGACTGTAACTATAAAAAAATACCTTGAAATGTTTTAAAAATGCCATTAGTGGACTGTTGAACAAACAGTGTAGCCAAGTAAGATGGAATGTATTTCAAAGAAATAGATGACACTTGCCAAGTGTTTTATAATTTTTATCATGTCCACTGAGCAGAGCAGTTACAAAGTGTGCATACTTAATCATCAAAATCAGCTTTTCTTCCTGTTCAAAGTAAGGCCATTAATTCATACCACAGAATCTCTAAATAAGAAAGGAACAACAGTAGAAATGAGATTAAAAAAAAAGACAAATGAAACATTTGGGAAACAAGAAATGTCTGAGATTTTCAGCTGAACCAATAAGAGAATATTTAGTTTGGTTTCTTATCCTCTTCTTTCCCATTAACAGTCTGTATGTTTGTCTGTGTTACCTAATGATGAAAGACATCAAAATGTTTTACCTGGACACCTCTCTTCATATAGTAAATACAGATGGAAAGGATTCTAGTCGTCCATCTTACCCACATGCTTTCCCAGGGATGTTGGGGTTTCTTTTCTATAATCTAATAAACTTGGACAGCCTCCTACAGGGTTTCAGGAAACTTGTCGTGATAATTTGTCCTCCGCATGAAACCACAACTCTTTTGCTGAACTTGATGTATGTAGCAATTGGGCAACAAGTAGTTTACTTTCTCTCTCTTGATTGTTTATATATTTCAAGACTATTGTCATTGAAATTTCTTGCTCACCAGCTAATTCTCCCAACTTACTGAGAACAGCAGTGAAAGCTAGGCATTGCTTCTGAAATTAAAATGCACAATAAGACCTTGAGGGTCTCTCTTAATCTTTCAGCTTTTGTTTATATTGCAGATATAGACTCTGAATAAGGGTCCTTTTTTTCTCCTCTTCCTTGAAATTAATTCAGATAATAGGAATTACAAAAATCTGATTTAAGTTGCTGAAAAGTCCTTCTCAGAGGAACTTAAAAAGGAACAGAAAAGGGAAAAATAAAAGTTAAAAATTACATCATTCTACCTGTGTGCAAAACTGCTTTTATTTAAAAAGCAGTTATTTTTTTCTTCTGTCATAGAAGAAATAAAATCTCAAGCAGTAGATGGGGAAGACTTAGGAATTAACTAGCTGTGATAGCAGGAAAGGTGAGAACTCATCACATGAAAAATAAATCCCTTTTATGATACGTATTTTTGAGACACCAGACTTGAAACTTAATCTCTGCAGTATCCAATCTGCTGCAATTGTTTTCAGCGTATGTCCAGATATGTTTATTGAGCATTCAGGTTTAAGCAATAGCAATTACTCTTTTTTAAGTATGTCTGTGCATTTTTTATCTATAAACTGTTAGTCTGACTGTTTAAAGACTGTGAAATTTTTCTCTCCCTCATAAATGGCAATTTATCAAGAATTCTAGTCATTCCTTTAACTGTGCTAACATCGGGTAGCTATTTTGTCTTGTCTAGATTTGTTTAAGGCAATGGCTTTACTGAAAGAACAAGAAAAAGTAATACATCCTATGGGCTACCAAACAAATTCAGTATCAAAAACCCCCAGGGTTTTTATCTTGCTTTCACCTCTCCCAACACTGAGCAGAAGCCAAGCAATTCCTACAATGAAAATAGTGAGATGCAGGGCATATTTACCATCATTTCTAACCCCTGACTTTATATCTCTCTTATTGCCAACATGTACAGAGATCTCTTAGGTTGCTTGTGTGAAATGAGACAGAAAGACACAGATGTGCAGATAGGCATATATGTAAATAACTTAGTGCATGTATAGGTAGGCAGATATTATTTTTTAGAGAAAAACAAAATAAAAAATTGTGGCTGTGCTTTGTTTAGAAGTGCTGTTTACCTGATGGTAGTACTGATACCTCTCAGTGATTTTTTAAAAAAAATTCTTTTTTAAAAAGTCGATTTAATAGATTAATGCTATTACATTATTAAAAAGGTTTTTACAGCACCTATGGAGCATTGCAGTACTTACCAATATTTGTTGTGATTCTGACTCCAGATCAAGAAGGAAATAAGATCTCTTCAGTGAATTTTCTCATGCAAATGTTATTACTTCTTGTGTGAATATTGCTATTTTAAAACTAAATCTCAGAAGTTTGGCCTTATAATTTAGTCTCCTAAATGATCACTTTGTTGGATAAATTTACTTACTTTGTGGATTAAATATAAAGCTAAACTGAGTCATCCTGTTTGGTTCAGAAATTAAGGACAGTTTTTTAACTTTGAAGCCAAATCAGAGCTGCACTCTGTTAGAGGGAATACAGCTGGCAGCAATTAAAATTATTGTAATTGTCATTTGAAGGTAGAGTACTTTAGCAAAGGGAATTGAGAGGTATTGTTGGCGAATAAGAGAGCATTAAGTCACAGACTTTTTTCTACAGCCCTTGTTTGCTGGGTTAGTTTGTTAGTTTGTTTTTTGGTTTGTAGTTCTTTAAACTGTATTAAAGTGGCCACTGAGTAGTCACGGAACAGCAATGTGTGTTCCAAGTATTGCTACTTAAATATTTTTTTCCCATATGACTGGAATTTGTCCTGGTACATAAATTTGAAAAACGAACCTGTCTTTGGTGACTGGAATAACAACAGGCCACTGTTCATTAACAGATTAGCTGAGGGATAGGTATTTGTAACAACTTCTGTGACAGCTTTTATTTCCTTTTATAGGTAATAGAGTTTGATGATGGATCTGGATCAGTTCTCAGAATACAGCCACTGCGCACACCGCGGGATGAAGCTATCTATGAATGTGTGGCTTCCAACAGTGTTGGCGAAATAAGTGTGTCCACGAGACTCACTGTTTTACGCGGTAAGTTCTTTCTGAGCATAACTAATTCACTTCATGGAGCTGAAAGTGCTACATTGTTGTAGAGTAGAGGATTCTCTCTGGCAAAGTTAAATACAGTTCTTTACAAATGGACCTTACTCTAGTCCTAGTGCTGTTCATTGTAAACTTTTTTGCGTAATACTTGACAACTGTGTTTGTGTCATTACCATCAAGTGGTAATGTGGGTATGTAGTGTATGACAGATAAGAACAAAGAAAAGAAGAAATAAGTGAAACAAGAGTGTCACACACAACAGGTTATTGTATCAATTACTGCTCAGGACAACCACTTTATGAATGCAAATTTGCTCAATTAACAGTGACCTTGGAAAGTTGCATGAACAGTTTTTACATGAGGTTAAGCTGCTTCAAGAGACAATTATTAAAAAGTGAAGGTTTCTTCCTCTTCAAGTATATGTCACTTGAACTTTATTACTTCAATAAGAAGTTTTTGAAAACAGTAAAGGAAAAATTCAATTTTTTCAACTCTGTCAGGGGTGAGGATATTAATGTACTGCCAAGCCTACTGTCTAGATAATACCCGGGAGAAAATTCTAGTAGTCAAATGACCTGAACATTTTGTTTTGTCACCTGGAAATGAATAGACACTGGATTTGGTGACACTTAATGAAATATCATACTCTTCAGTTTGCAGTGCTGGCTTTATGATTGACGATTCTGTCCTGTATTTTGTTATTACATGGCATTACAAGGTTTGCAGAATTAGTAGGTGCCTTTTTATAGGAACTGCAGATGATTGTGCAGCTTTACAGCATTTAGAGGAAAATTTGTGGAATGTGTAATTGCAATATGTTTTTTTCTTGATCCTCTAGCCCTAGCAATGTAGGATGAGAAGATTTCTTTTTTCGTTTTTCTCTGAAGTTGGATTTTTACTAGGAAAAAAACTTTCTATGATTTTATTAGCTATTTTAATCATTACAGACAGTCCTGACTTTAATGTTGGAGACAACTAGCAATTCTATGTGCATATATATCAAATAATAACACTAAGGATTTACATACATTTTTTCTTTGAGAAAGTCTGATGTGAGCAAACCTTTTCAGTATGTAAAATTCTTACCTCTAATGCCATGATTGTTCATGGTTGTCATTGTTCATATTGTCTTTTAAAAATTCTTTCCAATCCAGCCAATGAAAACAGGAATGTTGATAGATTGATATTTTAGCAGTGTCATGGGACCTGTTCTCAACTCCCTAAGTTCTTGCCTTATCAACTGATAGGAGCACTTTTTATGTACAGCTTCCACACTGTAGAAAATGAACATCAAATTACATTTTTATATTCCATTTAAAGTTTTGCAAATAAAAGGGAGATTGGGAAGAGGAGCAAGGAAAAGCAAAAAACAGCATGAAAACTCAGGTGGAGATGTTCTTTGTTTTCATGGTTTCTTATAATGTAGTACAACAGTGCTGGTCATGAAATGTACATGCATGTGTTTTGAAAGAGAGTGCTCTAAACCATAGAGAAGCAAGAGCTCTCATACCTCTCTACCAAGAACTGCAGCAGTTGCAAAAGATAGAGGGGGTGTCTGAGTGCCAAAACTGACTGACTAACTGTACAATGTTGTCTGTGTCTTTACTAGTCCTGTGGATTATTAATCAATTTTTGGTAAGGCATATGTAGCTTTGCTGCCTATTTTCTGCTTGATAGTAAGGGCAATAATAGTGGCTCAATGCCTGCTTCAGACAACACTTAGTATTGCATCCTATTGTAAAAGCAATATGTAATGATATGCATATCCAAATGGCTAATGAACAATATGTTATTGGCTATGAAGTTAAAATAAATTTTAATTTTTTTTCATTAAAACCACTGAAATGTAACGATTGAGAATTGTATCCAAGCATAATACATATGGATTTTGCAACTGCTGAAATATATTTGCCCCAGGAGTAGATTTATGGATTTAATCTAAAACTGGGAACGCACGAGAACTCATGAGCATACTGTGGCTGTGGATTTAGATAAAGGGGTAACGTCAGAGAAAGCAAGGAGCCTGCAGAGAAACAGGACATTATTAGGAAGTTTTGGTGGGGTTAAAATTTTGAATTGCTAAAACTAAAATGGTTTGCTGTATTACTTCCCAAGACATGGCATAATTCAGCGCTAAGGGCATTAGCCTGGAAGATAATTCTATTATTGCAAAGCCTTTGCTTTGTAAACTTACACAAATCTTCACCTTGTATAGTCTGCAACAGTAGCATTGTGGAAAAACACTCCATTGATTATGCCTTTTTGGGAAAGGGTGCCTCTGCCTCACATAGCTGCTGTAGAAATAAATATATATTATAGATGTGAACCGTAATCAACTAGATTTAATGAAATACAAAACAAAGTAGAGTGAGTTCTATCTGTGGTTGCTTATGCTTTACTCATCCCTGTAGTATGTATGTGACTCTGGATTGCAGAAGATGCCTGTATAACTTTCCTATGTTCTTTCAATTGTTCTGCAATGGTTCTATCACAGACACAGTTTGGCATTTGTGCCTCTTGCAAGATGTCACCCAGAAGTGGAAGTCAGATCTTACTCACAATTCAACCCACAAGTATTACAACCTTAATATGGAATGCCAGTGAAATCAGGGTAACTCCAGGAGCAGAAGTGTCTACTGACGTTCATTTTGTTTGATGGTTTGTTTCACAAATCCCAGCTTGACTGCTACAAATAATTTCTGCAGCACAGAACAGCAACAGTTTTGCTGATATGTCCGTGTTTTACAGCTAAATTTTTCAGTTTTTCTGTCTGTGGCTGTGTAGAGTAACTAGTTCCATGCATTACAAATGCTACTGTGTTTTGTTAGGTACCTATACTATGATGAATTCTTAGTATTTGGGTCTCCAAGAGCTATGAATATAAATTTTTAGCTTCTAGGTGTTAGAAGTTTACAGTGTGAGAAGGAAGAAGGGCAGAAAAGGCATCTACAGATGATAACATTTCAAGGCCTTACCACAGACAAAATATTGGATCCTTTTTTCCGTTACTAGAGTAATTCAGGAAACGTTCCAGGCTAAACTTGCGCTTGTTAGGCTGAATGTTGTGAGAGTCTGGACTAAGAATAAATGTCTGAGATAATGGGAAACTTCTTTTCATTTTCTTTATATAAAGAAGTTGGCTACTTTCCAGGACAGAGTCACCCATTTGAAGACGTTGAATTTAAAGAGAAACAAGGCTTGAAAAGAGAAGTCTGGAAGTTCCATGTCAGAAACAGGCAGACAAGAGGAGTCCATGCTATTTATTTTGGAGCTCTTGGTTTTGAAAGTTTGTGCTGAGAACCATAAGAGTGGAACAGAGCTTTCTTTTATTTATCAGTGCTTAATACACATTTCTAGCCAAGAATGTCAGTGGTGTTCTAGGGGGCATTAGAAGGAGCATTGCCAGCAGGTTGAGGGAGATGATCCTCCCCCTCTACTTAGCCCTAGTGAGTAGAGTTCTGTGTCCATTTCTGGGCTCATCAGTACAAGAGAAATGTGGAGCTCCTGGAGCAAATCCAACAAAGGTCTACAAAGTTGATGAGGGGACTTGAGCATCCCTTTTGTGAGGAGAGGCTTAGGGAAATGGTCATGTTTTGCTTGGAGAAGAGACAATTGAGATGGGATCTTACCAATGTCTATAAGTAACTGAAAGTACAAAGAGAAGGGACCAGGCTCTTCTCAGTGGTGCCAAGCAAAAGGACAAGAGGCAACACGAAGAAAAACTGATGCACAGGAAGTTCCATCTGAATATGAAGGACTGCTTTAGTGTGGAGGCAACTGTGCACTGCAATAGATTGACCAGAGTAGTTTTGGAGTCTCCTCACAAGGGATATTCAAGAACTGTCAGGATGCAATCCTCTGCCACGTGGGATGATGCTGCTTGATCAAGGAGCTTGGACCAGATGATCTCACTGTGATCCCTTTCAACCCTACCTACTCTGAGATCCATGTGTAAGCAATAAAAAGCAATAAAGTGTAGGATCTTGCTATACTCCCCAGACATTGGAGATGAAATAGCTTTCCTTTTACTGTCTATTCATTTCATGCTAAATCCACCTAAATCTGTTTTAAGGTCTTGCAAATGGTGGATATCAAACACTTGAACCCTTGTTCTAGTTGTAGAACAAGGCTTCAAGTGTCATCTGCAAGTCTATAAATTGTTCTGGAAGGGGGAAATAGGTGCTTCCTTCTAGTAAAGAAACCAGCAGCAATTCTAGTCAGTTAATTTTCAAGAATCTCACTTTTCATTAAAAAAAACCCCACGTTATTGTTATTCTTTTATAAAGTTTTAACAAGACCGTGAAGGCATCAAGAAGCCTTAGCTTCAGCTGCTACCAAGGTGTGTGAGTAAAGCACAGAAGTACATAGGTTTTAAGTAAGGATGTAGAGCACAGTACATATATTCTAATGTTGCTCCTGTTAGCTCTGTTTTCCTTCTTGTCTGGAAAGTAAAGAGAGACTGCAACAGGGCATTTATGCAGAAGGCAGTTTGTTTGTCTTGACTCATGATTTTCTGTTATTCTTGTTGATTATATTGATACTCTGCATTACAAAAGTACTGACATACAGCTTCAGTGTACCAAAGGCAGTATGTGAGCCTGAAAGAAGTAAAATTTCTGTGGGAAGTGACTAGGGTGGTCATTCATTTTTATATTATTAGAAACTGATAGATTCAATGTCAAACATTCACTGCTGCATAAAATGAAATTTAAAAAAAAAAATACTGTGCAGTGTTTCCCTGTGCAATGATACACACAGATATTAAGGTAATTGTGAGAGATTTTTATGAGACTTTAAGAAGTGCACAACTTTCCACATTAAAACAAAAAAAAAAACCACGAAAACTAGACAAAAGCAACCAACCAAACAAAAAAGACCCAAATCAATTCCAAATCCAAGATGATAAATCCAAGGTATTACAGTTTTTGTTTCTGCTGCTAGCAATAGATTCAATGATTTTACAAGCTCATTTCTGTATTTTCACTTTGCCTGGTGGTACTGAAATGAGAAGGAACTCTCTTGAATACTATTTTGAAGTAATCTTTCATCTGGGACAGCTGTCTTAGAGGGCATAGAAATTAGAGAAATGGAGTGGCACGGCTATGGTGTTGGAAAATGTAAAGTGGGATGTCTCTCATTTCTAGACAAATGGGAGCAAGGACTGTACATATTTTGGATATTAGCTGCACAGTAGGAGAAATTTGCTGTGTTCCAGCTGGAACTGTATAAACCATGTACACCAGTGTTTATCTGAAACTGTTTGCTGTATAGTTACAGTGATTAATGCCAGGTGGTTGCTACTTGGACAGGCTTTTGAAAGTGGAATGAAGAGAAATAAGGGAACTAAGAAAATACCTGTGCATGAGCTAAATACACTGGAAAGACATTTATCTCAGTCATATATTGCATGATAAGACTTTTGAAGAGCCAGAGGAGTATGAGTTCTCAAAACTTCCTAAACTTTCAGTGGTCATGCGATGTGTAGCACCTTGTGACAAGAGCTAGCATGTTTGTTACAGTCCTATTTTTACTAAGCCTCTTTTTGAAGAGGAACACTGTTGTTCCTGCTGAGAAAATGCTGCTTTACAGTTTATGTTGTAAAGCCTCTCCTGGGTAGCTGTGCAGTGAGGATTAAGAAATGAAACACAGCTGCTTCAAAATCACACAATAGGATTTTGTGAAATAGTGAAACAAAAGGAGCAGTAGCCAACACAACTTTAGCTCGAAAAAACTCTTACAAACAGTTACAGAATGGCATGCAGATTTCTTGAAATGGCTTATGAAATAGTACAGAATTAGAAATATTTATCTGTAATGTTATAAACGATTTTGAAATATTTTCTTTGGGTATGCAAATATTAATTTTGGCAAATAAATATTAACCTTACATGCAGTACAGTTTTAAATACTTAATAACTTGCTGATCTTTATAAAGATGAGGTGATGACATTTAACTACGAGCCGGAAAAGGATACAAAAAAATGTCTCTCATATATTCTCATATTCCATAGCTGAGTTCAAAGTTACTTTATGTTTGAGTTATGTTAATTGCAAGCATGTACAGGTAGTGGTTTAGAAAGTACTGCACCTAATAAATTTTGTACCAATCAGTAAACATACAAGGGTCTGTCACTGTAAATACATGAAGCAGGGCATTGAGTTCAGCTTTTAGGTATGTGCTCTTGAGTGTGCTGATTTAATAGGCATCGATTGCTGACTTTTGTATAGTTCTTCAAAAGACTGTGTTGTAACAATTTAAGATAGATGAAAATGATTTAACTGCTGTAAGTATTGTAAGAAGTTTCTGGCAAGTGCCTCATCTAGTGTTTTTTATGGTCAATACTTTCTTTAATATTTTGGCTCATGTTTCTATATGCAAAATTTATCAAATACGATTTATTCATTAAGGGAATATTTTGGTTCTTTTTTTTTCCCTTAGTTTGAATTTTACAAGTCTTCCCTTCTCTTGCATACCATTATGTTATAAGTAAGCTACTACACTCAAGCTAGTCCTGGTTTAGGCCAAAGGTGGGAGGAAACTTTCAAAGGGATCCCTCTAGAAAGCAAATTCAAGTGGCCTCTCCCCCAGCTGTTTCAGGAAAGGATTTTGTCAGAAAAAAAGTGGAAAAACTGTTCATTCAACAACCAAACTATTCACAAGCATAAAAATTTAATAATATTAAACAATAAAACCTCTGGCTGTTCTGAAGAGAGGGCAAATTCAGAAAGCCCTCACTGTGGGGTGAGTCGCTCAGTCTCTTGTCAGTCTCTCTTGTGCTGGAATGCAGAGTCCTGGGCCTCAGGTGTGAGCTCCGGTGTCTTTCTGTGTTTTCAGTCCAGAGCAGGCTAATCAGTTTCATTAAAAAGAAGAGCCACAGCCTGGGGAACTTCTCTGCCTCAGCTAGCTAAAAACTGCCTAAAAGCAAAGGAGCTGTGTCCTGCTGTCCGTGCTGCAGCCAGTACAGTCTGTGAGCAGGATCGGGGCAGCGAGGGCAGTGTCTGAAAACAAACTGCAGCTTCTCCCCCCTTCTCTCTCAGAACCAGAGAGAAGGTGCAGGACTTAATATCCAGCACAAACAGAACAGAAAACTGGGGGTACAAGCATCACAAAGTCACCCCAGGACAACATTAGAAAGCTTCTTGCAAAAAGTAGAGATGTCACTTTAGAAAATTAGCGAAGCAGCAGTCCCATATTTCTTGATTATCATTGTAAATTCCTGTAGTCAAAACTTTCAGAGATTAGTTACTTATGAATATCAGGAGTATGCTGATGTAAGATCTTTAAAGATGTTGTAAGAAGGTGTCCATAGATATCAAATTTTTTTGAGAAATCTGTGCTAACTTTTTCCCTACATTTTTTTTTTACTGGTGAAATTTAATTCAGCTCTTTGTCATCCTACATATTCTTTTAAGGTGATTGATTGTTCTGTTGTATTTGCTTGATCAACATACATGAAGAAAGTTTTCCTGCTGCCAGTTACAACCTATCATGTCTTTGCAAAGGTTTGTTTTACTTCTAGTTCTCAATGAATTTCACATGTCACTGAATTTCATCCAGCCAAATTTCTGTTTTACATAAAATGCTGTAAAGTTACCCAGTTCAGTTTCACATACTTGTGGATAGGATTAATTTTATTTTATGAAATATTGGCAGTAGAAGAAAAATCAATTATGTCATACCTTTTTACAGCAGTATGGTGTTCCTAAGAGACAAACATTGGCTTCAGACCAGTAATGTGGCTAGACTGTATTGTATTTGTACTTACTGTATATCCATGAAAGAAAATAAACTTACGGATGGTAGTTCATAAAAAGATGGCTCACAGTTGTGATCTAAGAAGAGAAACTGAAATAAAGGTGCACAAAAGCAGAGCAGCTCTGTTTAGCTTGAAAGAATTCTTCGCTGACAGTTTTGGCTAAGAATGTACAGCTGTTAAATACTTTCAGACAACAGCTAAGTGACTAATTTTAGCAGGACCCCCATTTAGGTATTCTGCTATTTAATGACTGCATACAGAATTATAGACATTTTTCATAGCCACAGTGAGTATATGTTAGATGCTTGTAAAATGCAAAATAAGCCATGCTGAGCAGATAAATTTTGAAATGCATTTGTTTTACACTTTTTTCCCTCACCCATTGATAGCTATGATGAGTCAATCCTTTTTCACAGATGATCATCCATACATCATCAGAAATCTGTCAGAAACAAATGATAGTAAGAACAATGGAAAAGGAACTAGTACAGGGAGGAGTTATAGACCTCCTCCAGCAGAATCAGTATCAGGTTATGTCAGATCAGAACTAAAACATGAAATATCCTTAGAGCTATGACCAGGTATATACAATAAGGAACCAATTTCATCTGGTTCTTTAAAGACCCAGATAGTAGCAGCATATGGATGTGATATTAAAAATTATCTTTACAAGAAATGGTGGAGCATTGCTGTGTATAAAACTGTTAGCTGTTCTGAACAAGGAAAGTGGGGCAGGGGAAGGGTATATACCTGTGCTATAGTTTTGATATTTTGTAGTGCTGTGTGTCTATTTTTTATACATATAAAATTTAAATTCTTCTATTTTCTTCCTGCATGTAATATTGTTCAATTTAAATAAAACTGTCATTCAGATTTGTGCTTTGTGATGGTGGGCCATTTGTCTTTTTCAGTTAGTTAAAAGAAAAAGTGCAAAATATCTTTTCATATGCCAAGAATTCTTAGAATACAGTCAGTTTTCCTGGGTTCAGTCATTATGCATGGATTTAAGGCCTTTGGCCTTGTGTAGAGTGCTGTTGGCTTGAGATCAGGTGTTGAGATTGTGCAGGTTTCCATTGCTCACTGCCTAAACATGCTGTCTCAAGTGAAGCCAATGGAATAATGAAATCCAATGCAATTAATCAAATGCCATGTTTCCTGTTGTTTGTATAATCTGTGGCCTCAACTTTGGATGCATTTTATATATCTGTATGTCCACTAACTTAACAAACTCTTGTGATATTAATTAGCAATGCAATTTTTAAAGTTGCACAGCACAAAAGTAAAATTGACAAAAGAATTCTAGGGATTTTTTTCATGTCATTATTTCATGCTGATTTTAATTCTAGGGACTTTCTGTTTAAGGAGATGATATGGTGATTAATTGCTCAACTCCTGGCAGTGTCATCGTATCTATAAAGGAACCCAGTGCTACTGGCCACTTGATAGTTTCAATTTAATTGAAATTTAATTTAAATTTATCACAGCAAATCTTCATATGAGATGTCTAATATAGCATGAGAAAGCCAAGGCAATTACTAGAAAAAGGCATATATTCATATAGTAGGCTTGTCTTCATTTTTCCAGGCTAGCCATTTCTGTGAACACTTGTGTCTTTTCAAGTGTACCATTAGGGTGACAAATATTTGCTGAAATGTAGGATGTGTTTGACACTAGTGTACTGAGGTGACAGTAAGATTAAACACATTTTAATGTAATAAGTACTAATCTTCAAATACAGAAGAAGCCCAGTAAGAATGCTTTCTCACATGTATCTGAAAAAGTAATTTAGAAATTAGAGAAAGCTTATGTAATACTTCAGCTTGCTTAGCCTGGCAATAGGTCATAAAAAAGTATTTATTACTGTAATTCCTAAATTTTCAAGGATTTAACATAGGAAGCAAAAACTTAAATGAAGAGCACATACTAAAGTATTAAAAATATTTTTGGCAAACATACGGACATCAAAAGGAAGATGAAATTCAACAGACCTTGGCAAAACAAAAGTATTCTGTTTATTAAGACTAGAAATGAAAAAGTTCTGTAGCAGTTACTTTCAGTTGATTCCACAAAGGAAAGGAGGCTTTGTTGCATTAGTGTGGCAGGAGGTTGAAGGAACTGTGATTTAAGTGGCTATACTGGGAGGGAGAAACTTACAAATACTCTAAGGCCTAGACGGGAAATGAAATCCTGGTATAATATATATAACTTCAGGTATTTTCAGTGCTTGGTTTAAACTAATGGTAAGTGCTGCACCTGGCTGACTAATGTTGTGTTTCACTTCATAGCAAGATGCAGGAAGTAGCATCTCTCTCCTAGGTCAGTAGCAAATGAAATTTCTTCATTTACAAAAGAAAAAATTGTGCTAATTTGTGTCCTATGTCCATAGTAATTTAAACTATTCTGTTAAAATTATTTACTGTTACAAAGAATCTACTGTGAGGTAAGATGTTAGATAATAATAGTAGCATTTTAGCACTTTGGTGTATATTGAATGCATCTTGTGACCTACAGTGTCAGTGCATGCTTAATATGACAACAGCAAAACAGATCGGTGAGGTAATTCTTCAAGTGGAAACGCTTCAGTAAACTTTTCAGTCAAATACAGTCAAAAAGGAGTGATTAGAGCCAGGCCATTCAGTGCACCTGAATCTTGGTTTGTGACACTGGTCTTCCATAACATTTATATATTTCAGGGTATATTAACAATGAATGTGTAAGCTACTGTTATTACCTGAATTATTTTTATTATCGTTACTGCATGACCCCTTTGCATCATCTAGCAAAGGTCTTGGTCTCTGGGAACGTCCATGCTGACTGGAAACTAGCAAATATTATTCAATTTACATGAAGGATGTGCAGAAGACCCAAGAAACTACAAATGTGATGGTTCTAGCCTCAGTTTCTGGAGAAGATTATACTGTGTACTTCTGAAAGGCATTTAAAGAAGAATGCAATCAAGATTGGTTCACAAAAGTGATTCAGAAAGGCCCTGTTTACCTAATTTGATATCCATCAATGATATCCTCAATGATACCCATCAATGATATCCTTAAGTGGATAAACAGAAGGTGGAGGATGGGGTTTTTCTGGATTATAGTAAGGCTGTCCCTCACAGCATCCTTCTGGAAAAAGTTTTCCAGTTGTGGGGGGATGAGAGGGTTCACAATGCTGTGGATGAAGAACTGGCTGAATGTCAGAGCTGAAAAGATTGTGATGAGGAGGGCTATATCTGGCTGGCAGCCACTTACCAGGGGTGTTCCTCATGGATCAGTTTTGGGATTGGTCCTGTTCAAAATATTTTCTCATTATCTGCATATAGGAGAATGCACCATTTTGTTTAAGAAGGTTTGCTGATGATACAGAAGTGGGAGGTGCTGTTGACTCTTGTAGAGTGACCTTGCAGACTTTTCTAGATGGATTAAAACACTAGACAAAGATTATGAGACAAAATTTAAGTTCAAATGCCAAATTATTCACCTAGAGCACAAGATCACATCTGGGGAAGAGTGACTGAATAGCAGCTTTTCAGAAAGGGATCTGAGGCTGTTGGTTGACATTAAGCTCAGTATTGAATTAACCCTGCCAGCCAGGAGGGCAGACTGCATTCTGGGGCACATCAGCATCACCAGCCAGTCCAAAGAGATGATTGTCTCACTGTATTCAGCATTAGTGTGGCCTCACCCTAAGGTGGCCTCATCCTGGTTGTAGTGCTGGGCCCCACAATTCATGAAAGGTGTGAAGGTCTGTGAATGCATTCAGAGCAGGGCAGCAAAGCTGGGAAAAGGACTTAAAGCCATGTCCTCTGTGGAGCAGCTAAGGGCTTTGGGCTGCTGTAGTTTAAAGAAAAGGAGACTAAGACCTTACTCTGCAGCTTCCCAAGGTGAGGAAGCAAGAGGAAGATGCTGATGCATCTGTAACATCTAGTGATAAGCTGCTTGGGAACATTTCTAAGTGGCATCAAGGGAGATGCAGGCTGAACCTGAACCTCAGAAAGTATTTCTTCAACAAAGACAGTGGAACAGGCTTCCTAGAGAGGTGCCTTAAGCCTGTCAGTGTTTATGAGGCATTTGGAAAATGCCATTAATACTTGCTTTATCTTTCAGTCAGTGCTGAAGTGGTTGGGCAGTTGGATCATTGGAGACAGCTTCCAAATGAAATATTCTATTCTTAATTATAATATTTACATATTATATTAAATTATAATAATTATTCTTTATTTGACAATAATTAGAACTATTTAAAGAAGACTGCTACAGAATCTTTGCTTCAAAAATCACTTGGTTTTCAATCAGCATAAGTTCTTATTCTGAACATAAAATCATCTTGTTCTTTCTATGCTCATTCATATTCCCAGCCTTTCAAAAAAATTGTATTGGAACATGATAGCCATATTTTTGTATCCTGTCTAACCTGACTAAGTACTGTTCTTCATTACAGTGAATATTCTTGTAAAGAAATCCATTTTTTATGATCAAGGCTAGAAATGGCAGTTAAAAAGTACATTTTTTTAAAATAATGAAATTCAGTGTGTCTAGCTCAGTACCAAGATCAAAAGCACAACTTAGCTCCCATATGTTCCATTGTTTCACCTGTTGCACTGCCATGTTTTCACTAGGCCTGTAATTTATTTTCATAAAATATATCATCTTAAATGGCATTATCAGTCTAGCTGCTAAGATAAACAAATCTGTACAGACAACCTCTATCGTAATGTTCACACAGAGATTTATTTGGGTTTTGGCTGTATAGATAAGGAAGTAGGCTATCTGGGAAACCCTCTTCATTATACCTGCAGCAAAATGACTTTCAAAGAAAGCGAATTGTGAGGCTGAAAAGTTGCCAGGTCTTTTTTTTTTTGCAAAAAGCTACTGTCACTTGGAACTTGATTTATGGCAAGAAGATGAAGCCAAGTGCAGAAAAGCCATTAGTAAGCCCAAAAGCAATCATTTTTTGTTGTGCTGTGTTACATATAGCAGACAGAGGTTTGAATTGAGAATATGTTCAAGTGAAAAACCGGTCTTCTTTGCTGGACTTCAGATCAGTCAAAACTTGAGTTTGGTCATTAGTTGCAAAATGTCAAAACCACAAACTGAGGGAAAAAAACCTTCTAATTTCATTAACATTTTTCAAATCTGGAAACCTAAATTTAATCTTACTGGTAGTTCCTGTGAGGTACTGAGTGTTTGTTTCTAAGGATACTTATATAATGAAAAAACTGTTTGTTGATGTGTTTTTTGTTTAAGTCCTGAAACAAAAGCGTGAAGGGAGAATGGTATTTGTTGTTTAATGAGTTGTCTAAACTTAATGACTGTGTTAGTAGATATTCTTAAATGTGGCCTAATTTTCACATGAATGTACTATTCTGAATGTACCATTTGGTTCCAGCAAGATCCTCCAGGAGCTTAGGAGTTCCAGAATCTACATAGCTTTTGCACTAATACTAGCTGATAACTCAGGAGAGATTATTTTTAAAAATAGATTAATTTTTGAAATAAATAGTATGTGCATTTGGAACTGCTCCCCTTATGAAAAAGTAGGAAGCTATGCATGTGGTGCGTATTGCAGTTTCTTTCTCATGAGTGAGTCAAATAAACAAGGTGATATTTCAGATATTTATCATGAGTGTCATTTAGTCATAGAATCAGAGAATATGCTGAGTTGAAAGGAGCCCATAAGGATCACGGAGTCCAACTTCAGCCCTGCACAGGACAGCCCCAAGAGTCACACCATGTGTCTGAGAGCACTTTTGAACTCTGTCAGGCTTGGTGCTGCAGCCACTTCCCTGGGGAGCCTGTTCTAGTGCCCAGCACTCTGGTGGGCACTCTGGGTGAAAATTCCTGATATCCAGCCTGAACTTCCTCAGACATAGCTCCATGCCATTCCCTCTGTTTCTGTCACTGGAGACCACAGTGCCTGCCCCTGCTCTTCCCTCTCATGAGGGAGTTGCAGACTGCAATGATGTCTGAGCAATGAGACCTCAGCCACCTTTATAACACTTCCCCTCCAGACCCTTTACCATCCTTATGGTCCTCCTTTGGACACTAATAGCTTAAAAATTTTCATATAATATGTTGCCCAAAACTGCCCCCAGCACTGGAGGTGAGGCTGCCCCAGCTCAGAGCAGAGCAGGACAATCCCCTCCCTTGCCCAGCTGATGCTGTCCCTGATGCCCCCCAAAGGGTTGGCCCTCCTGGCTGCCAGGGCACTGCTGACTCGTGTTCAACTTTCTGTTGACTGGGATATCCAGCTCTCTTTCCATGGTGCTGCTCTCCAGCCTCTCATTCCTCAATCTCTCTATACATCCACGGTTGTCCCATCCCAGATACAGAATCTCTTAGTTTTCCTTTTTCAACTTTATGGTTGATGATGACTCATCTCTCTCATTTGTAGAGATCTTTCTGCAGGGCCTCTGTGCCCATAAGGGAGTCAACAGCTGCTCTCAATTTAGTAGTGTTGGCAAACTTAGTATTTCTTCCAGTCCTGTATCTGATGCTTTTTTGGTTTTTACCTTTTTTCTTTTATTCTCTGCATTCTTTACACATACAAAACATTTTCCAAAGCTCCTATCCTATCTTGATTCTCCTTAGAAACCAAGGGTGAAAAACTGCTCCTCAGACACATTTTCATCAAAAAGGTTCAGTCCCATCTAAGGGGGGGAGAATTTAGAAGGGGCTTGGACTGGGTGGGAATGACATCATTGCTTCTGCTCCTAATTGGGGCTTTTTACCTAGAAACTGTACACACCCCTGTGGGGAGTGGTCTTTTGTGGATATTTCTCTATAATTGCCCCTGGAGGTCTTCAATTAAAATCCACTTTTATATTAATTCGTATACTAATATTATCTCAAAAGTGTGGTGTTTCATGCCTAGGTTGGAAAAGGCATTACATCTAAGTTATTTATGAAAATGTTGAAGAACTGGGCCAAGGATGGAACCTGGTGGAACCCCACGAGTGGCAGGTCCCCAGTCTGATGTCACCCCATTCATCCTTGTGCCTGACCCATGAGCCACTTGCTTGCCCATAACTTGAGTACTTGTGTGTACTCAGCTGTGGGCTGCACATTCTGTCCAGATGGATCCCATGAGATAGAGTATGAAAAGCTTTGCTGAAATTCAAAAAGCTGGCTTTCCGAGATCAACTAGGTGGGTTACCTTGCCATAGAAGATCAGATTTCACATGGAGGACTTCTGCTCATGAAACCATGCTGGCTGGGACGGATGACTTTGTTGTCCTCCAGGTGTTTTTCAATACCTCCCAGAATAATATTCTCCATGATTTTACTGAAGTGAGATTGACAGGTCTTTAGTTTCTTTCTGTGTGAGGGCATCCTTCCATTGAAAGTGAAGACAACATTCACCAGCTTCCAGCCAACTGGGACCTCTCTAGAATCCCATGACTCCTCAAAAATCATTGGGAGGGGCTTTGTGATGACATCAGCTAACTCTTTGACTCTTGGATTAATCCCATCAGGCCATATAGATTTATAGGGATCCAGCTCAAGCAGCAGATCCCACACAAGTCAACTGGGATTCTATTGTTCTTGGAATCATGGTCTTCTAGTTTAGGAAGGGTTAAAGATGAAGGCAAAGAATGCATTAAACACCTTGGACTTGTCTGTGTTTGTGAGGTGACCACCCTCATCCTGTAATGGGCCAGTGTTATTCCTACACAGCTTTTTGCCATGAACATGTTTTAAAAAACCTCTTTTTATTGCTCCCACCATTCTGTCCAGTTTCAGCACCAGTTGAGCTTTGGTTGTTAGATTTTTTTCCCCACAGCGATGAGCAGCATTTCTGCATTCTTCCTGTGTTACCTGACCTTGCTTCCACTGGGCAAATACCTTCCTTTTTCTCATTTCTAAAAGATCTATGTTCATCTAAACTAGCTTTCTGCCTCACCTTCCATTATTTGGGAATTGCCTGCTCCTCTGCCCTTAGAAGGTGATGGTTAAAAAGTGACCAGCATTGATGGACCCCAGCCCCTGCAAAAAAGATTTTGCCAGGTGCCTTTTTTCACTAATTCCCTGAGCATGTTGAAATCTGCACTTCTCATGTCCAGGACTGAGGCTTTGCTGGCACTTTTCCTCCTTTAGACAGAGATTTTAAACTTGATCGCTTTGTGGTCACTTTGGCAAGACAGCTTCCAGCTTCCACTTTGCTCACAAGATCCTCTCTGTACACAAACAGTGGATGGGGGGCATCCTGCTGAGCTGGCTCCCTTAGGACTTGTTCTATAAAGCTGTCATCCAGACTTTTGAGGAATCTTCTGTCGTGGGTTGTACCAGCTGTGTGATGCTCCCCTTTGATTTCTAGCAAGCTGAAGTCCCCCAGAATGGCAAGAGCAGTTGACTTGGAAGTGTCCCTTCATTCCTCAAAGAAGTGATTTATTTGCATCAGCATCCTGGCTGGGAGGGCTATAGTAGACTCCCAAGATGACATCTGACTTAATTTTTTGCCCATTGATTCTTACCCAGAGGCTCTCAATTGTGCCATTGCTAGCTGTGAGCTCCATACATTACCTTCTGTGATGTACAGTGCCACCCCTCCACCTGTTCTTCCTGCCTATGCCTCCTGAAGAGCCTGTAACCATCCCACAGGGCGCTCCAGTCACAGATCTCACCCTACCATGGTTCACTTAGGCCAGTGATGTCAAACCTCTGGGGCTGGGCCAAGCTCATCTTGTTCATTCCCCATGCTGGGTTCAGTAGTGTAGAAATGTCTCAGGTGTGCTACCTTGTAACTAACACCTCCTGAAGCTGCTGCAAGGATCCCATTAGTGCTAGGACTCTTTTTCCCCCTCTGAGAAGGATGCATCCCATCAGGTATCAGTAGACCAGGTGTTGAATAGATCATCTCATGGTCAAAAAATCTCAAAAAAATTCCAAAGTTTTTCTGATTACACAAGCTTCAGCATTGACCTGATGGATCTGCCTACTCCTGTCAATATTATTCCTTGTTACCAGAAGGATCAAGGAACTCGCTGTGCTACTGATCCTTCAACCAATCATCCAAATAGCTAGTCAGATGAACAGAGAAAATGGCATGAGGTTCAACAAGACCAAGTGCTGAGTCCTACACTTTGGCCACAACAACCCCAGGCAGATTGCAGACTTAGGGCAGAGTGACTGAAGAGCTGCCCTGGCAGAAAAGAACCTGGAGGAAGAGGAGGCTCAGGGGGGACCTTATCACTATCTACAACTCCCTGAAACGTGTGTGTAGCCAGCTGAGGGTTGGCCTCTTCTCTAGGGCAACAGCAGGACAAGAGAATAATCCCAAGCTGTGCCCAGAGAGGTTAAGGTTGGACATGGCAAAGGAATTCTTCACAGGAGGGTGATTGGATCTCAGAATGGGCTGCCCAGGAAGGTCACCATTCCTGGAGCAAGGGCTGGATGTGGGAGCTGGTGCTAGTTGCCATGGTGGTGTTTGGTCATAGGTTAGACTTTACCAGCCAGGTTGGTTCTGTGATTCTGTACATACCAAAACCTTCTTCCAGCCTTCATTTTCAACTCACCCTTGCCTAATTACTTGCAGGGTTCTGAGTCTGTCTTCTCCACTATGTTAATTTATTGAAACTTATTTTATCCTATAAGAAAAGGAGAAAGGTGCAATAGGACATCAGTTGTTAAGACTGGATTTTCAGGGTAAAAATACTGAGAAGATAAAGCAGGTAGCCTCATGAACAGATTTGTTGCAATTTCATATTAGAGGGCAAAGCAGAAGTAAAGGTAGAGGCTGAACTTAACTAAGAACAGATTAGTTTTCATCTTCAGCTACTGATGTAGGCTGTTTAATACTCTGAAACATATGTCTAATTCTGCTTATCAGATAAGTCATCATGATTGGTCTGTTTTTCTTTTAGGTGAACTGGAAGCAGGAAGAAGAGTTTAGACAAGAATCCACAAATAAGTTGTTTTCATTAGCTCTAAATTCATTATATTTAATTTACTTCTGCTTTTAAGAGGAAACACACATACATTGACTGTTTTAATAATTAAAATTCAGGATTTTGAAGGTGTTCATATTTTGAAATACCACCAGAACAGTGTTTAAAAGATCTGTATCATTAATTTGGATTTTGGTAAATTATTCTTCCTTTTTACCTAAATGTTACTACTATTTATTTTTCTCCACATTTTCATAATTATCTCAAGCATATTGATTATTCTCATGATTTACCATCTCCTTAAAACAAGTGAAAGAAATGGTCATACTTCATTAAAGAAAGTGGCATAATAAATCTGTTTAGAACTCTATTGAAAGTAATTCACATACCACAAACTTTTGGATACAGTCATTAAATGCAGTGCTTGAGCAGTAGGTAGGACTAATAGTGGAACTCAAAGTCAACTAAAATGGTACGAAGTTTAGATAGTTTTGAGTGATCACTTCTTAATTTTGTGTTTCAGAAAGTTGATAATTGATTTAATTTTCTATATCTAGACCCATGTTATTAATAGGAAAGAAAACCCTGATATATGGAGCAAGAAGCTGTATGTTCTCTGCTAAAGACACAGATAATGTCATTTTTTGCTCTTATCAAATATTGGTAGAAGTTTATATAGTCTCAGTTTTGCCTTGGTGACTTCTGATACTTTACATATTCAAAAGGATCTGCTGATTACACTTTTAACAACTGCAGTTGTAGTTCAAGGCTTCTCACTATAAGAAAAACATTTTAATTAGGTGAAAAACAAATAGAAATTCAAAATTTGTGTAATTTCATTACTAAATGTTTAAAATACAGAGGAAAGGATGAAATTACTGAATACAGTAAGGCACATGGTTATTATTTAACAGGCAATTAGTTATTCCTGACTGTTCTTACCTCTACATGATTTACTTTCTCCTGGGCAATACTTTGTTTTTCCTTTAGAAATGGCCAGTTCTCTTGCACTGCATAATAATTGAACCCTCTTAGGACAGACTATGAAGATAGGGCAGCAAACACCAGCTACCTTCTCTGAGAGAGTGACTTTGTCACAGCTCTTCTGTCCCCATTTCTGTCCACATCCATCTGTCCAGTGGTGAAAAGCTCCTTTAATTCCTTTCCAGTGTTTATTAAAGCAAGGAGTGAAGGTCAGTTTTCTTCCCAAGTTTTTATTACTGATAGACTGGCAAGAAAACTAAAATTAATTTTTCTATGGCAGGCCACAAAGGACATTGACAGCAACATACCCGCTTGCTCTCTTTCAAACAAGGGATCAAATAAATTTTTTTTATTTTCATGTTCATCATCTGATGGAGAATGTTGTCTGTTGTCAGGATTATTAGCAAGATAATTTATGTGCCTTTTACTAGGCAAGAAGTTTAAAAAGAGAAAGCTGTTGTGGTAGTGCATTCCTTCGGTTACCTCACCTAGATTTCACAAAGCATTTCTAGCCCAGCCACTTGGGGTTTATTATTAATAATGAATATTGGAAAGGTTGCAACTTAACTTTTGATCTGATAAAAGATAAATTACTAGATCAGGGTGAGTCATTTCAACAGGAAGAACTGGGATTCTGGTGTTACTTACATAGGTCCTGACCATGTGTTGGTGTTTCCAAGAGCACAATGCCATTTCTCATGTTGTGTGACACCTTATTTTTTTACCCCTAGAATTAACAACAGTTTGATTCACAAGTGGCCCTCTTGTTTCGTGCTTTGTTAGGTTTCCTTGGATCCCAAAAAATTGCTTACACTTGGAAACTGCATCAATCCTGATGCAAAAGAGCCTTCCAGTAAGCACTAAAAGCAATTTTTATTCAAATTGTCTTTAAGAAAGCATAAATATTCACTATTATACTAAGAATAATTGCTTTTCTATTCTTTGCATGTTGTAGAATAACTTCTTTGCAATCCTCTCATATAATAGTGCGTGTTCTGAGACACTGCTACACCATCATTTGAAAGGAGCTTTTATGTCAATATATTTATAAATATTTAGAATTCAAAATAAGCTTTGAAATTATTAAGCATGTAAGTAGGTAGATAGTGAGCAGATAGACAGATAGTACATATCAAAAGATATAACCAAATTTTGCATATATCTTTTCTGTGTGTATTCAAAATGGATGTGTTTGGTATCTGTTGTGCGCTGTAAATTAACCTTCTGAATAAATGAGAAAATGTAAAGAGTTCTTTTTCAGCCAAGGTTACTGATGAAGGGAGAACAAAGTAGTGAAAAGGGTGAGCAGAAAGGGAAGTCTGTATTTTAAAGAGGCATTTTTTTCTGTTGAATAATGTCTTATATGTTTTACGTGTTTCCTGTGCACTTAAGGTGGTGGGTTTATTTCTTTATGTTTTAAATTAGATCTAGAGATGATAGTAAAATACAGAAGAAGTTGAAGACTGTTACTGTGAAAATTATGTAACATTATTATATATTACAATGCTCTAGGAAAGCAGTAGAGTAAGAGCAAGGAAAAAGCAGTCTCTCAAATGCCAACGTTTTGTTCAACTAAAGGTAACTAATTAAGTATGAGTAACAGAGGGGATATGGGAAAGAGCAATCCTCTTGGACTTGGCTGGGATGTTAATGGGTATGATTTGGAGTCCATGACATTTACTGCTCCTTGAAAAAATGAATTTTAGATACTGGTAACATTTTTTGAAGTTGTAGGTCCTGTAAGAGATGTGAAGAATCCTGAGAGTGGAAGAATCCAGAAGTGGATGCCAGTGAAGAGAATTTAAGTTACTGGAACTCAAAGATAGCATACAGAACATTCATTTTATCTTAAAATAAGTGTTTGCTAGACAAATTATTTTTATTACTCAAGAAATAAATATAAAAGTTTCAAAATCACATTCTCCAGGCAGAGAAAAATTGAAGTTCCTACACATTAAGTAATATTGAATTTCTAAGATAAATAAGCATAGAGAAGTCTAGCAAAAAATACCTAATTTATTTCTCTTTTTAAAAAATTTCTAATGGTCAAGCTATGAATTCAGGTTGGGATGCCTGTTACCATACTTCTTTGTGCTCAGTTTTTGTACATAAATTGTTTTTGGCAAGGACGTGGCAGAACCTTATCAGCTGAACCATATTTGAGGCACAATAGACACCCAATACCATGTTGTTTTAAATGGACAATTGCTGTATTTAAATCCTTCTGTTCCAGTAAGGGCCTATATAAGGAGGGTTACTCAATGGCAGAACTAGTTTAATCTAGCTAGTCTTTCCCCTGTTAGGGAAAAACATTCCATTCTTGGATACATTGCTTTATAACATAACATAATAATATAGGAATGGATAACAAATTTAAGTAAGTGCTTAAGAGCACTTGCTCTGTTTTCCCCATTTTTGCTACTGATGGAATTGATTTGCAATAAATTTGCAATGAATTGCCCACTCTTAACATTACCTGCATTATAATAAATTTGGTAGGTGTATATTTTTCCCAGATGTGGAAGTAAGATCTCTCCAGGTACTTCTGTAGTTTTGGCATGTCTCAGATGACACTTGGTGGATGTTTGAAAAATAATTTTTTACTAGTAGAGAAAAAAATTTCTGCTAAGTAAGTATGTCTTGGTTTAGGAATACATCTTCCCCAGTTTAGTGTTCCATGGAAACGCTCCAAACTGTGCTCCTCTCAATTCCCCCACCCCTTCCCCCCTGCATCAGGCTGGAGAGGAAGACTAGAGACACAAAAGCTGAAGATCATGGATTGAGATAAGAACAATTTACTGGAAACAGCAATGAAATAAGACCACAGACAGAAACAGCAAGTATATTAATAAAAATTGTGTATGAGAGAGGAAGACTATTCACATGCAAATGCTCATCATGCAGACCCTGATGTTACTCAGCTCCTCACTTCCTACTGCAGGGATCCACAAGGGTTTCTTCCTCTCCCCTGAGGGTGATGTGAGGTGGTATAGAACAATCTCTGGCTCCTAGCAATGCCTCCTCTTGGATACTGCAAAAATTAACCCTGCCCTGGCTGGAACCAATGTGATAGGCTTGTCACCCATTCTGCCACACAGGTTACTGTACTTAGCAGTTTGGGAGAACAGCTTTGTCTGTGAGGAATCCTGTAGACATAAATGGGCTTGGAGGGCTAAAGAACAAACAACTTCTGTGGTGAATGTACCCTTCAGAATCATAGAACACCATAGTTTCTCTTAAAGCCTTAAAATCTGAGTATAAATAAAAATTGACTATGAAGGAAGTGATTAAAATTGTCTCTATCTACAGTAACAGCAGTAAATCTTGGACTCCTGACTCATCTTGGACTTCCTGAATCTAGCAGGATGATCATATCATATCAATCATATATCATATCGTATCATATCATATCTTGTCAGAATTTGCAAGGAAAACAGGCTGAGCTATAAAGGTGTTGGAATTCTGTGCAGTATTAAACACAGTTTTGAATATTCTACTCTTTCTTGGCTACTAATTCAAAGCATCTATATGGTACCTGTTCTAAAGAATATTCTAAACAAATTTGCACATTTGTTCTTCATTATGAGTCACAAATATAATCTTTCACCATTGTTTTTGTCGTTTTAAGGTGTTCAGTTATTCCGAAATTTAGACAACTTGCAAACTTCTATCAGATTCCTTTTATTACATCAGTTTTGTTCCAGTTGGAAATGACAGTCAAATGTAAATATAAGTCTTTCTTGCTTATATTGATTTATATTTGAGGAAATAAAATTATTGAACATTTTCCACCTACAAAGACAAAAATGTCCTATCTATCTCAGGGACAGAATTTTTTTAATTTGATGTCTTCTTTGCTTGTTCAAGACTGGTGGATGCTAGGTCTATCTGTAAACTCCTATCTTCTGAAATAAAGCTGTATTTTTGCATGACTTTGAAAGGGCAGCCGTAGATAGGCAAAGCATTAATTGCTGTCTTCTAACTGTCTGTCAAGAAACTTCCAGTATAATTACCTGGGCTTTGTGGGAATCTGTTAGAGCTTTTCTACTTACAGAATTTTATCATAGGGTTAACTTGTTGTCTTTCTTAGATTTAATTTTTCTGAGAAATGTTTCTGTAAACAGTGACATTTAAATTTGAAATAGGTTAAAACCTTGTCACCAGCAGTGTGATGGACAGTATGATTGTATTGACCAATAATCATTGACTTTCCATCACAAGTACTGCCAGAGTGCCACTGCTTTAACTGGAATGAGTGTGCCTCTGACTCATTGAAGTGCCACACAAAAAATAACAGTTGCTTCTCATAAAGTCAACCACAAAATAAAAACATAGCCTGAGGTTATTGTTATTGCTGTTTTAAAATTACAGACCCTGGATTTACTTGTTAAGACTTGATATTTGCATTTCACTGTAATAAAAAGAATGTTTATTTGATGTCTTTTAAATGGCTGTGCTGCTCATTTCCATGAAATTTGGCAATATAAGCATGCATTTGTAAAGCAAAGTGGGAACTAGAAAACCATCCTTTGGAAATGGCATCACAGACACATGATTTCTTTTTTCATTTATTTTATTGCCTCTTAGGCACCTTTTTTTTTTTCTTTTTTTT
>VWYE01003814.1:196078-253578 GCA_013398995.1 Alaudala cheleensis
TTTTTTTAATTCTGTCCATTCTCATTTCATATACATTTATTTCTGTCTTAGACATGCTCTCAACTGAGAGGGTCAGTAAACACTTCTTTTATAAAGAGTTTTGGCTCACCTTCTATGAGTTGGTAACTGTGAGATTAGGCAGAAGGGACCAATTGGTAAACACCAATTTGAGCTACCGGCATCTCTCTTGCAAACTCTATTTGCACTTGACCTTTCTCCAACTTCTGGCACTTCCAGATATTTATGGAATTTCCAGATATAGGATTATAAGGCTGTAATAGAAACTAGAAAATAACAGAGCATGGAATAGTTCCACATTTGTATTATAAGAGTACACAAATGTAAGAAGTCCTGCATCTTTAAGTCTCAGTGCTGGGAATAATAAATTGAAGAAGGTTTATAATATATCTGTCCTATTACAGTCATCTCTGTATCTGATCTTGGACAATGACAGAAGAGATGTACTAAGTTATATGCCTTTTTGATTTCCACAAAGATACTGTTTTATGTTCTCAAGAAATATTTGTGCAAAGAAAGTTTCATAAACTGTATAACATGGTGGTACAACAGTTTTGATGACAACCATCTAGCATTTCTGCTCTTTTTCTAATTTATTTATTAAAATAAATACATTATTAGTTAAGAAAAAAAAAAAAACCACAAACCAAAAAAAGTTAAATAAATGACTCTGAAGGAAAAAAAGCCCCACACACATACACACACACACACACACACACACACACAAAACCCCCAAAACCCAAAAAACACAAAAACCCATGCCCACAATAACTCCAAAAAAGTACGAAACAGAATTCCATTAAAATGAATACCATTAATGTAGTCCAATTATTTATGGCACTTGTAGCCTACATAAATATTAAGCTGCCAGATAATAAAACATGATAACTAGACCTACATCAGGTACTGCTGTCATTGTTTTTAATATCTGTTAAGGCACACTATTTCAGATAAAGTGATTTTTTGAAGAAGTGGTTGAAAGAATAGATTTCTTTAATGGTGCCCAGAAAAAAAAATATTTTGACAGTTTAACAAGTTATTTCCACATGTATTGCCAAAAGAAAACACACCTTCTTAAAAGCATTATTTTTAATGATTTCTTTGTTGTAAGTCACAGCCAACTTGCTGAATGTAAATTTTATGTTAGAACAGAATGTTTCTAAGCAAACAGAAATTTTAACTCACTGAATATTTAGGAAACAGGATATTGGCGCTAATATTTCAGTAGTTAATTTGTAAGACTCTTGGGTATATAGCTATTTAAAGAAACCAGCTTATTCATCGTATAACTGAACAACTTCTAGGATTTCTGCAAAGAAAGGCAACAATATTTTGTGGCTGTGTGAACTATGATAGTCAGAGATCAAGGCAGGAATTATTCCTGCTGTGTGCAGGTCTTGTTAGACCACGTCTGGCTTACAGGTTACAGCTTTGGTCACCCTAATACTTCAGAAATACAGAGAAAATGACAGGCAGGAGTTGAGGGGAGGCCAGAGAGGCTGGAGTCCTTTCCCTGTGAGGAGAGACTGTGGCATTGGCAGTGGTTCAGCTGAGAGGAGGGATGGCTGTGGGGGGCATACAGCAGCATCCTCAGCACCACTGGGAGGGATGAAGGAGGCACAGCTGTGCTCTTCACAGCACTGTGTGGTGGGAGTGTGAGAGACAGCAGCACTAAATGAAATATACCAGAGGCTCAGGATGGAGATAAGGAAAAGCTTATTTTTTACCCCCACCAGAACAACTGGGTGGGGCCCAGGCCCAAAGGAGGTTGGGATGGTGTGGTTCAGTGGGGATGGTGTGGTTCAGCTGGGTAAAGCCCTGAACAATCTGGTCTGAGCTCTCAGATGAGCCTCATTGGGGCAGAGGTCCTGAGGCTCCAGGACTGCCAGTATGAATGAGCCTCTGCTGGTGTAGTTTACAGGGAAAAACATTTCATTGCTGACCTGCTTCTCCAGCCATGTTTATAGGACAGTGTTGCTGAAGTGCTCCTCTTGACAGTACTTCGTGTCTTGACTTTCATTGATTAAATTCAAAATTTCAATGTAGAGATGCAGTTCAATTTTATGAGGGCACAAAGCAAATGTTCTATTTCAGAAATTTGGTATGATATTATGATATTAATTTCAAATTCTCTGTGACCAATGCAATTTTAAGAGGGACAATGTGGTTTTAAAAGATGATAATATTCCTGCTATGTAGATTGGGTTCAGAGTTGAGAGTAAGGGACTTAATTACAGTAATTAGCAATACAGATAAGAATAAAATAATTATTTTTAAAAATAATTTCTGCCCCCTACTACATTTGATGAAGTGGAGGAAGAGTTTGGTGTTGTTTTTTTTTTTTTGGGGGGGGGGTTTTGGTTGTTTTTTGTTTTTTCATATATTATTTATAATTATGTGGAATCAAACAGGCTGTTCTAAAATCTATTTATCTCTTTGAAGGCGTTTTCATTAAGCATTTAAATGTATTTGAGTTACCTGTTAAACAAAGCCATTATGAAGAACCTGGAATATCTTTACATGGTGTACTAAATATACAGAATTTCTTTTTTTAATGAATATGATAAATTAGCCCTTTGGCGTAAGTCTGTAGCTTTCACTTTCTCCATTTCAAAGTCTGACTTTTAAAGGTTCTCAGATTGTAGCCTTATTTTGTGTAAGAAAATCAAATGAGAATATTAAAGACAAAAGGAGAAAAAGATACCTTGAGATTAGATTTTTTTTCCCTAAATTTTCATTACCTGTCATAATGTCTCAGTGACTCTGCCTTTGATGTGCTACAGGTCATGGAATTTTCATGTACAAACAAGAAATCAGAACTCAGCAGCTGACTTTGCTTTCACCACAGTTCTTTCTATGCACATTCTTTTAAGGAAGGCTAGGGTTGGTCAGCTAAGTACACATCATTGTTCTGGGAGATGAGTCCAGCACAAGCTGTAGACTTCATTGTTTAAAGTAGTTCAGTGTACTGCATTGAAGCTTAAGTTGAAATTCTTCTCTGACAAGATTCAGACCTATTACAATGTTTTTTCTATCTTGCAAAACCATTCCACACTATCCTGAGAGACAAAAGGCTTAGAGAGAAAGCTGCAGAACAAAAATTCTTCTTTTATGTTGAAGAAATTCCTCTGGTGGAGTCCAAACTTACAGTGTTACAAATATTGACAATCACATTTTTATATGCAGATTTGCATTTATAGTCACATATTTCTTTAATTACTTCCATCCAAAAAAGCTTGTCAATTAAGAATTTTTTTAAGTCATTGTGAGGCAAGTGTACACAATTCAGTGGTGTAAGTTACCCAAATGGAGGAGGGTGAGTCAGAGTGTATTCATATTTTATCTATCTTCTTTCCTTTGTGAAAGAAGCCTCCTTTGAAAGTCTTCAAAACAATGTAACTATGCTATAAGACTAGCTCACATTCAAATACTGCACAAGATACTTTCACAGATTCTAATACTAAGTTTTGCTTAAAAATTTATGTGCAATATGCAGCCTTGGTGGCAGTAGTTGCTTCTGAAAGATACTGCTATTTTTTAAAATGTGTGTCTTCTCGCTAGCTGGTAACTAGTTAATTTTTAAAAATTAGTTTCCTCTTTTGATATTTAAATGTTGTGGGAAGAGAAGGAAGAAAGGAAGTAGCTTGGGTAAATTCTGCTGTCACTTCAGAAAAGATATTAAATATGGGAATTTCAAGAAATGAAGAATCACTAAACAGCTGGTCCAAGTTCTGCCTCTGTAATCAGAGAGTAAAGACACATTCCTCCGTGGCAGGAGTGCTTTACTTAATTTTAAAGCATTACCTAACACCAAAAAGAGAACAGTTTTTAGACTTTCCTCTTCTTACCTGATCATTCCTGGTCCATGTATGACAGTATAAATGTCAGTACATTGAAATATTTAACACATTAAAAAAAAAAAAAAGTGTTAAGCTATGTATCACCAGCACAACTGTAGATATTATAAGTTATTCTGAGAATATGGCCAAATTCATAAGAAGGCACTACCATATCAGGCAAAAAAGACAGAAGTTCAGGATTTTGTAAAGTTCTGGAATCAGTATATTTTTTAATGATTGCCAAATCTTTAGTTTATCTAACACATTAAACAGGTAGAGTAATAGAGAAAAAATGTTTTGCACTTATTTCAACTTCCTTTGTTATTGTAAATATTCTCTTTATTTATTCAGTTTCTATATGAAAAGTAAAATAACAGATTGTTATCAACAGCCATACAGAAAATAAGTACAGTGAAAGTCACAGTCGAACTGATAAGTTTAAACAAGAACATCCTATCCCATACCTTCTTTGACTAGATCTGCTGTATTTTCTGGGTAATTAACAGAAACCAGAATCTTGGCAGGCCATTCCGTTAAACAGCACAGCCTTAGAGGAGTTTGGGATTTGGATCAAACATCTTGGTAAATGCTTAGATAAAGGTCTGTGGAGTTACTTAGTGGATGTTTCCCCAGGGCATTAAAGGGTGAGTTCTAAAATCTTCATTACCATGTCTTAAACTTTTTGTGGAAATTGTTTTTACATCTTGCTTGGCATGGACCCCTGTGTTTCTGCCTCGTACAAGAGGGTCTTTTCACACCACGAAGAGTTAAATCTGGTCATCTGACAATAACCCAAACATCCTGTTGTATTTCCTTTCCTTTTACTTTGCAGCATGCTTTGTGTGTCCTAGCCTGTTTTAAACTTTGTTAATCAGTGTTTCTGCCGAGGTTTTTTCATGTTCTGCACACTCAAAGAATTCAAGTTATACTTCTGATTGCTTTCAGTATTTGTCATTAGAAATCTGAAAGCATAAAAGCCAGTATGCTTTATAGGCAGCTACATAGATGTTGATAGCATGATATATGAGAGTTTCTGCCTTTATGGTGTGAGTTGTGCCCACAGTGTCTCACAGGAAGAAGATGACAGCATCCATTGCATGCTGTTAGGTCCATACGTGCAACCATAGAACAGTAAAATGATTAATTTTGGAAGGGAATTAAAGATCTAGATCCAACCCCCCATGCCTTGGGAATGGAGTTACCCCTTAGAACAGGCTGCTCACAGCCACACCCAGCCTGGTCTTGAGCAGCCCCAGAGATGGGACAGATACAGTTTCTCTGGGAAGCCTGTTCTAGTGCCTCACCATGCTTACAATAAAGAATTTCTTCCTAAGATCTAATTTAAACCCGTTGTCCTTTGCTTAAGGCTTTGTCCTATCACCACATGCCCTCGTGTAAAGTCCCTCTCCACCCTTTTTGTAAAACCCCTTTATGTGAGAGAGGTGCTATAAAGGCTCCATGGAGTGTTCTTTTCTCCAGGCTGAGGAGACTCAACTCTGTCAGCCTGTATTCATAAAGCTGAGGAAGAGCTTCTATAGCTCCCAAGATGCAAGTGTTGGTCCTGCCTATTCAAGAAGTGTTTGGACAACACTCTCAGACACACACTGTGATTCTTGGGTAATCCTGTGCAGGCCCAGAGGCTTGACTGGATGGTCTGTGTGGGCCCCCTCCAACCCAGCACATTCTGTACCTCTTTGCTGTGGAGATCAATTAACTCTAAAGTGTGCTCCACCATCCTGATGGCCTTAATATTCTCCCAAGAGACTACATACAATCAGTAGATTTTGCAGAAGGTAAATCCCTGGAATTGAATAGGGACTGACTCTTTCACCACTTTCAAGAACAACTCCGGTGCAGTCCCAATAGTAGTTAATACAAAAATAATACAAAAATAAAAGTTAAAAAAAACCAAACATACAGATGATAAATTGATAGATATAGCTCTACCTACAGTTATAGGCTGACAGATAATCCTCCAATGTACTCTAAAAAGAAAAATTTGGGCTATCACTGGACAATACAAAAAGCACTCATAACCAAAAGGATATTTTTCTTATCTTACACAAAAGAATTACAATGCTTTGCTTGCAAAAAGTCTTCATGTACTTCCAAATAAAGAAAAATACAGACATTGTACCTAAAAATCCTTAGGTACAATGACAGACATCTAGAAACTCTTTTGTCCAGCCCATCTTCTGATTTATTGAAAAAGATGACATTCTATGACTAGCAGCATGCATTTATTATTTAACAGTGTTACTGTGAGCCTCTGCCAATCTTTAGCTCTTTCTTTGTGTCCTTGCCCAGTCTTTTCTTGGTATGTGTTCTCAATATCATTTAAAATAATCATAAAGAAGTATGCTCAGTTTTGTGCCAACTTTGTTCCATCTGTCCAATTCCACTTTTACCACCATTTTAAAAACTGTGTTAGAGATTTTGGGGTTTTATTACTATACCTGGACCTGGAATAACTATTCTCAAATGGAATAAGCACTTGGAAAGGTGTCCATGAGTCCAAAAAACATCCTTTCTGCCTAAATAAATTTTATGATCTTGGTGTTCCCACAACACAATCCAAATCGTTCATCTTGTCCAAGAGCTGGGAAATGGCAGCACGCCATAACCTCAAGGGCTGATTAACCATTGCCAAGACCTTAGATGCCAAATGCTTAGCTGCCAAGGTTTTCAAGGCTCTTGGAAGTCACCCAAGCTTAATTTTTTTTTTCTGGAAAATAAATGTTTCTCCTGGTAAAATGGTTGCTGTTCAGTTGTGATGACAACTGTCTTGTGACAATGAATCTACTTTTTCTAAAGATGAACTGGATACTTTCAGAGCATTAGCAAAGACTTTATTGCACTAGTTTTTTTGTCTCTTTTCTCTTGTTCCTGTCTTTTCTTAGACAAGCACTGCTGTCACATAACTGGAAAAATAATACATAGTAGCTTTGTGTTTTACCGCAAATAGCAGGCCCCTGCCTGTCCTGCCGCATTTTGCCCAATTCCAGTTGTGCTAGCTGTTGCTTTTATTTTAATTTCAGTATCAAAAGTATCAGATAAATACAGAGAACTTCTGATCTGGGTATTTTTACCTATTCATTCAATTCCCTGCCACTTTGCTAAGGTCTGTGCAGAGAATACAACCGTTCTTGCGTTATTTTTCCATAATGTTGAGATGAAAGAATCTCTTTTGCAGTGATGTTTGAAGACAAATGTTACTAGAATTTCTGTGGACCAAAAGCATAATCTTGTGACATTTCAAAGGAGAGATGCCAAACTGATCTGGATTACTTAGTCCCTGTTTTTCTATTTATTGTGGTTCCACTAAACTTTTTTATTGATTGAAACTGAGAAGAAATTAGCTAAAATTATAGTTACAGTTATAATAATATAGTGCAGAATTAAAGTCAAGAAGATGTAACGTCTAACCATAGTGATTTCACTGATGCTGATCTTTAAAATTACCTTTTAATATTTTTGTTATGCAGCATCAGTTTCTGGTTCAGTGGAATATACTACATTAAAGTGTTAGGCCTTTGAGTCCTAAAATTATACTAATATTTTTGTCACTGCTGGTAAATTTCTGTATTTCTGTATTTCTGACTCTCCTGGCTGGCCAAGGAAAAGTCAATGTAAGACAAGAATTTATTATACTTTTAAAATATTCCTTATCTGTGTAATTATTTTGAAATGTTTTATATAAAATGAATCTGTAAAGACTTCTGACATAGCTGGTTTTGTCTCTCAGTAAGGACAGGGAACTTGCTCTGCAGCATATGGAGGAAAAAAACCCAAACCCATAGTGGGAAACAGCAGAAGATGATTAAAAGATTTAGAGAAAATGATGAGACTGAAGTACAGCCAGATAGAACATCACAGGAAAGAGCTAGTTACAACAGTTACCAGTGAAACAAGCAAAGTCTTAGATTTTTCTTGTTAGAAGCTAAATGATGGTGGGCTTTGTGTTTTGAAGGAATTTTTATGAGAAACCTAAGCACACATACATGGAGCAGTTAAGAGATGGTAATCATTGCAGATGAAATCAGCAGTGAAAGAAATGTGGACCTTCTAAAGGTAGTTCATGCTGATAAACATAACGCTTATTTTTCTCAGTGTGAAAGGTAGAATTTAGAAAATATTAATTAAAATATACTTTCTTTTACAATAGGAAAAATGGTCACTGCATTTAGTAATGTAAATAACAAAAATGGTTTTATTTACATGGAGAAGATAATTTATTTCAAACGACTACGTGAAATTAATGTCTTTTGTTATAGATGTCTGACTTTCTTTGATCACGATCAGGAGGAGAAGTCCATTAAATGTCATACAGTTTGCTCTGGCAAGTTACTCCGTCAGTTTGAGTGTCACCTAGATTGTTAACATCCTTAGGAATAGTTCTTGTCCAGAGTCAATGTCCTGGGACACAATAACACATCAAAGAGGAAGAATGAATCAGCTTAAATTGAAAGGAGATGAAGAAAGAGTCAAGATGAAAAAGACCTGTGGACAGAATACAAATTCTGAGTGAAAATTCATACAAATATCTTCTGTGAAAAGGAGGTGAAAACAACAGCAATGCAGAGGATAAGTACGACACTGTCTTACTGCTTTTGGCATAGAACATATCTGTGATCAGCTTTTCTAGTATGATGAATCTTCTGGAATGTGTGTGTGGTTGCTAGCCAAACAAATACATTCATCCACAATAAATCAATATATTTATTAAAAAAAAACAAACCAAAACAAAAACATACAAACAAATAAAAAACACCAACAAAACAGGTAACTGTTTATTCTAAAAAAATTTCAGTGACCTGGTGTTGTTTCTAGAAAACTTTTAAGGAGTACAAACTAATGCTGAAAGAGAAAATTACCCAGCGTAATATCGATATGATCTTACATTGAACAAGGCTTCTTAATACATCAACCCTAAATGTGGTGTTGCAGTGTTGCTGCTCTTAGAGAGGTGCATAGTGCCATGAAACTGTAGGAAGTGTATTTTTGCTTGATGGCTCTGAGTTATAAATATCAAGTGTATGTATAGCATACACAAATCAAATATATGTAATAGGAATGAGATCTGGATGATTTGTAAATTGTAATACATGTGAGTTATCAGACTTCTTCTCAGCCTTTTGGGGCTTTTAATATCGGGTGAATTGATGATGTTCCCTACTTTCCCTAAAAATAAATTATTCCCATTTTTTACAGAAAGAAAGAAAAAGTGTCTCTCCTGTATAGTAATTTCTACATTTTCCTGTGAATTGTTGACCTCTGTTCCCAGGTCAGATAAACCTATTGTGGCTATTTGATATGCATCAGTACTATGCTAAGGACTAGTGTCTCATGTTTCTTCCTGCCAGAGATGTCAGTATCCAGGAATGCAAGTGAAGCACTTACAAAAAAAACCTTAAAAAAAAAAAAAAAAAGAAAAAGAAAAGCAAGCAAGAAAGCAAACAACCAACCAAGTAAAAAACCAAAACCAGCAAGAAAGGAGAACTATTAACTGTATATTTTTTCTTTTGACATTACAAAATAGTACCATTTTAAGAGAAGGAGTAATTACTGGAGCTTTTTGCCCCTACAGGGCTTTCTTTGTTTCTCAGTAACAGCTGTTTGGCAACAACAATTGTAAAAACTGTCAGCAGTTTACAAATTAATGTTTTTTGACTGCTTTGCAAACTACCCTTTTCATTTTATTCATGAATCTTCCCAACATGAAGCTTTGAGGTACAGATGACAGACAAACAAAGAACAAAAAATCAAGGTTTTCTTTCCCGGTTTTGTGATAAATTTTAAAGTATGATGACATGAAAGCCTTCATCTTGTACACAAAAACCCTAAAATGTTGATGTTTCTAAAAGCCTGGAAATGTGTAAGCAAATGTTTTAGATACCAAAACTGCTAATAGAGTCTGGTGCTTTGTCATTGTATGGATAATACATGTTTGTCATGTGGGTCAGTAGGAACAACATGAAGTGCTCTTTTTCAGGATGACCACACAGTTGAGGAAAGCAGCTGATAGCATATGCACTGAAGATGCAGCTGACAATGCATGATTTTTTATTTCAGCCTTTGCCCTGATAAGTTTTTGATTAGTGTGTTCAGAAAGCAATTCTACTCAACATTCATTTTGTTTCTTAATGAGTTGTATTGGGATTGTATGAGAAAGACGGAGAAACTTAGATGAGAAGAAGGATGAATAAAGTCACCATGAGTCTTTTCTCAAGTTTGCTAGAAGCTGTTTTGTTAGTGCTATGTCAAGGTGTTTTGCATGTCTTAACTTATCAGTGTAATGAATGAACTTTACATGCCTATCCTCAGCTCACAAGTCCATTACTATTTTCTAAAATACGTGGTTGACTTTAAAGGAAAAAACTGCAAAGCACCTTCACAGTGGTAGCCATCTAATTATACTTACATATAGTGATAAAATTTTGCAGTTATTCTGACAGTAACGTTTACCATTTAAATGTACATCTTGATGAGAAAATAATTAATAATTACCTTTTACTTCACATGTTCTCTTCCTAATATCAGTGTGTTTTCTAAAGTAAAGATTTCAGAGGTTGATAGGCTCACAGGGCTGTGATCATGAATGGTATAGTTATAATAGTGTTGATTTTTGTAAATCCAGAAGAAATTAAAAATTTAAAACCATACACACTAATCAACTTGAACACAATATCTTTAGGATTAACTATTAGTTATTATTAATGCGTTTCAAAAGCAGAAATATTAATGAAAACAGTTCTGTAATTATTGGATGAAGGTTTATCTAGGTTTCCTCTGCTTATTTATATTCTTTGAAATATGGTAGTGCAGATACATGGTGTATCATTTTTTTTCTTGCCACTCTCCATTCATTCCTTGCTTTGTTCCTTCCATTACAAGCAACTCTTTGTAGCTATCCAGATCAGGAAAGCTTCAATAGGATGTGAGAAATATAGAACACCTTAAAAATTAACTTAAGCAGGTAAGAACGCAACTGGGAAGATTGTACATCATCCCAGATTCTGTGAGAGTACTGAAAAACAGTCTTGTAAAATAAAATGCTGAATTTAAAGACCTTGTGTCATATGCCAAGTTAGACTTACAGTTTTATTGCAAGCTAAAATTTAGCAAAGTCCTCTGTGCTACAATCCAGCACAATCTGTCTGTGATTCTTCCTCTGTGTATTCCAAGCTAGAGTCTGCATAACTTGTCAGTTTTGTCTTCACTTCATATTCCTTAATGTTTTTTCATCAAAAATATCACATATATGCAATTAAGAAGGAGCTTCTGCAGCTTTGTGAATGCTGTTATAAGAGAGGCATGAGAGATCATGACTATTCTTAATAGAAGTGTTTAATACTGTCAATTTGAAGGTTTTCTGTCAACCAGTCAAAACCAAACTAGAAAGTCTTAACCAGTGACACTAAAGTCAGTGATGCAGTCATCAACAGATGTCAGTCTGTACTACAAATAATTTCTTTCTTTCCTCCTCTAGTTTAATGGCAGTCTTGACATGAGTATTCAGTACAGCACAATAAATTTTGGAGAGTTTTTCCCGTTTACTATATTTCAAAAACATACTTGAGGAAGTTCAGGAAGCCTAAATCTTACATATTACTAGACTTGGGAGATAAAGCCATTTATGGAAGTGACAGAGAGTGTAATCCTCTGTTTTTAATCATATGCTGACAAGACAATGTTACTAAGCATAATATCTATTTTACAGATAAACTTGTCATCCTTATTCTAAAAAGGACAAAAAAGGTGCAAAGAAAAATCTGAAATATTCAGGAAAGCTTTGTACTTGATCTTATCCACAACAGCTGTCTCAACACTGTAGAAAGTCAGGCTAGTTAAAAATGATGGCCTCTGCTGTATCATGTAATGAATAGGAAATTTTATTGATAGCAGTAAAACCTATGTTGTCTAGTGCTATTTCACACAAGGCTAATAAATGTTCTATGGTAGCTGTAGATACAGTTTAATATACACATGCATTATTCTGAGTACTTCTTGGCAGTGTAGTTCTTTTATATTAAGAATTATCATTAAAATACAGATTTAAGTGTCACAGAGAAATGAGACCATTTCCGTAGACTTACCCAGAAATTCAGAGGGGAAAAAACCTGTGCTGGAGAAGCAGGAAGAAGACAGGAGATCAGAGGGTAATTCTGTGACACTACTTACCTGTGAAAAGGAACCAGCATAAGCAACAAGCTTGTGATCCTGAAGAGAAGGAGACAGAAAGAGTTCTACACGTGAAGCCATTGTATATACTGGCAAGAGATGTGTGGTCATATGGGTCATGGCATCAGATGGAAATAAACTCTAAATTTAAAACCATCTGAGTACATTTGGAAAGAATAATATTAAATAGCTGTTTCCTGCTATATACATGCCATTCATGTATGTAAAAAGTTTCTCCTAAAGAGCTGCTTACTGTAAGCATGTCAAAGTATTTTCCTGCTGCCACCTTCCTCCTATCTTGAAGATCTTTCCTCCATCATGTATAGTATTGTGGTAGCAGCTTTGCTGGTGAGTGGTGAGGTGCTTATCCGGTATACTTATAATATTTTAAACATTAAATCATTTCCTAATAGACAAGAAATCTGAATCTAATAATCCAGTAAAACATGCTTCAAGCTGAAGATAGGTTCACACAGCACATTCTTTGACATTCTCTAGCATGTGTCAACTATGTCACAGGTGTCAAGTTACATCTGGGCTAAGACTGAGGTTTAGCACATCTAGAAACAGAATAAATTTGCTCACTATATTGTGTGTTTTTATAGACTGAAGAAGCAGCTGTAACCTCTGAGGAGCTCCTTACTTATTTTGAGTTGGCTGTTGAGTTACTGTGTTACTGTGTTATAGATTTCTCCCAGTTTGGTTTCATTTGCTTTGCAACTGGATTTGGGGGGTTGTTGCATTTCTAAACTGTATTTTCAACCTCTTTCTGCCCATGTGAAAAAATGCAACTTCTCATGTTAAGATGCAAGTTTAGTTGTACCTGAACAGGATAAGGGGTCACTTGTTAATTTCATTCTGGGGGAGGCTGAGGGGAGACCTCACTGCAGTTACAACTTCCTTGAGAGGGGAAGAGGAGGGGTAGATACTGATCTCTTCGCACTGGTGGCAGTGACAGGACTTGAGGGAATGGCCTGAAGTTGTGTCAGGGGAGGTTTAAGTTGGATATCAGGAAAAGGGTGGTTGGGCACTGGAATGGGTTCCCCAGGGAAGTGGTCACAGCACCAGCCTGACAGAGTTCAGGAAGTGTTTGGACAATGCTTTCACATACATGGTGTGATTGTTGGGGTGGTCCTATGCAGGATCCACCTGGAGTAATTTTCATGTCTGCTAGCACAGTTTTACACTTTGCTGTTTCTTCACCAATGTGCAGATTGATGTTACATATGATGTTATTCCATATTATTCCTTTTGTGTATGCCAAAAGCTGTTTCTCTCTTCCCTTGGTTGACCAGCAGTTTAACTGAGCATCGGAGTATTGGAGAACTAATGCTGGGCTGGGCATCTTTTTTGGCAGTGCCATGGTGCTCATTTGCACCATGTCTCCATTTCTCAAAGGCTCTGCTGTCATACCAAGCCTTCTCTCTATGAATACCAGTGCATTAGGGTAATAAATTCTGTCCAAAGTAACCTCTTGCTATGACTGTAGAAACTGCACCTATAGCATCCAAAGGGTGACCCGAGTTAGTAATAGCCACGTGTAGAAGAAAAGCTTCTGTTACAGCTGAAAACATGAAAATGAATCTGCAGGCATGTTTAGGGAGAGAAAGCCTCAGTGTGGAAGCCTTGCAAACCATATTGGAAGCCTGTACTAGCATGGACTACAGCATTCACTCATTTCCATTTTATTTTTCCTCCCAGTCAATGCATTTATTTCATATGCATTGTATGAAATAAGTATAAGAACTACAAAAAAATTATTTACTTATAGGTGTCACTTCTGTTAAATATGTATAGCTAAAATGGCCTGTCACAAAGTCATGGGAGACACTGTCCAATCTCCTGAAAGGACAAAAGTCTGCAGCTGAAGTAGAAAACAGTAATCTGGGAAAGTATCACTAGGATGCATTTAAATGAAATATATTTTACCATTTTTTTCTAACCCTCTGTGCTAGAAAAATATCTCTCTGTGTAGATGAGACTATGTGAAATATACTTGCCAGGGACTCTCAAAAAGAAAAAGTCAGATCCATGCCCCATCATGGCAAAGTAAACAAGGAATGGTGGACTAAAAAAATTAAGCAGACTTAGAGAGTCTCTCTTCTTCCCTTACTAAAGCCACTCTGGTAAGGGATAATATTGTGGTTGTTTATCACCATCAAAGGTGGAAAGTGAATGCATTAAAGAAGAGGAAAACACAGCACACAGATAGTGAGCTGTCCTGGATGCCACCCTGGGGACAGGAGAGGTTGCTGTGGTGGCCACACCGGGCTGGGCAGTGCTCTGGCAGTGCTGTTGCTGTTGCTGCTGCTGCCCGCTCAGCGGCTGTCAGCAGAGGCAGCGATGGACCAGCCCTGCCCTGTGCCTGCCTCACCGGGCTGGTTTGCAGCTGCCTGAGCTTTGTGGTACCTGCCTGCTCCTTTCACGTGCTCTGCAGAAACTCTGTTTCAGGTGTTACATGGAGAGAAATTGAATCTTCTCCTGTTTTTGTCACCCATACCTAATGCCGTAATTTTTATAAGCAGAACCTTTTTGGAAAAAAAAATGCCTCAGGTGGCTTATCCCTTGCCCATTCAGCTGAGCATGGACATACATATCTGAGCTGAACAGAGATGGGATTACTTATATTTTTAAAGGACAATTCATGTGTATGTGTTTTGTAGATTCAGATGCTAAGCCAACAATGTTCCAATTCTTACCACTTCATCTCCTTTATACCAGATTTTAAATCTTTATCTCGAGAAAATTTATAAAAATAACTTCTCTACTGGCATTGAGATTTTGTAGTTTTCATTTTAACATTACTTTTAATCAAATTGATGAGCCATAACTGAATATTACATACTGGATTGCTAGCTTACTTGCTTATCTTTTAAATGGTGATAATCCAGCCAGTGTTTTTCATTAAAAATACTGCTAGTTTTTAGATAATTTAATATGCACCATATAATGGCTTTATTTTTGTTGCTTTTGCAAATGCACATCAATGAAAAAAGAAACAACCATCATATATTTGCAAAATTTCTTTTTCAGGTTTTGTCTTTTTATCTCTCAATATATGCAGCCTTTGGATTAGCTTGAAGGAATCTCTAGTTAATTATAATATGTGTTTCTTGCACACATTTTTAAAGTATTAAGTGAAATATTATTTATTAATGGAACAAAGGAAAAATACAATGTTGGTGTATGTATAACTTATGTTATGAAAATACAAGTTTGCAACACAGTGCATAGATGTGATGGTTTGCATACCAGAATATATATTTCACATAGTTCAAATTACAAAGATGCAAAATATAGCTCTTGTTTAAACTGCGTGAAAATCTACAGTATCAGGGTGTGACTGACAGCCACGTATTTCTAAATTCATGTTGTTAGAAAGTTGGCCCGAATGCTAAGATTTTTCTTGACCACGTGCAACAAAATGAAAAACATGTCACATGCTATGGCACTGGTGCTGATAAAATAAAACTGTGTTTCACCACTTTCCACAATTTGCTAAATTTTGTATTTCGTAGTTCAGGTTAGTCGTGTTAAATTAGAACCTGAGTTACGGTGTAAATATAGAAGTGTTTTGAGTGACCCAGTGAAGTTTTGGCAGTGGGTGACAAGAAAAGACCAGTGCCAGACACAGCTGGCTCCAGCTAGCTCTGCAACAGATCTGCCATGGGACACAGCTGAGCCTGTCAGTGAAGCTGGTGGCATCTCTTGTGAAAGCATATTTAAGGAAAAACTAAAATACTAGACAGGCAGAGGAGATGGGGACAAAGGCAGAGTGGGAAACAACACCGGGAACAGCTAGGTAGAAGAGGAGGAGCTCCATAGCAGAACAAACATCTCCAGAGCTGCTTTTGGGCACAGGCAGAAAGAATGTGTTTTAATTTTTGTGTTTGATGCTCACTATACACACCTGTTTTAATCAGCACGAAATTCCATTAATTTTTCTTAGGTCTGTTTTGCCCACTAGAGAAGCTGTTGAGCAATCTCCCTGCCTTCAGCTTGACCCATCTCATTTAGCCTGTTTTCTCCCTGTTAAGGGAGAAAGGAAGTGCTAAGGAAGGACTATGAGGGAGCAAGTGGCTGGGTGGGAGTTCAGCTGTTTGCCAAAGCTAACCTACCGCAAGGGAGGAAGTGTTATGTGAGCTAGTGCATGTCTCATAACATATCCTTTATAGTCTAAGTCTTGTTTGTGTTGGAGTTTGGTGCTAAATTGTGATTAAGTTCTTGAAGGTAACAGAAGCACACCAGCTCAGGCAAATACTGAGAACAGAAGTCATGTCCAAGTGTGTGGTTATCTTTATTGTAGCAATTGTGGGGAAAGAAATAGCATAATCATTGAAAGGATTCTTGTTCAGCAGTCTATAATTTTAATCTGACTTTCTCAAAAGTAATACAGTTTTTACTGACTTTTAACTGCAGGCAGATTTATGTAGTGTATATGCCTTACTGTAGTGTATATGAACAGAGTCCTCTCTTGATGTAAGCACAGAACTTCTCTAGCACTGAGCAAAGATCTGTCTGCTGCCTCCATTACTGTACCTGCCATCTGTCTTGGGTGTATCTTCTCAGTGCCTGCTTCCAAGATGCTAATTCAGATTAAATGATGTTTTTCATCAAATATATTAATAAGAAATGTTAAAAAGCATAGAGAGAAATAGAACCACTTCAGGAGCTTTTTTCAGCCACTCATAGTTGAATAAAGATACTACTTCATTAGCAGCTGATATTCAGCAGTAGACACTTAAACGTGGCTCATGCAACTCTCCAGATAAATGAAAGACAGTAGGTTACCAGAGAGTAAATTTCACTTTTAAATGACTGGGACTAGCCTTGCTGACTTTGCTGAAATTAATCCACTTTTTTTCAGTATAGTATTAAAGTTCCCACAGTGAGGCAATTTTATGTTCACTTCAGACCTCTTTCAGTCTATGTCTGTCAGTCTGTCTATCTATCTATCTATCTATCTATCTATCTATCTATCTATCTATCCATCTAATCTCCCAGGTGTTTAAATGCACTCAAATAAAATGTTGTCTTCTCTGGACTTCTCACACCTCACTTTTCCACACAAAACACAGTCAATATAGGCTATCTGATTTAGTCAGGGAGACCCTGAAAAGGTTGATTTAAAATTGACACTTTAATTGACAAGTTTTATGATTTTGTTACTTTATTAAAATTGTATTACATTGTGGTGACCTATGCCGTTTTCTCTTTGTATCTGCAAAAGCTTGAAAATAATTTCTCTGAAGTAAAAACTGAATTTTACAGGGATTCGTGGACTTCCCAAAGCTTTTGCATGTGTTTACATGAAATCTTACATGTCCGCATTCTGAAAGTTTTTATACCAGTGAAAAGGGAGGTTGGTCTCTTTGAAGCGTTGCAAATTTTCAGTGGGAATTAAATGTCTCCAATTGCTCTTAGACTGTGGTGGTTGTATACACCATTAAGGAAATACATACACGTTCTCCTTTAGTGATTTCCTGTATATGAAATTTCTGGATTGGTCAACTGGTATTTTATTATCGTTGCCTATATCAAAAATAACAGATTTATTGTAGGAAACAGAGCTCAGAAATAAATTTATGGGATGTGCATTTGTAAGTAATTTATGCCAGTATTCCTGCATTCACTTCAGTGTTAGATGACAATGAAAAAATTTAGTTGAACTTGTTTTAATTGATAGTTTATTGATAGGATTTTTATGATTTTAATTACTTTCTATTTCTCTAAAGGTGTATGAGTTGAGGCTTTTTGTGTGTGTGTGGGTTAAAGCCATGGTTGACTACCTATTCCCATTTACTTTAGTAAGCCAGTTTTCAGATCAATGGTCAGTCATTTGTTGCTTCTTTCTCTGAGGACAAAACTGGTTTTCAGGAGCTCAGGTCACATCCAATAATAAGAGCAAATCTAGAGAAACAAAATCACTAAGGAAAGGGTAAAAGATGGTGAGTAGTCAGGGTCTTCACCTTGTTCCGACATTGTAGTGCAGAGAAGAAAGATGGTTGTGTTTGAGTGGGAGGTTGATAATATTTATTATCACTGTTGTTTATTATGAGGAGTTAACCTCTAGCAGCGTGACTGACACAGGAAACACCTCAGTAACTGTGCACTTGCTCTGTTTGCCATATGAACAGTTATTTTCTTAAATTGGTTATACACCCTGCTATGAAGACCTCCAGTAACACTGTCAAAGTGATGCTAGTCAGAATATTTCTACTTGTGTGTTGTTACTTCTCTGTCTTCTCTACGTAGGAAAAAGAAATCTTGTTTTTTTAAAAACTAGAGTGTATGAGTTTGAAAACAGAAATCAATCTGCATGTAAGTGGCTCTGCCTGCATGAAAGAATTTGATATATTAAGAATCAATTATAATGGCCTTTTGAGGAACAAACATAGGTCATCAGTGTACTATAGCTTGAAGGGAGAGAAAGCTCTTCTTTCTAGCATACATGAAAAGTGCCTAATCCAAACCTACAGTACTGAAATGACATCTTGTGTGAGTCAAGGTCTGAGAATTTTCTGTGTTTATCACCTGATGCAAAAGTAATTCAGGTGGTTCATGAATAATGACCCAGCAGTGTGCACTCCCAGCCCAGAGAGCCAAAAGTGTCCTGGGCTGCATCCAAAGCAGTGTGGGCAGCAGGGCCAGGGAGGGGATTCTGCCCCTCTGCTCTGCTCAGACCCCACCTGCAGGGCTGCATCAGCTCTGGGGTCCCAGCACAGGAAGGACATGGAACTGTTGGAGTGAGTCCAGAGAAGGGCATGAGGTTGATAAGAGGACTGGAGCACTTTCCTTATGAAGACAGACTGAGGAAGTTGGGTCTGTTCTGCCTGGAGAAGAGAAGGTTGTGTGGAGACCTCACAGCAACTTCCAGTATCTGAAGGGGGCCTGCAGGGAAGGTGGAGAGGGACTCTTCATAAGGAACTGCAGTGACAGGACAAGTGGGAATGGCTTCAAATAGAAAGAGGGGAAATTTAGATATGATATTAGGAAGAAATTATTTACTGTTAGAGTGGTGAGGCATTGAAACAGGGTGTTCTGGAGGTTATGGATTCCCTAACCCTGGCAGTGTTCAAACCAAGGTTGGATGGGACTTTGAGCAAACTGGTCTAGTGGGATGTGTCCCTTCTCATGATAGGAGGACTGGGACTAGGCAATCTTTACAGTCCATTCCATACCCTTAACATTCTATGATTCTAAGATAATGAAAAAGAACTTTAAAATATTATGGACTCATTTACTTTTACTTTAGTAATCATTCATTCAGACAAGAGAGTTATATTGTAATTGGATAGATTGATAAATGTATATAAATCTATTTATTTGAATAAGACACTTCTTGCATTTGAAACACTGTATAAACAATATTTCAACTTCCAGATTGCCTCCCTCATTTACATTTACTATGGTATAGAAACTGGTGCAGGAAGATCTCTGGAATTATTTAGCTTCAGCACCTGTTGGGAGATGCTGTCAGTCAGAGCCTGGAGTAGAAAAGATAACTGGGTTTGGTAGAAGCAGAAAAGTTTGTCGTTAAAAAGTTCTCATGCAAAGGTAATACCATTACTTGTTGTTAATTAAATGAACAAGAAAATAGAATACAATGCTCATTATCTGAATAAATTTCTTGGAAATATAAAGGATTATACTGTTCCTGTTAGTGGCATTTTAAAATTACATCACTGTGTATTGACTCTTTTTGGGTACATTTAAATTCTGCCATCCAAAATCAGTTTTCAGAAAGTATTTTGAACACATTTATTCCATCATAAGTTTTCAGTTAAGGAAGAGAACTCAAGATTGTAGCCAAGGTCCTTCAGAGCTGCATCCCTTTCTTACTGCACCATAGTATGGAATTCACATTATTTCAAGATTCTTGTATGACTTCTGTATTTTCATTGTATAGTCTAGAAATGGTTCCCTTACAACTGTTTTATACTCTGGCCTTGGATGTTGAATACCCCTCTGGTGAAAATGAATTGACACATGAAAAACCGAGTCCGGAATACTTTTCCTGGATTCTATTTGCAGTGAGTGAAATCCACAAGATCTGGTGAAAGCTTCTCGCTCTGGAAAAATTAAATTTGCCCGAAGGCTCTTTTATAAAATGATCATCATCGTGCACTGAGGAGCACAGCATGGTTCTGTAACGTTGTGAAGAATACCTTAGCACTGTTGCTACGGTTTTCATCAGGAAAAGCTTATTTAGAGCATAAAGAATTAGAATGTTTAAAATTATTTTGAGTAATGCAAATACCAAAGTCAACCAATACAATATCTTGACTTTGCTCATTGGGATTTAATCACAGTAATAAACATTACCATTAAATGCTTGCCATAAATAAAATGTAGCAAAATAATGGCCTTGTAATGTAAAGTTGGCACAGCTGATCCTATTCTAGAAGCTATATGTCAATCCAGTTGGTTTTCATTATTTAGAGGCCTGCTGAAAATGTTTTATTTATAAACAGTAAAACAGATTACTTAAATGCACTCTGAGACCAGTTCACATCATCGAGAAACATGAGTGCATCATCCTGTTCTGACCTTCTGATTTCTTAAGAGATTCAGAAATAGTCCAGAATTCCAAGACTAAAGTTCAGCTGCATCATTAGTGTTTTATTTTGCCCTGCAGTTTACTTTAGCAAGTAGTCAAAACACAGACAAAAACTGATAAAATAATAGCACACAAATACATTTTGATATAAAATAAAACCCTCATCATAAATGTGTGTCTGAATCTGATAAACTTAAACCTGTACTTTGGCAGAGCAAAGTTATCTGTGCCTAGATACAGTAAAGGTATTTGGGTATCCAGCAGCCCAACCAACACCAAGTATATACATCTATTATTTGCATGTTTGAGGTTGGCAGTCCAATATAATAGCAGTGAAGGCATGTGGATGCTATGGAGTTATGTCCTGCTAAAATATCTGCGTGAAGTGCCATAATTCTGAGGATTAACTATGCGTGTCTCACAGTGTGAGACAGAATTTGCCTTTATTTGTTTTCATTTTGGCATTTTTTTGTTGTCATGTTTTAACCCCAGCCAGCATTTAAGCCCCAAACAGCTGCCCGCTCATTTCCCCACTAGTGGGATGGGTGAGAGAATGGAAGAGTAAAAATGAGAAAATTTAGGTATTGTGACAAAGAAAGTTTAATAGGAAAAGCCTTGCACATAAACAAAGCAAATCAAGGCAATGGGCAGACTTCCAATGGGCAGTCAGGTGTTCAGGTATCCTCAAAAAAGCAGGACTCTGTCATGTGTAATGGTGCCTTACGAAAACGCAGTTTCATCCCACTTCCTTTGTCTCCCACAAGCTTTATGTACTGAGGATGATGCCATATGGAACATCCCAGTGGTCAGTTGGAGTCAACTGTCCTTACTGTGTCTCGTCCCAACTTTTTGTGCACACCCACTCTCCTCACTGCTGAAGCAGTACAGGAAGCAGGCATGGACACTACGCAAGCTCTGCTCAGTAATAACAAAAACATCTCTCTATTATCAACTCTGTTTTCAACACAAATCCAAAACATGTCCATATACCAGCCACTGTGAAGAAAATTAAGTCTATCCCAGCCAAAAGCAGCATGCAGATGTTGCTGAGGTTACCCCCTCCACACTCTTTTTTTTCCTTTTTAAAAAGGGAAGACTGTCTTAGCCTGCTTTTTCAACACTGGACTATTTATAGGTTTTTCCCTCTTAATGTTTCTTCAGCAATACAGTGTGGGCTTTTATTGTACGTAAATAACACCATATACACTTAATTATGTAGGTAATTGGCAGCCTCATATTCCTAGCTTTGCACTGTAAGCTAAATTGCTTTAGCAGAGTAACAGCAGCAAGGGCTAAGAGCACAGGCTGTGGGAAAATAGTGCCATGTTCTAATCCAGCTTCTTTCTGAATTTCTCTGTTACATAATCTGATGGTCAGTGTTGTATTTTTACCTTGATCTTTTTCCAGGAAATTATTAACAGGTGAAACGATGATATGGTCAGTAGAGATGTTGTCATTGTAAATCTATGCTCAGCTGCTCTTGGCTTCATTTTCTCTAAACCTTAGATTATAAGAAGGGCATGAACACTAAAACATGTTCAGATAAAACCCCAGGACAGTATTTTTAATAAATTCACATACCAAATATGTTATTTCTTAAAATAGCTACTCTGTATTTTGCAGAACATGTCATGTCTCTCTATTCAGGCACATCTCATATACTTCATTCATGTGAAGTGTGCACCCTGTTTGAAATTTACTTTTCTAATACTGAAGCAAATTTCTTGACATAAGGGAGGGCTTTGTTTGAATAACCAGGGTAAGGAAAGAAAATATGAAGTAGCTAAGTCTGTAATAGTAGAGTAGATAATGCTCTGAGTTTATTTTTGTCATTTATTCTTCCACTCCTGTGGTCTTCTGGTTGAATTCAAATTCAGTTTTGATTTATATTTGTAAAAAAAATGTTTACGGTATCATTTCTTGATTATTATTTGCTAGTGAGTGATAATTTACATCTTTTCATACTGATTCCATTCTTTTATTTATTGAATTTTATGGGATTTTCTGTATGTGTGGTTGTTGTTTTTTAAAGGCTCTTTTTTCACTTGTTATCTTGACTGGGATCTTGGGAGAGCATGAACAGAGTCTGTGAAGTAAAGTTCACTAATGACAAATAAACATAGCTTGTACAACTTTTGTCATAAACACCAAATGGGTTTATGGCTTAAGGTAAAGATTGATAAATGGAATATGCTAAATAAAATCCCGAATAGGAACACTTGCCCAATATCTGTAGGCTATCTATGAAACAGAAAAGTTAAAGCTTCATACTTTTATGCATTAGCCTGTGGAAACAATTTCACTTCTGAAATGCTTCAAGAACATTTGAGTATAATGGGCTTTGTACTGCCTGCTTTGGCTGTACCCTGTAGAGAGCACTCAGCCCATTCAGCTTGAACTCCATTTTATCTAGCTCTTATCCATTAATTTTATCCTGACCTTGGGCATAAAATATATGCACTTTTTATGCTCCATGCTTTTTGTGGAGAAAGAGGAATAGCATTTCCCATCGATCACCATTATGAATGATATAGCTTAAAACAAACACAGGTCAGAGACAGATATGTTAAGAGCGGTTTTGTATTGATTCCATCACAGCACTGAGTTAAAAGGGAAAAAAAAAACACCACAGACTCTAAATGATGAAAAGAGATTTGGAAAACAATGACAGCTATGAAGTAAACTTAAGAGCTTTACTTTGGGCTTATTATTGGCAAAAAAAAAAAAAGAATTTTGTTGCTATTATTAATACAATCTACCTCCCCCTAATATATTTATTGTCATAGCTTAGACTCTGCAGTGTACTACATCAGTAAGATCTGTGTGTTTTACTGTTGCATTTTTTCCTGTTGAAAGCTTTTTTGTTAAAAGAAACTTACACTGATTAGATCCTTTAATCTATATTTAGCTCAAGTGCTGAAATATTTATACCATACTTCACACTATAGGCACTTTTTATTTGTTTGTTACTCCATTCCACTTGCAGAACACTGTCTTTTGCTACAACAAAATTGTATGTCTTGTTAGGATCCATGACACTGGTACTAATGGTAGAAGTTTTAACAAGCCTACCTGAATTACAGTATGCATCTTGGAGAAAAAGAGATCCTCCTTTGTCAACAGATTTCTATTGAGGAAATAATGAGGAAATAATATTATTCATGGAGGACGATTGTTTTACACTGTGAGATTTCTCTTTGGAAACAAGAATATCTAGGAACTTAGAGCTGAAAGTGGAAAGAAATTATGCAATAGCTTATTAGAGGAAAAGCCTAAAAAATCTGTGAAAATACCTTTATAGTCTGTTTCCTAAAGTAAAAACCTTGAACTGTTAAGTCATGGAAGGATATTCGTAACAGTCTTCCTTTGCCAGAGGTCTAAGTTTTGTCTTCAGTTTTCTAAGCAGTTTTCTCATGTAAAACTCCGTGTTCAGAATTAATTGAGTGTTTGCCATCCTGAATTCTTAGATTTTGCCCCATGATTTTTATGGTGTTTTTTTTCAGTTCATAAATTGGTGATTTCTGTTCCTGATTATACAGGTGCAGAGGCAGAGAGGTTCTATTAATACAGTAGCTCCTGTGAGGACTAGGGAAAAAAACTTCTTTCTGTTAATCTGTGGATCAGCTGGTCAGAGGAACTGCTAGTCCTGAATGTCCTGGGTGCTAGAGGCACAGTCTTACGTGTACTTCCATTGCCTAGAGAATTTACACATATGTAATGCAGCAGTCATCTAATGGTGAGACTCTATCTGGTAAAAATTAATTTACCTGTGTCTGTTTTAGTGCCAAATTGTATAGTGGTTGAAAGCCTTCCCATTGAGTTTCCCTATTACCAGTTTCCTACTGTAAGACGAGATACAGGTGGTAAAAAAGTGGAAAAAATTAAGGTTAAATTTCTTTTTTTGGTTTTTTTTTTTTCCCATAGCTTACTGTCACATTATGCTGGTAGTAAAAATTACTTGTTTCTTTACACCCTCAGGTAATTTTTAATGTAAATGTTTTTGTATTCATCACATGGATAAGCCCCAGGAACTTCAGGGGTGAATTTGGCAGGTGGCCTTCATCTCATTTGTTTTCTCTTTAAAGAGTGATACTACCTACTTGGTTACTTTTATTAAGCAGCTGTGAATGAAAATAAAATTTTATCGTACATGACTAATGTTCTTGAAGCATCTTTTGGTAATGCATTAATGTTACTATTTACTTAAAAATCTTTCACATATTTAGAACAACATACCATCATTGATTAACAGCATCTTTGTAAAATAGGATCAGGAATAATACATGTTCTTAGATGGAGAAGTAGAAAAGGCAGGATACAGTTGTACAATGAATCAGTTGCAGATCCAGAGACTCAGTTCTCCTGAGGCCATAGGTTTTAAAGCCATGAGGGACGAGTAAAACTATTTAGTCTGGCCTCCTGGATAATAGAGGTCACAGTATTTTCCTGAATTAGTTCCTCCTTCATTATCTTATGCTTTTGAGTAGAAGTATCAGCTGGGTTTTGAATTTCCTGTCTTAAATGCCCGGTGCTGTTCCATGGGACTGTTCAGACTTCTTAGCTAGGGCTTGATCATGTATTTGCTTTCAGCCAGGATTTATACAGACTTCAGCAGAAACTGAGTTTCTCAGGGATATGTGTCTACCTCCTTTGTAGTTACAGGAAGACAACGTTTGAAGCTGGTGCTGGGTCATGAAAGAGTTGATGAAATCTGTTTGAATGGTCAGGTTACAGAAAAATACAGTACCCTACATTGCTCAGTAACTGCTTCATCTCTTTTAAATCTTCAGCTGCTACTTTCTAGAGCATAATTTACATGTTCACCCACTATCAACTTCTATGTGCCACTCGTGCTATCAGTCCTTTTCTCTCCCAGGGATCCCTGTCTGGGAATTCAAGTCAGACTTCTGTAAGAGCACAGATCAACAAGGGACAAAGGTACCCCTCACAGGTTTTATGCACACTTGTTTTGTGTGCAGCTGAATCATGCCATTCTAACTAGCACCTTCACAGTGAAGGGGATCAGTAAAAAATTTTTCTGAGTGGTGACTAGTCACAGATATGCTGCATTTTATGTAAAGAAAATAAATATGCATAGTACTCTGGTTTGTGTAACATAAAGTTTAAAGCAAATTGTTTAATTTTTCACTTTTTTTGTCAGTGACACTTTGGAAAGAAGAGGCAAAAACCCAAACCCAATTCCCTCTGCCACTTCAAAAATTGTCTCCTGATATTCACATCCTAAAAAGATTTGAAATATACAGGGTGTTCTAATCATAGTCAGCCTTTTTTCATTGTAAAATATCTGAAATTCTGCCTGCCAAATTTTGGGTATGGTCATAATAGAAAAATTTAAAAGGAAAAATGTGTCCAAAATTGATGACTTGTCTTTTAAGTTTAAAATTGAACTGATAGTTTTATTCTGCTTCAAGCTAATGCACAAAGCATTGCACATGCTGTATAGAAAACTTTAAGCTCATTAAATCCTTAGGGTCCAGTATTCAAAGTGGGTTTTTTAAGTTGTCAGTGAGGCAAATTTTTGTGGTATTTGCTGTGTGTAATGGGGATGTGGAAACATACAATTAACATGAAGAAAATTATATTAGGAAAAATAAAATTATGACTGTGGAGTCATAGGGGAAAAGTGAATACAGAAACCGCTGGAGATGGCAAGCATTTATCTCTGTATAGCTAGAAATGTACACAAGCGTGAACATTCTTTGTACTTCTTGTATGGTCTAAGTTCTGATCTGGGTACCTCCACTGGCAGGCAGACCTTAAGGGATGCTTTCCTTAGCATCCAGCCAGCCACACACACAACTGGCTGCAAAATCTCAAGTGTTCTCTCACACTCACAAAAGCTTGGTTTGCAAATGCAAAGGCAATACAGGTATATGTGGTTAGTATGAAAACATCTTGTCTGTCTGAGAGACATTAATACAAAAAGTAATCTACTAAATAATCTTGCTTTGTTCAACAGCTAGTAATATTTTACATCTCATAAATTAATACCTTTCTTTATGAACTACACTGAGTAAAGTCTCTATTCTATTTTGCTTTATGGGAATATCATGTTAATTAAACAAAACTGATTTATAAATAAATCCAATAAGGAAGAGCTTCCAGGAAATTGCAACTACAAATACTACACTACCAACTTGCATTTAATTAATCTAATTCTTCCTTTGTTTGGTGTACTGAAATCTGTAAAGATTGTGTTTTGTATCACAAGTAGGCATTTTTCCCTAAGGGAAGAAATAATAATGGGAGGAAATAAGGCAGGTTCGAATATATCCTAAAGCACGTTGTCTTTCCTATTGTGTAATTTCTATTGCTGCCTTGCAAAGGAGAATGCTTTCAGTGCTGTTAAGAAACAGCATTCAAAATTCAGACAAAAAAATCCAGTCATGTCAACTGAACCTTTTTCTGAATGTATTCATCACTTTTCACTGATTGTTAGTAAAGTTAAACAAGGTGTCAGGTAATGAATTACTGAGGTACAATCCCAAACTTCTAATACAGCCTTAAAAAGAACAAAACACTAAACCTGACAAAAATTTCTAATTTTATAGACATTAAATTAAAGCAAATTCCTCAAGACATATAGAAAAACCTGGTAACAAAATGGAAGTGGGGAGCAGATCAATTTCAAAAGCTGCTTGTTCTAATTACTGTTAATTGGTGAGGAGGTGTAACTATTGAACTGAATGATCAACAGTTAGAGTGTGCTTCATTTTGCAGTCATATTACAATTTCTAACAGACAGGTGTCCACTTGACAGAAGCTGCAGTCTTGATAGAACTGTGTCAAATCCAATTCTTGTTAGCTGTCTCTCCAAAGAGACAGATGATCAAATACACACACGGTCTAAACTGCCATCTCATCCACTGCTTTCTTAGATCAGCACTGAAGACCCATTGACAGGAAAATGTAACAAAGCTCTCAGTAAAGAGAACACTGCTGTATGGAATGCAAAATTTCTTTTAGGGAATTAGTTTGATACTGGAGTCTTCTTCATTGACCTAAACAGCCTTTCCATTGACTTTTCAGTCTTCCAGATGCTATGTTGAGGGGAAGTGTAGTGTCTCTCTTAAAAACTGAGAAATTAGAATGGTGAGAGTTCGTCCTTTGTTTGTTGAGCAAGTCAGTGGTGAGACTGAAAATGTAAGCAAGATTAAGCAAGCAACCTGTTCTGACCATTAAATTTATGGAATATTTATGTTTCCTGAAGCAGGTTGCTAAAACATACCTCACCAAATTATCATTTCTATATGGAGGATATTGTTAACTCTTAGACTAATTTACCCACTCATTCCTTATTACAGGTTTATTTTTTTGTTGCCTTACCTGCACCCAGAAAGGTAACATACCTTCTAACAAAGGTAACATACCTTCTAACAAAGGTATAAAATGAAATACAAAATTTACAAAAATTAAATACAACTGCAGTTGCATAGAAGTGAATAAATATACCTGGAATAAACAACTGGAACAGGTCAATTAAATTCAGAGGAATTTAGTTTGTGGTAGTTGCCAACTCTTTGTTAAGGAAGAGCCTCGATTAACTAGCAGAAACCTAACTGCTCTTGAGACATCAGTAAAGAGAACAGACATTGCTTTGCAGCCTTAGAACCAAAATACTTGAAAGAATGTATGTTTTTTTAGCTACAGTCACTCTGTGCTATGCATAAAATCAAGAGAATTATTTCATAATTCATTTCATAGAAGTTTCTAGAGCCCCAGGTCTTTGCAGAATTTAATGTGATTTTGTTAGTGTGTGGCTAAAGACATTTTGAGGGGACTTCACTTTGGTTCCCCTGTGTTAATCATCACCATGGGGCGAGAGCAGACAATTGACTGTCAGTTCACTGTCACCCACAGGGTTGCTATTATCTGTGTCAGCCACACATCATGGTGTTGCAGTTTAACAGATTTTAAAGTTTGTGGTGCACTTTAGAGGGAAGGATTTTGCAATGCAGTAAGACGCTGAATAACGTAAGCCTTCTGCCAAGCAAGTATTTTCATTTCAGATACAAAATAAATTTTATTCAATCCTGCCTGATACTTGCAACTGACAGTTCCAGTAATAGTCCCTTTTAGTCCTGCATGTGTTTCTAATTTTACCTGAAAAACCTGAATTTCTTTAAATGAATGACGGGTATAGTAGGGGCAACAGAATATTGAATCTGCAGTCTGCTGTTGAAAAGTAGAAATGATAGCATTTATTTACTTTTAAAAGGGTACATGTAAGATTTTGAATATATGAATGGAAGGATTTTTCCATTGATGAGATCATAGGTCTTGTAAAGTTAGGGCTTTGGCATTTTATTGTTAGCCATTCTACTAACCCACTATGTAATTACTTGGGAATCAGAAAACTGCATTGTATCAACATTTAATTTTCTGTAAAACAGATAGCATGTAGAGATTACAAAATGTATTTTTTGGTAATTTCTTAATACATAGTTATTAGCTACTACTAAATTAAATACTAGCATGTAAATTTAAAATCATAGAATCATGAAAGGAATCATAGAATGTTAAAGGGTTAGAAGGAACCTTAAAGATCATCTAGTCCTAACACTCCCTTGAGCAAGGAAACCTCCCAGTAGACCAGGTTGTTCAAGGCCATATCCAACTTAGCCTGGAACATGCACAAGAGCAAAATGCCCAGTTGACCCTGCTGCCCACACTGCTTTGGATGCAGCCCAGGACACGTTTGGCTTTTCTGGGCTGGGAGTGCCCATGGCTGGGTCAGTGAATGTGCTGAGGGTGCTCTCAGTCCCACTGTCCATGTCTCCTACAAAGGTGTTGAACATGTTCAGCCCTGGTACTGACCCCTGAGGGACACCACCTGTCACTGCTGTCCTCTCACAGTGAGCCATGGACCACAGCTCTGAGCACAGCCTTCCAGACAGTTCTTTATCCACTGAGTCATCCCTCAAATCCATGTCTCTCTCATTTAGAGACAAGGATGTCATGTGGGACAGTGTTAAACTTTTCATAAATCTGGGTAGAAGATATTGGTTGTTCTGCCTTTATCCTTAAATGCTGTTGCCTTGTCATAGAAAGTCAAAATTTTCATGGTGACTTCCCCTTTATAAATCTATGTTGGCTGTTACAAATCATCTCTTTGTTTTTCCATGTGCCTTAGAACTGTTCCCAGGAAATACTGATCCATGGTCTTTTCCAGAACATGAGAGACTGACTGGTCTGTAGTTCCTTGGCTCTTCCACTTTCTTCTTTTTAAAAATAGGGGCTACATTTCCCTTTTTCCCTTCATTGGGAATTTCACTGATGGCTACTTTTTCAAAAATTGGATAGTGTCTTAGCAACTTCATCTGCTGGCTACCTTAGGATGCACAGATCAATCTCATCAGGTCCCACAGACGCCTGCACACTCAGGTTCCTTAGATGGTCGTAAGCCTGATCTTCACCTACAGTGGACTCAGGGTCTTCATTCTCCCAGTCTCTTTTCATCTTTACCAGCATGGCTGGAGCACATGCCATTGAGTACTGTGGCACAGAAGACATTGAGAATCTCAGCCTTCTCTGTGTCCATGATAGCTAGGTTTCCTGTTTCCTTCTAGAGAGATTCCACACTATCCCTAGTCTTCCTTCTGTTTGCAGTGTATCTATAGAAGTGCTTCTTGTTGTCTTTGATATCCATGGCCAGACTCAGTTCTAATTTGGCCTTGGCTTCCCTAACCTAATTCCTAGCTTCCCACACAATTTTCCTGTATTCCTCTGAGGCCATCTCTTTCCATTTCTACTTCCTAAAATCTTCATTTCTTGCTTTGAATTTGCTTGGCGGCTTCTTGAGGCCTCCTGGCATTTTTGTCCAATTTCTTCTTGTCAGGATGCATCTCTGCTGAGCTTGGAGGATGTGATCCTTGAATGTTAGCCAGCATTCTTTTCCCCCTCTGCCCTCTAGGGCTCTATCTCATGTGACTCTACCTGTTAGGTCATTGAAGAGGCCAAAGTTTGCTCTCCAAAAGTCTAGGGCAGAGCTTGCAGTGAAGTTGCTACATGTCCTCCTCCCTACCCTGTGGATCTCAAACTCAATCCTTTTGTGGTCACTACAGCCAAAGCAGCCTTGGAGCACTGTATTCCACCAGCTTCTTCCTGTTGGTGGGTTCAAAGTCCAGCATGACACCTCTCCTTGTTGGCTTCTCTGTTGTAAGGAAGTTGTCGTTGGCATATTCAAGGAACCTCTGGACTGACCCCTGTCATATGGTCCCTCCAACAGATACCAAAGTGGTTGAAAATCTCCCATGAGAATCAGGGCTTTGCAAGCATGAGGCCATTCCTGTCTGCCTGAAGGGACTTCATCCACATCATCCTCCTGATTGGGTGGCCACCTCTCTGTGCCCTCCCTTTAATTTTGACCCACAAAAATTTCAGCTGTTTCATACACTCCAGCTGGTTACTGACATAGAGAGCTCCTCATGTCCCTAGCTGGTCTTTCCTAAAAAGCTTTAAGCCTTCCATTCCATTGCTCCAGTCACAGGAGCCATCCCACAACGTCTCTATCATGCCAATGATATCATATCCATGCAGGTATGCAGTGATACCATATCCATGCAGGAATGTCTGTAGTTCCTCCCCATGTTATGTGCATTTGTGTAGAGGCATCTGAGCTGGGCCTGCAGAAAGCTGGCTTACTGGCTGAAGTATCTGGAGTGCCTTTGCACCCATTACAGATGTTTGTGTCCAGCTGGCAGGGTTGGGAGGGATAGGTGCCCCCCTCCCTTGACAAATCAAATTTAAGCCTCCTTCAGCAATCTGGCAAGTCCTGGATCAAAGATACTTTTCCTGTCTTTGTCAAATGGACCCCATCAATCCCCAGTAGACCAGGCTTGCCAAATCAAGTCCCATGGTCTGAGTAACTACACTACTGTCACACACTGCCTTTTCTTGGTTGAACTGCTTTATTTCTGGAGCAGATTGGCTGCTCCAGTTAGCTTTGGCTGTTCTTCCAGTTGTGTGCTGGGCGCGTTGTCTCATTAGCCTGCATAGCTACTAAGCATTTCTGGAGGAAAATGTCTGGCTTTGAAGGAAGCCCTTTTATTTCCTTTCCTCTTCCTTTCCTCTTCCTTGTGGTGTTTCTGGCTTTTGTTTGTTTGTTTTTTTTGTTTTTTGTTTTATTTTTTCACTACTCCCCAACCAGCCCTGTGTCAATGCCCTCCCTCCTTTCCATGTGTACTGGGAGGTGAATTTTGACCTCTCATGAGCAGGCTGTGGTTCCCAGCTGCTGGGATTGGAACCCATTGTCCAGCTCTGTCTCAGCCTCCCTGCTGTCTCTCTTTTGATTCTCTTTTGACAGCTTGACCACCTGTTTTTGGGGGAAGTCCACAAGGACAAACCTCTTACAGTTCAGAGAACTACTCCTCACACGTCATCATTCTCCTTGACCACTTCCTCATTCAGTTCTGCCACCAAGCTTAACAGATCATCCACTTGTTCCCAGTGCAAACATGTATTGTCTCCATTGCCCTGTGGCATCCATGAGAAGCTCAGACACTCCCTGCAGCTGGAGATCTGGACAGCTGTGTGTTGATGTGTGAGGTTTGTCTGGGTCAGTGTGTTCCTTCTGACAGTGGCTTTTGACTGAGTGGAAACCACAGTCCTCTTTTACTTTGGTGGATGATGACTTATTCCCTAAACTCTGTGCCCTACCTTTCTGAACTGCCATGTAAATTGCCGTGCAAACACACCTTCCTGCCATGCCACACCCTGTGTGCCTGCTGTGTTCACTACACCACTGGTCACTTGCCCTTCATGGAGCTGTTTTAATCTGCTGTGGATACTCCTGACAAAATCCTCTAGATTCCCGACTGACTTGTAAGAGTCAGGTCTTCCAGGGACGCTGGGATGCTGATGTGATTTCCCTGAGCTCAGGAATTCCTCTGTACAGCACAGTGCAACGGCCACCCCCGGGCTTAAAGTCAGTCACCACTGCTGCTGCTTCTGTTGCCTCATTGACAGAAATCTTACAAGGATCTGGGTGCTCCTAGGCTATTAATGAATTACCTGAATAAAAATGAAAACATTACTTCTTCGTGGCTAATGAAAACTGCTGAGAAGTGAGAATGGTTCTATAACCTTATATCTGCTTTCCACATGGGTCCTTTTATACCAACATGGAAAAAGAGAAATCAATATATTACGCTGTTTCTTTGTGGAATGTTTTAGAGACCATCATCTAGATTAACATTAAACACTCACTATAAACATTTTAGGGATAACTACAGATTTACATTTAGTACATATGATTCACAAAAAACTCAGCCTTTTTAAAGACTTTCTGAAACTCTTAGTTCCCTAATATTTTAAGTAACACTTAGGATAGGAGTGGAAAAGAAAAAAAACAGCTTAGCAGCTGATGGATCACACTGAACTGTATGTAAACTAAAAGATTAGAAGTAAATGCAAAGTTTTCCCAAATAGATTGCTGTCCATATTAACTCTGCTGAATTTTATGTCAAACATATGAATCTTGAAAGGCTAATTCATGGGTCAAAGATAGCTTTTTATTTAACTAGCTAAAGCAGAAAACATAACATACACAAAGAATGAACAAAGTGATGACATTCATATGAGGTGTTCGCTTTTCAAGTAAGGAAGAAGGGTGAAACTTGTATAAGAACTTGCAGGAACTTACTATTCAAGAATTAAATGGGATGCTGATAACAGGCAGACCTATATTACAGATGAGTTGTTTTTATTATCTGACTTCAAAATAGCAAATTGTTTTTTGTTTAAATTTTTTTTTGGATTATTTTTGTTTATCAGAACTCATAATAATGAGAGTTTAGTGTCAATTTTGTCATTCATACTTTCCTCATAATATGTGCCTTCTATTTTAGAATTAAGCCTGAATCAAAATCTTTGGTTAAGTAGCCCCTTCATAATGTTACTCTTAAAAGACATAGCAGTGTTTAATTATTCTAAAGCAAATTAAATAAAAGCAAAAGAGTCGACAGATTGTTAACAGAGTCACTGGACACTGAAAATGCAGCAACATTCATTTTCTAACCTTTCCTTTTACAATTCCTCTGTCATAAGAGCTGTGAAATTGCACCAAAGCACATCAGCTGAAACAGAATTGAGTTTGTTGTTAGTTAAAGATGCTTATATACCGAGTGTTCATTAATTTGAAAAATGTGATAACAATCATGATAGAAAACACAGGAGATATGCATCACTAGATTCAGGCTGGGGGGAATTATGAAGGAGTGCAGAATACATGTGGAGTCCTAGGTCAAGAACAGAAATTTTGTGACAAAGGAAAAAAAAGCAAGTTAAACAGGATCATTGGGAAGAACCCTAAATTAAGCAGATTATTGACCTAGTTGGTGTTTCCCATTGCCAAGTTTTTTTTTCATTATGTATGATCATGAACATTTTCAAATGAAAGAATTTTTTTTCCAAATAAAAGTCATCTACATTTGATTATGTCTACAGAGCATCAAAAGTGTAATCCAATTGAAATTCAATCATCTGATCTCCAAGGATGCTTCTCAAAACAAATAGACAAGATATTACTGTGATATAATTCTCCTTTTAATAAAAATATTCTGCATCTCACCCTGCTGGAAAGCAATGCTTCTTGGCTGAACAGTATTAACAGCAATATTTATGTTAGTTTTTCTAAGACAAAACATGAAACACTATTAGACTGTTGAAGGAAAATGTTGTTGATTTTAATTTTCTTCCTCTGAAGGCTATTGTTCAATAGATAATTATAGTTTTTTTAATCATTCATAGTGAAAACAAATGAAAGAATAAAATGACAGATACATTTTTGGTTTTTATGAGCTGATGTTCAATAACTGATGTTTTTACTTTCCTGGGTTTTTTTTTTCTTTTCTCTCTTGAATTTCTGTAATTTCAGTCTTAGCAGTCTAATTTCTATACCTACATATGGCAAATCCACAGTAACTTGCAGTAACAGTGTTCATCTCTTGGCCTGCTCTGACTGACAGCCCAGAAATAGCCATTTAAAATGTGTCAGATTCTCATCTCCCTGTTTGAAAGGTAAAGTTAAACAGTTTTTCTAACAGTCTGCATAAAGTCTTGAATTTTAACAAATCAACTGGTTTGGCTGTTGTGCCAGCCTTTTGTCTCTGCAAAAAGCACATCATTTTATCTTTGCACACTAATGGCTTACTGAAAACTGTTGCAGCTGTCAATTTACTTTAGGGCATATGATAGCTCAAAGTAATTTATTTACCAAAATAGACCTATTCTCACTGGCCATACTCTTATCATATATTAAGTCATTATTTTGCATTTGCTCCACAGTGGAATGAATGAAAATGTTCCATTGTCACTAACAGCACTCAGGTCTTTTATAAAAAGAATAGAACAGTAGATTCAAAATCCCTGTAGAGAATAATGTGGTCTCATCAGCTTTCATATATTTATCTAATCTTTCAATCAACAAATACTGTATTTGTATTACAATAGCTTTCTATGTGTCCAATCAAAATTGAAGCACCATTGTGCTGGACGCTCTAAGAGTGTATATGGTGATACTGTTCTTGCCACAAAACCCTAACAATAGAATAGATAGAAGCTGCTAGAAAAAATGCAGCTATTAATCTAGATATGAAACACTTGCTGCATATAAACATCCAGTTTCATGGCCCAGAAAGCATTATATGACATCAGAATTTAAATCAACTTGTCCTGACCACTGAGTTGCTCACATTGTTGTGTGCTATTATAAGTATTCATTAACACAATGCAAAAGTAATTATCTAAATGAAAGTAAATCCCCAGACTAAAAAAATTAATACATGAGACCCTTTCAAAGGGTGATTTAAGAGAAGATGTAGGGGTGAGGAGGCAGAAGTTAGTGTCAGCTACAGATCTATTAGAAGCGTGCATATTTTGACTCAAAATCACAGAATATCCTGAAACATCAAAATGCAGATTTAGGGTCTGTTTATGCAGATCAATCGCATTTATCAGCTCCAAGAGTAGACAATTCCTGAATCTTTCCAGGCATCTGCAGTTTGGCAAAGAATTTATCATTTATTGCCCATATTTAAATCTTTTTTATATGTAGTATCACTGAGTAAATACTGGTTATGTTGTACTTATTCTTTATACACACACACACATGTACACACTCTGCCTTGAATTGAATCAAATTTAATAAGAAGACATTTCCTCACTTACTATAGTTTTTGATGTTGCTTATGACTGACGGAAGGACTCTGTTATTCCACACCTGCCCTACTTTTGTGCTCATCCTCCTTCTCCCAAACTGCTATTTATTTACAACTGTTTTCTAAGAGAGCTCTAACATTAATCTTCCAAGCTTGCAGAATGAATTACTTCACTCAGGTGTTTCCTAAATTTTATTGATATTTTCTGAACTTTATTTACCTTTTCAGCATCTTGCAATAAAAAAGAGATTTGATTTAGTGTTCCCCGAGCAATACAGAAAGCAAACACACCCTGTGACCTGATGATTTTCTGTTTAGCTGAACCACCACTCCTTTTCTTCTGATAAAAAAGTCCCCTATAAACTTTTATTTTACTTCTTCACCATTATTATAACATGGACAATAACCTATATGAAGATTTTGGTGTTTTTTTTCCTACATAGCTTCTCATAGTAGAAATGGAAAAACAAATCTGTCCTGACAGATTTTTTTCAGGTCACCCATGGTTATGGAGGAACCCTGCTGTATTCCTTCTGCGTATTTTCTGAACAGCTGCCATTTTATTTTCTCCTATTCAGAAGCTAGAGACAGAAAATCTCTTCCACCTACACAAGGAAAAATGCAGACAAGTAACTTAAAATCCCTTACATGAAAATCAATTTGTAAAACTTTTTATGCAAATATGAAACAAAGTAGCCTTGTGGAGAGGTGAAGTGCCTTTAAGCATTTTGACTGAATACCAAAATATTTTAATTGTTACTGACAAAATATTCTAATTTTATAATAGACCCTAAGTTTTATAGTAAACTCTAATTTTGTAGTAGATTCTTTATAGTAACATCCCTCCTCTCTGTGTTGTGCCTATCCGTGTAGCCAGTGATTCAGAATTGAATTTTAATATCTCACAATCTCTTAAAACAGTTGATTGTAAAACATGGTACACAGCTAGCATTCATGGCATTTTCAAACTTAAAAATCATGATCACCATTGTGAGTAGGGATATCAGCTTGGATAAAATCATATCCACAGCAAGTATAAAATCATAATTTTATCCTTATGTATGCTTAAATTTAATCATATGGGGGAATGTAGTGATTCTAATTAAATTCAGTCTGCTAAAGAATCTGCAGAGGATGAGTAACACTGATAATTAAAGATGAAGAGAAGTTCTACTGAAGATATAATCAAAGAGGTTAAATGTGCTGATCCAGACACTGCACAGACATTGTAATAAATGTCTTCAGTTTTGAAATACTGTGTTATTATAAAACTGGACGCATATTACCAATTAATTATTCTGTGCATGGGTTAATATATAAAGGGAAGGAAAACTGTAACTCTGGCCTGGTTTATTTATGCTTGTGAAGATGTTTGTTTGCTGCTTTATTTTGCTCGAAATTGCAATCCTCAACAACATTAGATCTTTTTCTAAATTAATGAAAACTTGGGATTCTTTTTGTTTTCTTTTCAGAGGGATGAGAAGCACCATACTGTGTTCAGTAGAGATTTTTAGTTGGAAGTTGGAAAATGTTTTATTACACTAATTTGTATGTATATACAAAAATCCCAGTGACACATGAAAACAGGATCTTCAGCATACAATCTGAAGCTCTGACTCTTAAAAACCTTAGAACCAGTTCAGAGTTTTTCTACTGAAATTCCTTCAAAAGCAAGAATGAGGTATTACTGGAGAATAAAAGCATGTATTGAACTTAACCAAAGGTTGGAGCTATTTAAGGAATTTGCAAAGTCAATCTTGGGCAACTCCCCTCCTTCCCCAGCAGAGATATCTTTCCTACACCAAGCAGGAAGTGAAACATTGATATTGCAGCCAGACCACAAGACATATGTGCTGCTTTTGAGCAACAAGCATCACCACAGTGAAATTATATTACCTTTGACCGTGTGGATGTAAGGCTACTTCTAAAATCCATGTGCCAGAAGGTTTATGGTAAATTTGGCAACATGAGTTACTGAGACACATTTTCTAATATCTGTGAGAATGGGTAACTTCTAGACTGGAGGTGTGATGTCCAGTTGGGTGAGTCATCAATAGTAGAGAGCTTTAAAGCAGTTGAACTCTGTGAGTATCTCAAGAGTTACCAAGTATTGAGAAAGAGTTAGGGACTGCTGAGAAATTCAGAGGTTCTTACTTTCCAATTGCATTGCTTTTATTGGTGGTCAGTGTCTGTGTCTTGGGACAAATTGAGGTCCTTCAACCCTTCTGTCCATTGGTTTTTCGAAAGACAGTATTGTTGAGAGATACTGAGTGGTGATTTTAGTGAAAACCCTGGGCAGAACAGATTAATTCCATGTGTAACAGTAATAATTACACAGAGAACATGGAATCATTTTTTGTAAAAGACCGGCTGGCTGTGGAAATGAACCACAGAGCTGTTTGCTAGCTTCTAGGAGCATTGCATGGTGCACAAACTGTCTTTTGGTACAAATTCAGTGTTCCAGAATTGTACCCACTGTTTTCAAACCTATATCAGGGTATGATTCATTATTGGTCATTTGCTTATTAAATGAATTACTATCATTCCAAAAGTATTTAATAAGCCCTCTGCAGAGTCCTCTATAGGAATTTAGAGTATTATAAGCTTTTCTTTATTCTAGTCATCTGTTGGTTTCAAGTTCACAAGCTGGAATCCATGCCTAGATGTACCCAAACATTTCTACATTTTTTTTAAATATGTTGCATTTCCCACAAGATTTGATGCTGATTTGAGTGAACATGAAGTTAAGATGTAATTCTAGAAATGATAGAGTAGAATTTAAGGAAATTTTTCATTACTCAATCTTAACATGAACAAACTTAATGAACAAAGATGTTCATTAATAATCCCTGAAATAAAATGTGACTGCTTGGCATTTAGTAGTGTCATTGGAACACAAAAAGAAATATAAATAATCTCTTGCTCCTAATATTCTTGTATGAGCTAGGTTTTTTTTTTAAGTGAAGGGGGGGAAAATGGAAAAAATGTGGCGATACTTAATCTGAAAAGATTGCAATGACTGTTAATATCTGTGGAGTGATTATTGCATTCACTGCTCAGAAAGAAACTGAGGCTTGTTTTTCAGTTTTTAAGTACCACATATGTTTTCATCACATTTAAATTTTTGAATTTGCATGCAGATGTGATCATTATGCTGTTTTGAGTCTGAGCACAAGTATCTCACATGCATAGTCATATTGCAGATGTTACATCTCTATAATTTCTTCTTTCAGAATTGCATGCTAAAATTCTTCTGGGAGTTTTACCCACAGTCTTTTACCATGTATATTGCAGTAGGCTGGCACATACCCACGAAATTTTGAGTGAACTTAGCTGTCCCTTTTCATATGAAAAGCATCTCACAAAAGACAGAAAGCAGTGAGTCATCATAATTGTTTTCTGCACCTACATCTTGCAAAGCAGTACACACTCAAATATCTCTTGAACAACTTCAGAGGTGGGAGTTTCATCATAAATGGTAGGCTAAGAATAGGAAAAGTAAATTGTCACACTCAGGAACAGTATTGTTACCACCAAATCTTATTTACTGGTCTTCTAGTACTCAGTGCTGCAAGTAGAGTGTTTATCCAACATGGTAAAACCATACCAGAGCTGGGACAGCTGTCATATTTGAAATAAAGCAATCCAGCCATAACTTCATAATGTGCAATAAAATCTTCCTAAATTTTAATTTCTTCTGGTGTTAGCCACAGGCAGAGCACGGGCTGACTTCAGACCCTTTGCTGTAGCACTCTGGTGTAAGGCCAGCACTGCGTGGCTGAGTGGGAGATGCACCAGCTCTACCTCACAGACACTGTGACTGCAGGCAATTAACCAAAGCGGAGAACACCAGCAATTTAAAGTGAATTTAACAACAGGAGGGGAACAAGGAGTTATTTTTGCAGCTAAAATGAATGGAGCACTTTAAATTCTTATCTTTGCTTTTGGGAGATTGACAAATAGTTACAACTCTCTAGGGAGGCGGTTTGGAACAGAAGACTAAACACTGGCTGAAAGACGCCTCTGCTGAAAGAAAATTGGTAAGGAAAGGAAAAGGGAAGAAGGTTTTAAAAGGTACTTGCCTCTAGAGTACTTTTTAAAAATACCAGGAAGATCAAAGCTTAAAACTCAATAACTATCTTCTGAGCATTCATTTCCATAGTCTTAAGGAAATAAACATAACTTGTTATACTACTGGTAGAGGAAAACATAGAAAGGCAAACCACAACCTTACTATGAAAACATAAATTTAGGTGCAGATGGAACAACAGAAATCACTTAAAATACTAGTCGTACAATAAAGTAAAACCAGTATGAAATGAATTTCTCTGCTCAACACTGCTAGTAGTGCTAATAATACTAATAAAGGGGCTATTCAATTTCTAGATCATTCTGTCTACTGTCCTGGTTTTGCCTGCAATACATGTGCTAAATATGAATTCTGGGTTTTATAGCATCTATTCTTTTTCTTGCTTCTTCTCTTGTTAGTTAGTATTATATGCACATCAAGAGAATAGAAAACATACCTGCTTTATTGTAATAATTACAAATAAACATCTCATACTGCCTGAGAATGTAGTTGTTCCCTTACTTCCCTACAACCTCCAGCTGTGAGCTTTCAGTCTTGTAACCTCTAAATAGCATGCCAATCAACATGTAGCTGCTAGAACAAGCAGTACTGGTAATTGGTAACTTGACCATTTAGCTAATACTGAGTACTTTGGAACGGTGCTAAAAGCTCAGTGCTGTTTACCTCAGCATCCTGTTGTGATCTAAAACATAGTTAATAGCCATGAATGGTGATAAAATCCTGTGGAACTTTAAATCAATTATTGCATGTGTCTACATTAGTTCACCTGCACTGCCAAAATAACGACTTGAAAATTTCTTTTTGCTCTTTTATCATGGTTTTCTAGTAACTAATTTTCTATGCAGCTTGTATAAAAAAGACTGCTGCTCAAGCCCTAAGAAGTTTGATCGCTAGTGATAAGAACAAATGCTAAGTGGCTTCCTTGTTCTTTCCATGATATGTAAGAAAATAATAACTTATTCCTCTGCAATGCTGTATTTGCTTAGCATAAGATCTATTCCTGATGTCATGGTAAAATGAAATATTCTTTATGCATGTCTAAATTTTCATTTTACTCAGCTTAAAATCTAAACAGCGCTTTATGAATCCCAGGCAGACAAGTGATAAGCATCTAAGTTGACTTCACTTACAGAGAAAGAGGATGTAATATTTGTCATGTGTGTGGGGAAATTTGTAAATGATCTGGTTTGCTTTGAAGTAGGAAAAAAACATGAGATGCAATAACTTACGAAATGAAATGGCAGTGATTTTAGAAAATGTGACAGTTGTTTTGGCAACATGCATAAGTGTGTAAATAGCTCCATTACATACAGTCAGTTTCCTCAATGAGACTACTCAGTACCTTTAAGTTAAACAAATTATGTAATGAAAAACTTTTAAAGCCATTGGAAACAAGCAAGATATAATTTTCTGCATATGATTACTTTGAACAGAATACCTAGATTTAGGAAATATGGAGGATTTATCTCCTTTTCTAGAATAAAATACTTTTTCCAAATTTAAGCACAACATAAGAGTACTATGTGTGGTATTCATTAATGTTTTTTGGGGAGCATTTTCAGGTTTTTATTTGTGAGAAAGGTGTTTCTGTTAAGCTTCTTTAAAGCTGTAGAAACACTGAAGTATGTTTGTTTTCAGTTTTGGAAGGCTTCAACCGGACGTTATCTTGTAAAAACATGGTTTCATTTCTCTTTTGAATAATTAAGTTAGTAATAGATGCTCATGTAGTCTCACTTCCTGTCTGAGCAGCAGAGCATGATTAGCAACAGACATGGAGATTTGTGAGGTACTTGTTGATAATTTCCAACAGTCTTTCAGACTGTTTAGTGCAGAAGGAGATTTTCAGTGTATTCAGGCAAGGACTTTGTCATGTTTCTTAAGTTGTCATCTCCATGATGCTGACTTTTGTGGAAAGCCATCTGCTAATTCTCTAACAAAGTGATAGAGAATTAGAAAATGTTGGCCTCACTGATAATAGAGAAGCATAAACATTTTAGGACCAAAAACACAAGAGATTGTGCTCTTCCTGATAGTCTTTGAAGTTCTTACACGGTTTTTAAAGGACAGTAAGGTGTTAAGGTTGGGCTTTGGAGAAAAAAGTGTTTATGGACATATACCTGCAGTAGGTCATGAAGGCTTGCAATGTGTCATATTAAAGGTTAAAAATCAGAAAAGATGAACATCAGGATGCATCAGAACAAACAGTTTAGACAAAGCTTTCCAGAAGCACAATATTTAAAGAACACACAAAAAGCTACCAGTATATTAGCAAAATATTTGCCAAAGGACCTGGAAGTTACACAGAAGGCAAAAACAACTAACCCTCTTACATTTCATTTAATGGAACAGCTTGTATTGTATCACTTAAAGTCATACATACTCAAACACTCAAAGTAGAATGCCATTATGAAATAAAAGCAGAAAGTTGTTTAGCACACACGGATTGATTTTTAAGTCTCCTTCAGGTACAAAAAAAATATTGGAATAATGAAATACTTCTGTGTCATCTGACATTTATTGCTCTGTATTTATGTAATAGTAGAAATTATTTCTCAATTAGCATAACATCTGACCTGTTCCCAATTGCTTCTAAGGAATACATATAAAAATCTTCATGCCTAACTCTCCAGTCTGCAGGAAAAATAGTTCAATCTCTTTTCTCTAAAAGAAATGAGTGTTGTATTGTTGTAAAATAGATGACAGATGTTAATAAATCCAAAGAGAAACAGTTCTATTATTGAAAGCTTATATAACCCTGGCCCTCTCAGTCAATTGCTTGCATTACTTCTGTAGAGCAAGGCCTTCCACTGACTTAATTCACCACTGGACACATTCACATCTTCTGTTGTCAAGCATTCTGTTTTCTTCATTTGTACCTTCTTCATGCAATTTAGCAGATATTAAGTCTGTTGACTCAGTTGCTGTGGAAATTTTTTGTGGTTACACTGGTTTTGATGTACTTGATGTATACGATGCTATGCTAAGCTTACTCTGTCACACTATGTCTGCTCAAAGGCTCCCCACAGCTGTTTGACTTAATTAACTATTCTTCACAAAACAGTTTGTGATGAGTTTGCAAGTAACTGACATGAAACTTTGTTCTATTCTTCCTCTGTTTCTCTTCCCCTATCCACCCCGCCTGACATGATGACTCCCAGCCCTTCTGGCAATCACACTGGACTATTCAAACATTATCCCAGCCTTCATTTAGGTCCAGGACTTCCAGCTATGCTGAACAGCTGTTTTTTTATGTACATGCCAGTGAAGTGTTACACCGGAACTGAAGCATCATGGTTTTTGTTAACTAATTATAATTTTCATTTGCAGGAATTTCTTTTACAAAACATTAGAACAAACCAAAGCAAAATCAACTAGAAACAACCAAGGCTCGTAATTTAGAAAGATCAGGAATGATTGATGGTCTTTGATTAGGTGGATAGAAATTGGTAAGAAAATTAACAGAAACTGTGAAAATAAAAAGCTTGCCTATACTATACATAAAATCAGTTTAATATTTAATATGCAAATGTTTAAAAATAGCATGGACCATGATTTATTTGTAGTTTAATTCACTCAGGCTCTAGACTAACAAATTTCAATTTACACTGCCAATTGTGGATTTTTATTTCATTCCCTTTTTTAGAGGTAACACTGAATAATTATTTCATAATTATTTAGAATTATGAATAAGTATTTAAAATAATTATGATGTGCTTGGAGGTGTGAACCTTGATCTCAGCATATAAAAGAGGCTTTTTTAAAAAACCCACTTTTAAACATCCTATGATCCAGCCAGAATCCTTTTTCAATTTGCTGACAATATAAATTGTGGTCACTTGAATTAGTCGAGTAAGTTGTAGCAGGAGTTATAGCAAAGCTGAGTAAATCTGGTATAGTTCTATGTTCAACATCTTATGAATGAATTCCCACATCACTCCTCATTTACAGTTCCGTGAGAAATATTAGCTGTTGTTGCTAGACAAATGTGAAAGAGTCATGTTTAAAGTAATCTCTCAGTCTTCCAGAGGGCCTGCTTGAGGGTGCTCCATTCAGCTCAGAGTGATTCACAATACCTCTTTCAAGGCCATGTGAATATTACAGTGAAAAATGTGTTGGGGGAGCAGAGGACAGGAGCAAGCTCCTGGCAGATGAGAGTGAGCCCTGCCTTGCATCACCTCTGTGCAAGCTCAAGGCAGGGCCTCTGCCATGCTTCAGAGCCTGCTGGGGTGTTGAGCATTTTCTTCCACACAATAACTCAGAGCAGAGACATTATCTATCATTCTAATAGCAGCACTCACTATTATATGGTGAAGCATGTTCAGTCACAGACTGTTCCCACTTCATCTTGGGGCAGCAGCAAAATTTGAGGTAGAACTCCAAGTCACAGGCCACAGTTCTAAATATTGAGTTTGGGTGACAAAATGAACCTTTGATGTCATGAATCTTTGAGTCTTTGTGAGATGAAAATCTTGAAATGTTGACTGCCTTAGCTATGTGTATACTATAGAGTGTTAATGTGAAATTCCGTGCAACTCCATGCTCATTAGAGATTTTTTATCAGCAGTGGTTATTCAACTTGCCAGAGGATTGTGAAAAGCTGGTTTTTAAGTAGTATGTTCCTCTGCTAGAGAGAAAGTCCTTCTGTATCTTTCTAGACCAGAAGTCAATGGTGTTTTCCCCCTGTAGCATCCTTGTCTGGATATGGAACTTATTTTAAGTGGTGAAACTCACCCCAAACAAAAAAGTAATTCGTATCTACTTACTTCTCTTCTTTTTCCTTCACCTGTTCTTCTCTGCTAACAGATCCCTGTTAAAAGATAGGCATCTTCTCAGTATCTGTGAAAGGCAATGTTGCCAAAAGTGGTGATACACGCAAGTAGTGAGAGGGATTCCTCCCTCGTATTCAAGAATATGAAGAGTGAAGTCTAGAGCACACCCACTCCCTGCATAGCCAAGCAATCAGAGCACTTCACCATCTACTTATAAAGTAGCTACTTTCTTCCTTTTTGTTAGAGGTTCATAGACTTTCAAGGATGCCATGTGTTTAAATTTCTACCAGTACTTTGGATTCTGTCTTTTGTTTACATATATTAGGAGTACATAGTACAAGGCATTGTTTTATGTCTTACATCTTCCAGTGTTTTTTAATTCATAGACACGTGTTTGTAGTAGTGGAAAGACTTAAAATAAAAGAAGCAAAGAAAACATAAAAATGGGAAGCTACTGTGTCTATTGCTTATTTAAAGTCACCTATCTGTAATCATGGAAGCATTATGAATGTTGTAAGCATGCTCTTCAGCCCAATGAAGAAGAATGCTGAGTTGGATGTAGAACAATAATTCCTATTTTGTATGAGTAACATGAGTACAAAATTGAATAGTACTGAATTTCAAGGGATATCTTCTTCAACTGCATTTTCTGTTCTGACAACATATCTCTTTTTTCTCTGTCTCTTCAGCTACAATAGGACTTCTATTGTTGGGTGTTTTTTTCATACTTATGTTTACTGTTGATTGAAATGATGCAGGAACATTCAAATTGCTACATCTGTACAGGTGCATTGTTGTGCTGGGCACCAGAAAAGCAGTTGAAATGCATAGACACTACCTTTACTGTTTTAGTCACTGCACTAAAAGTGCTTTTAACATCTTGAATGAAATATCTTTTCTTATAACTCATGGGATACAATTTCATAACCCTTATTCCTCATTTCTTTCTTTTACGGAGATAAACAGTAGGTCTTTTGGGGCATCTCTCTGACCACTTACCAAAGTGAAAATATCCCCTTTTCCTTTCTATGATGTACAAGTTTGATGCCAAGCTAGAAGTGCAGAAAATAGTGTTGTTCTCCTTCAAAAACAATACTGCAACCAAGTTAATGGTTTTGACAAGTTCCTTTGTCAGGTTCTTAAATTCTGCAGCTGTGACATTAATGCAGTTAGTATAGTTTATAGTTGACAGTTTGGGCTTCAGAGTATTAAGACTGCATTAAAAGACACTGAGGAAGATTATAGCATTGAGGAAACAATTCCTTGAAAGCAGTGTAACCTCAGTAACAGAAATAGCCGTGATGGGGAAGAAGGGAGAGGCAGACTATATGGTCTGAGAACTCCTTTGGCAGACTGCTCTTATTTCCTCTTTTCTCTCTTGCTCTTTTGAATGCAAGATGTTTCTACCCCATTCTCAAACTGGAATGTTGGAACTTGATTGCCATTATTTTTTGCTTTATACTCAAGAATGAGTACAAGGTACCTACTCATAGAAAGTGTCATATGTATTTGTAAACACAGAGCACTAACGAGTAGAAGGGAGAGGAAGAAAAGGAAAAGAATATTTTTATGTGTTCTGGACCAGTCAGTGTATTCAGGCTACTAACAAGTGCTCTGAACCTGCTGCTCATCTCATTATTTACCTCACCATAAAGCTGTATGTGATGTGAAAAAGTAAAGCTTAAAGAAAAGACTGTGTGCATTGCACGGCTTTCCCCTTTATTTTTCAGATAAAAGTAAGGAGGATGTAAGAGCACAAATATTAGTATGTTAAAAATATTGCATGGATAGAGCAAGCATGTTTTTTTGTTTTCCTAATCTTAATTCTTGGCAAACCCCAATTTAACCCCGATTTAGTGTAATCTAAATCCTAACCCTGTCTGGAAACTAAGCCTTAAATCAGAAACAGTAATCATGGAAATACATATTGCTTCTCTTTGCAGTCCTTTTGTCTTTTATTCAGCAGTGTAAAATATATGGTATTTTGCTTGTGAATATTTGCATATGGAAATATGTGGGATGCTGTATCCTCTGCTTCAGAAGTTTAGCATTTCTTTTCCTAAATATATTATACTCTCCTCTTAAAACACCACATTCTCTGCCTTTATTTCATTACCTCAGACTCTGAGTCCTCTCCTTGTGTTAGATAAAGGACATCTGGTAGGGATGCTTGGTTTCCCTACCTTTTTTTTTTTCCTTTTTTTTGGGGGGAGGCACAGCTTTTTGTATTTTCTGTTACATTCCAAATGAACAGAACAGACAGACATCCAAAAGTTCAATCATAACCAAATTTGGGCACGTTGATGTTCAGATGATGTGCTCTGCTTCTAAGCTGTGACACGCCTGTGTACAAATTTGAGAATAAACCCTTATTTTGAGACTTGTATTTTCAGATGAGTGATGACCATATAAATGTTAATTCTTATTGTTCAGAATGTCATCATTAAAGCAGAGCGAGAAGTATTTCATAGCTCATGTGAGTGAGACAGGTCACTGGGAAAAGCTTGCTATGTGCTGTCTATAATTTTGCAGATTTTGAGAACTGCTGAAAGGTGCAAATTCGTTTTTACATTTTCATGTCCTTATGAAGAGATCTAATTTCAAAGGCTCAGTACACTCATTTGTTAAAACAGAGAACTTATTTAAAGCTAAATGCTAATAACAATGAATGTTAACTGACTTAATGCAATGTGAAATTGCTGCTTCAACATTCATACAAATGATAATTCAGTCTAAGTGGCTCTGTGTTCTGTTATATAGACATTACTTTGCAATTTGCAGGGTAATTGCATACAGAGCTACTAAACAAATTTGTTTTCTTTTGTATCAAAATGTGCTTTGCACATCCCTTCAGTATACAAAGATACTTTGAAATGCATGGATTTTGATGGGGTGCTATGGACAGCTGTTCTTATGTTGAATTTTTACTGATCATCTTATCAATGCCTAATTCACTTTCCTTGTGTGCTAAAATTGTGTGAAGTTAAAGAGAACTCCCAACTGATACCAAGATCTATTATTCTAGTATAGCCATTACCCTGCTTTACTGATGTACAGCACCCCTAAGAAAAAGTATCCATCTGTATATAGCAACTTTGAACAAAGGATCCTACAAAATAATTTATTATGTGTTCATAATTACTTCTATTTGCCAAAATTTGCCTTGTAAAGTGTTTCAGTATGAATAATGTTTATTAACTGGCACTTCTCTGATGCTTTATATCTTTGAAATCCAATTTCATTTTTATGTATAATTAGAATTGGCTCTGATTTTATTTTTCAATTCCTTTATATGCATAGTTCTTCAGTAATAGTACAGAATACCAACTTCACTGAAAAATGGTGATTTTAGTTCCTCCCCTAGTCTCTTTGATTTTACTGTTCTCAATCCTGCATTCAGTTCAGTAGGAAGAAGAATGATTTTGAATAATATGGTCATGATGTCAAAACAGTGCAAATTATATGCTGCTGCCATCTGGAATAGTGAAAATAAAAGCTTTATTTACACTGTTCTTTGAAATAATAAACTTTATTGTGGCAGTTTATCTTCAGCATCTGTAATGTATTCTGGGAATGCTCCATGTGTGCCTTTTTATTCTGTGAACTACAGAATGACTAAAATTTGCCTGTGGCAAACCTATCAGTGCATCTTGAAATAGATTCACTTTCTTTTCTTTCTGAATAGAGAACCACCTTCCATTTGCACAGTAAGAATAATTGGTTTACATAAGCAAAATTTTCAAGAGGCACAGTCAAAGACTAAGAGATGTATTTTAGTTAGGCAGATTACGCAGATTTAACTACAGGTTAATATTCTGTTCTACATATGAATATGAACTCCAGATTCATATTCTGGAACATGAATGTTTCAATGGTGAAATAGTTAATGCAAAATTAAATACTTAACAACCATTTTAGCCAGTTTTCTTGACAACTGCCTGGCCTTGAGTCCTGGTGCTAATACATTGCCTTTATAGTCTGTAATCCAAAATCAGAGTCATAACAAATAGCTTTGGATACTTCCCATTTGTACTTCATATCCATTTCGTACTAATATCATCATATTCTACTGTAACTCAGAAGACTATTCACACTATTCAGTCTTGCTTGATAAAACACAATGGAGATTGTCAGAGTTATTCAGTAAGGTAGCTATACAAATCTTAGGACTTTAAGACTCAATCTGTCTCTAGAAGCTAAGACTCTTGCTGTCAGCAGGATCTATGCATGATCTGAAAGTAAAATTTTACAGAAAAAGAAGTCAAAATGTTAAGAAGCTCTGGCCCAAATCCTAGCTAAATATGACTGTCTTCCTCTTTCTTTAGCTGTGTTGTACATTAGACATGCAGGTTTACCACAAAGGGTCAAACCCATTGTACTGAAATCCTCTTCTTTCTTTGGATCCAGCTTTTGTATATATGTGATCTTGTACACCTTCATAGCTTGGGAAGCTCCTGAAATCTTATGAAATAATTACATTACTAAAAAAAATCTTAAAAATTGCAACAATGCATTATTTCTTTAAGATGAGAGGCAATAGAGTTAAGTGATAAGCAGAAAAGAGTTTATAATATATAGTTGTAGCACAGCTATGCTTTTTTTTCTATCAATACCACTAAAAGAAAAGTATGGTTTCTTTTTTTGGTAGACCATAATTTTAACTTGTGGCTATTTTCAAGATAACACTCCAGCGAAATTACTGTTCACACAAAACCACTGAGTCTCTACCCTAAATGCTGTTGCATCTCTGAGGGCAAGCTCACTTCTAGGACGAATTCAGCAGCAAGTAAAATTACATATTTTAGATTTGTTTTAGGTATACTTATATTGAAATCTGAATGTAAAGGCTAATGCTAAAGTGCTTTTTTCTAATCAAGTTTTTTGGATGGGAAGCAATTACAAAACTGGCAGCAAGGACATTGTTTACAGCATATAGAATCATAGAAGACTTTAAGAAGGTATCCTGAAGATTATCTATTTCCAAACTCTCTAGAATACACAGGGACACCTTCCACTAGACCAGGTTGCTCAGAGCCCTCTCCAAGCTGACCTTGAACAATTCCTTGCCACGTTCAATTCCAGCTTCACCCGCTCCTTCCTGACCCCATTCCTACACAACCATACTTAATCTCTCTACTCTTCTTAGGTTGCCACCTAGCTTCAGCTACCTGTCCATTTGCTTCTTTCCTTTCAGTCTGACCAGCAGTTCCCTACTCAGCCCTGCTGTTCCTTGCCTTCCTTGCCCACTTTCTTGTTCCTGGACATTGCCAGCTCTTGTTCTCTGAGGAAGACTTCCTTAAAGATCTGCCATCTCTGTTCCATTCCCTTGTCCCTGAGGGAAGTCTCACTGGCTATTATCTCCTTGAAGAGCTGGAAGTCTGCTTTCCTAAAGTTCAGGGGCCTAACTTTGTTCCTTGCCTGGCCCACATCCCTCAGGCCTGCAAACCCCACCAATGCCTGATCACTGCAGCGCAGACTCCCTCCAACCTTGATGTTCAAGATCAGCTCACTTACACTGGTGCCCATCAGACCCAGCATTGAATCCCCTCTGGAGGGCTGCTGTCTATTCCTTTGCTCCAGAAGTTATCCCTCCTGCTTTCCAGGAATCTCCTGACTTGCCTGCAGCTTGTTGTGCTGCTTTCCCAGCAGATTTGGGGATGGTTGAAGTGCCTCAGCAGGACAAGAGCCTGTGAGCATGATGCTGCCAGAAGCAAGAAGGCTTCATCCGTGGGATCTGTTTGGTCTGGGGTCTGTCCTTAAAACCATCCACAAGGTTCCCTTTGTTGCCTTGGTCCCTGATTCTCACCCCCAGACTTTTGACCTGCTCATGGCTGTTCTTCAGAGGCAGCTCTTCACACTTAGTCTGCCTCCTGATGTAGAGGGTGACCCCTCTGCCTCTCTCTTTCCTCACCTGCCTCTTCTGGAGAGCCTGTAGCCATCGATAGTCACACTCCAGTCACATGCCACCAAGTTTCAGTAATGGCAAGAAGGTCATAATTTTCTAGCAGCATAGTGGCTTCCAGCTTCTGTTTGTTGTCTGTTCTCTGTGCATTGGGTGAGCAATGTCAAACTGATCAAATATGCAGAGAGTTGAAAAATACTAAGAATCATGATACCAAGCAAGGCAAGGTCATTTTGTAACATTCTCTCCTAAGGGCTCATCTAGTAACCTCTCTTTGTAATTGTTTGCTATATTGTTCAGATCATACACTGAAAAATAACTCTTGTGGAGTTCATGCAGTAATTGGAAATTATACTCACGCAGTACTAAATGCATTCTTTTAATGCCAGTAATGGAATTCAGCACTTTTAAGTCACATAACCAATTCAAAGAATATGGCCTATTTCTAAACCGCTTGTATCTGTCATCCTAAACAAAATATGTATTACACATATAAGTCACTAAGCCACAAGGACAGAGGAATCTGACCTTTAATGGTCTCTCAAAATGACAGTACCAAATGGCTTTGAGAAGGTCAAGTCTGATTTAAATTGTTGATGAATTGAAAACTAATTGACTAGAACAGAATATTATGTGGGAATACCAGTATATGCTATAGGTTAGAGCCTAATGAGCATATTAATGAAGTAAAAAGTATTTTCTGGCTGCCTCACATAAAATTGTAGTGGTACAATATATATATATTTTTTTTTAATAGTTACTTTTCTCTTACTGTGGCTGATATGCAGTTGTTCAATTCTTTGATGCTCAGCTCAGCTTTGTTTCATAGAGTGTTTGATGATCTGTCATACTTGGTATCACTAAAGTGTAAAGACAGTTGAGCAAAATTGAATAAACTTAGAGAAAAAGAAAGTAATTAACATCTTAAAAACTAAATCCACTGGTACAAGCCCTCCAATTAGAAATTTCATTATTGCCCTGGTCCATTTGATATTGAATATCTGGTTTTATTGCCAGATACCTGAAAACCAGGTTGGATACCAGCCACAACTGTCAAAAATACAACAGTTGTGGGTATTTGAATGTTACATTGTGATCTTTCTCATGAAAATTTCATGAAGAGCATTCATTCAGAGAGATTCAATGCATAAGGCAGATGGATGGAATTTAATTGCCCTTATTAAAAATAAGAAAAGGGGGCTCTTCACTACTCCATCCTATTAACATTCAAAATAGATTATCTTTGTTGTACACTTAGGTATTTGCAAAAGAGACTCTAGGGTTTTCTGTATAAGCCAAGTAGGAAAGGTAAGGTCATAAAAATCCTGTTCTGTGTCACAAGTCAAATCTTGTCAGCTAATACCAAAGCAAAGACTTTTGTTAGCAAACATGAAATACCTTTCTTTGGGAAGAGCCTATGGCTGATGAATGATTTGACATTTATCGGCTGATGGTAGACATCCTGGTTTCTGAAGAGTCATGGAAGCTTGCCAGACAGTTGTGTTCACTGTGCCAAGGCCTTGGGATGATTGGTGAATAGGGTGCAGGTTATTTCTCCTCTGTTCTTCCAGTTGCAGGTATTAACATTGAAAAAACCAGAAGGACCCACATGGTTCCATGATTAGTGTCATCACCAAAATGTTTTCTTCTTTGATAATGGGATGGCCTATCCATGGCATCAGCTTGCTGAATAGAGATGGGATTCAGCTCTCTCAAAGGGGGAAGAGATTCTTTGGTCAAGGGCTAGCAGGGCTTATTGATAGGGGTTTAAATTAGATATGACAGGGGAGGGAGATATCAGGTTTAATAGTGATAATGTGTGGGACAACATGCCATCCCTAGAAAGTAAAAAGCTCTGGAGACCTTGTTAAGCTTTCCAGTATCTCAAGGGAGCTACAAGAAGGCTGGAGAGGGGCTTTTCAAACAGGGATAGGAAATGGGAGATTTGCCCTAAGCTGAAGGAGGGTAAGTTTTGATTAAATCTTATGAAGAAAAGCTTTACTCTGAGGGTGGTGAGGTACTGAAAAAGGTTGCTCAGAGAGGTTGTGGATCCTCCACGCCCGAATATGTGCAAGACCAGGTTGGATGTATCTCTGAGTAACTTGGTCTAGTGGAAGAGTTTCCTGTCCATGGCATAGGGGTCAAATGTAGATGACATTTAAACAATTCTGTAATTCTGTGGTTATCTATGTGCACTTGTATTTCAAGCAATTAGCTCATGAGCAACATCACATCCCAGGAACCACAAAGATCTGTAGGCTGTACTTGCTTGCTATACATTTTTTCAAAAATGTCTGAAGACTTATCTGACCTCCTTGAAAATATGACACTTCTTAACTAAACAGAGTTAATGTTGAACAATTCTCCTGTTAGTTTTATCCTCTAGTAATGACTACTCAAGGCATTTAATAACATGTGGCTTATAGTTTGTGTTGATCCTCTTTCTTTCATTATTTTTGATTTTAATTTTTGAATGGAATTAATAATATTTTGCAATAGAAGTTTTTTTGCCATTGCAATGGAATTGAGGAGAAAGATTGTGTATTTCAAACAGGTTATTTTAGCTATTTAAACTTGATTTCTGAGAAATTTCCTGACATTACTTCCACTGCTTCCAGTGTTGCTTGCTAGCAGATGTCACATTATAAAGGCCAATTACTCTTGTACAATATTTTCTAATATTTCAGTATTAACCACACGAGCATGAGGATTTTGGGCTGTATCTGAGTATTTTAATAGACACTGTTGTATGTATTCAATATCATTATAATTATCCTGCCACTTCAACTTTGCTATCCACACAGCTCCAGTGTTTAGAATTTGTCAGTGTTTTGCAGTCATATAATGCATTCATCTTCACAGCACTTCCCTGTAGCAGTAAAGCACTATCATGTCCATCTGTAAAATACACAATCAAAGCACAGGGGCAACAGATGTTAAGAGCAACAGCAGGTAAGTAATAATGATAGAAGCAAGAAACATAATGTGGGTCCTCTAAGTCAGTGGCCAGATCTTGTACTGCATCCTTCCTTATGCACTTCTCTGGTATAAGGAGTTTTCCTTATTGTTGACAGACATGGTAATTTGATACTTCCCATAAAATAGTAAGGACTCTTGCAAGCAAGGCAACATCAGTGTGTATGGTATGAGTCCAATGATTGCATGCTAGGTAGTGTATCTCCTCTGATTTTACAATCCTAAAGTTTGTACCATTTTTTAATGAACTTTATCTTTTGTGTCAGCATTCTTATCAATTGTTTGTTGTTTACAAAGAATTAGGTGATCACTGAATGTTAAGCAGGATGATGATTTGGGCTTTCATGCAGTACTACACAGCTAACATGAAATCCCTATATTACTCATTTCTTTTTCAGAGGATCAAATTCCTCGGGGTTTTCCAACGATTGATATGGGCCCACAGCTGAAGGTGGTTGAACGAACTCGTACAGCTACCATGTTATGTGCAGCCAGTGGCAATCCTGATCCTGAAATAACTTGGTTCAAAGATTTCTTACCTGTTGACACAAGCAACAACAATGGCCGCATCAAGCAACTACGCTCAGGTAAGGTCTTGTTACTGTTTCCACCAACGCCCAGAGTTGTTCTCTCTCACTTTTTCTTTCTTTTCTTTCTCTTCCTTTTTAAAACAATTTTATTTATAGGTAATAATTTCTCTTTCCCCTCTCCTTTTCTGTGTTACTGAGTGTGTTGTCCATGTCTGTGATGTTGTCATAGCTTTCTATAGAGTCTGTCTCTGTGTTTTGCAGCTTCTGTTTACTCCACATTGCTCACTGCTGTGACTGTATTTTTTGATGATTTTTTTCTTTACTGCTTTTTGCAGTACTTGATGGATCCATTTTCTCCTCTTTCTTTCTTCTTTCCTTTTAATTTTTTTTAACAAATTTATTTCAACATTGGACTTCATTCAGAAATTGCAAGGAGTACCAATGGTTATATTCATCAAAACCAAAACCTGCATTAGACACTTCAATTAAAATTTAAAATGTGTTTATTGCTGTCTTTTCCACATTTGACTTCACCAAAGATTAGCCAGTTTGGACACATCTTCTTTCCTCTCACAAATACATAAAGCACAGTACTTCTTCCCATGCAGATTTATACTGAAAAAAAAAAAAAAAGGAAATTAAATCTCTGGGTAATCTGTGGAACAAAGTTGGGGTTTTTTTGCTGGCTGAGCATTTTTCCAACACATTTAGCCACAGTAGTGTGCGTCCACGCTAAAGCTTTATGAATCCTGTATTTTCTGGATCTACAGAAGTCTGCTTTTGGTGTAGATTCCAGCTTTTGCTGCTGTCTCTCTCTCTTTGCCCCATGCACCTCCCTAGTAGTTCTCTCACTCTCCTCCTGCCCTAGTTTATTCTTTTGCTCTCTTTAGATTAAAAACAAGACAAAAAAGTCCAAAAAACCAAAACCATCTCTAAATTAATCAAGTTTAAAGCTTATCCCAAAATGAGATCATAGATCCTTGGGATATAATGAGCTTTTTTTCTTTGACAATTGTAGTAGATATCGTTGTAGAATCTAAGTTGTTTAATCACGTGTCTTCCCAGAATTCTCAGCTTTTGACCTGTCCTGTGATGTTAAATCGTCTTGTTAACCTACTTTTTGCTTGTTGTCAGCAGAACTGTGTAAATTAACCTTCTGTTAATGTAAATTAAGATTTTTTCACATGTGACATAGATGATTTAGTATATAAAGCTTTTACTGAAAACTTTGTACCAAATTATAAGGAATATAATAATATTTTTATGCTGTCTTTCTTCTCTCCGTATTTAAATCTCCAGAATCTATTGGTAAGTGCTTAGTTCTGAAGCGCACTTCACCCCCACTAATTTCCATATTCAGAATATTATTATTATGATTATGATAATTATTATATGATTAGTATTATTATTCTTAAAATGCATGGCATGCATTTTACTAACAGTCAGTGTAGTCACCAGCTCCCTATAGTGGCGCACACGCACACCTCCACAGAAATGTTGTCTTATCAGTCATAGCAACACCTAAAAGAAACAGTACACATGTATCACATAGATCTAGAACAGTAAATGCCATAATCCAGCCTAAACTGCAGTGTTTGTTTTGAGATAGACTTCAGTGTATCCTCTTTTTATATATATAGATATATATATATATTTAAATAGAATTTCCAATATTTTCCTAAAATATGTCATAAGTACAGTTTTGTAAAGTTTCTTTAAGTGTTTGAGGCATATTTGATACATATCTAACCCTATATAACCAAACGTCTAAGAACTCAGATGCTACTCTGAGAATGGCAGTGCAGCCAATTATAGCCTTTTTGCCCGTTGTGGTACAATGCAACTTGCTTTTATAACCTGATAATACTATCTAATATATTCCTGTTTTAACAGTATAGTAATTCAAGTTTCTCTTAAGACCTTATTTAATTCTGTAAATCTAATTTGATTCTTCTTCCAAAGCCCTAGCCTCCTTCTTCTCGTACTAATGCTTCTTCTTTCTAATCTTATTTGCATTCATATTATCCACCCAGGTGGTACACCAATAAGAGGTAAGAGTGCTGAACTAACGTTCACAGAATGATCTTACTCATTCTTTCTGTCTTTTCATCCCTCTCATCTTTGTCCTGTTTTTGGTTTTGTTTTGTTNACGCACACCTCCACAGAAATGTTGTCTTATCAGTCATAGCAACACCTAAAAGAAACAGTACACATGTATCACATAGATCTAGAACAGTAAATGCCATAATCCAGCCTAAACTGCAGTGTTTGTTTTGAGATAGACTTCAGTGTATCCTCTTTTTATATATATAGATATATATATATNGAAATGTCCATCATCTGATTTTCTTTTTCCTTTGTCCTGTTTGGTTATGATCAGTGACTCTCATATTGTGACCTTTCTTTCTTCACATTACCTTTTCCTTTCCCCTTTTCATTTGTTCATTAAAAAAAAAAAAAAAGTAAAATAAATAATAATAAAAAAAGTGATATGCTTCAAAGAAAGCATATCCAGGTCTCCTGGCCATAGCCCAGTCACAGCGTACCATTTGTCCCTCTTTTTTCTTTTTCTTCTTCTTCTTCTCCTTTTTCTTCTTCTTCTTTTTCTTCTTTTTTCTTTTTCTTCTTTTTTTTTTTTACTTCTTTTTTTCCTTCCTCTTTTTTTTTGTCCAACTGGAGCAAAAAAAGATCATTTTTTTTCTTCCTTAGCTGTTCTTGTCCTGGACCAAAGCCCAGATGGTCTGGAGAACAGTAGCAGACATGCAGAAGACAACATGGACTATCTTCCTTTTTGTCTTATCTTTCATAAAAGGTTTTTGGTTTTGTTCTTCTTCAATCCTTTTTTTTCTTTAACTTCATAAAATGGAAAATTATGTATCCACCCCTAAAAGAATTACAGAAATGTTTTTTTCCCTTTACTGTGGTTTTGCCTTTTTTTTTTTGTTGCTGTAGTTTTCTTTTTTTTTGAATTCCCTCACCTCTGGATTTTTGGATCTTCTAATCTACAGGCTTTGGAAATGAAAGGTTACTGATTCATTATTCTTGGTGGTATGTGGTATTGTTGGTTTTTGATATTCTAGCAAAACTGTTTACTTCTTTTGTAATTCTTGTTTTGTATTTTTCTTGGGTTTTGTGACACCACACTGCTAATCCCACTTGTGGATTTTGATGGGTGTCTCAGGGGGGGCCCTCCTATGGTCCTCAGCAGTGGTTGGTTGGTTCTTCCTTGTTGGCGTAGACCATGCTTTTGAAACTTTTTTTGTCTTCTAATTCAACTGCTCTTTGTTTTTCAGCAAACGTACTTTAAGATTGTAAGTTGCGGAAAACTGTCTTTCTTTTCTTATCAATCTGCATGTCTTAAAGGAGTTTTATTTCTTTAAAATAATATTTTGATAATTGTAAATGACTAATACAATTTCTTTTTTTTCACTTCAAGCAGCCTTTTTGTTCTTGCTG
>VWYE01003814.1:258578-393814 GCA_013398995.1 Alaudala cheleensis
TTTAGCCTTACCCAAACCTCCTGGAACACCTGTGGTGACAGAAAGCACAGCAACTAGCATAACACTGACTTGGGATTCTGGAAACCCTGAGCCGGTTTCTTACTACATAATCCAACACAAACCCAAAAACTCCGAGGAGCCATATAAGGAAATTGATGGGGTGGCCACAACACGTTACAGTGTGGCTGGCCTGAGCCCATACTCAGAGTACGAGTTTCGGGTGGTTGCTGTCAATAACATCGGGCGAGGGCCGCCCAGCGAGCCTGTGTCCACGAGGACGTCGGAGCAGGCACCTTCCAGTGCACCACGCAATGTGCAGGCCCGGATGCTGAGCTCCACCACCATTCTGGTACAGTGGGAAGAACCCGAGGAACCCAATGGCCAAATACAAGGTTACAGAGTTTATTACACCATGGACCCCACTCAGCACGTCAACAGCTGGATGAAGCACAATGTGGCTGACAGCCATATTACCACTATTGGGAATCTTGTGCCCCAGAAAACCTACTCTGTGAAGGTTCTTGCTTTTACTTCCGTTGGGGATGGACCACTTTCTAGTGACATTCAAGTCATCACTCAAACAGGAGGTAAGCTAGCAATGAGCAAAGTTGTTGGGGAAGACTTTCAGTTTAAAATGTTGCAAAAAAGCCCTACCCCTCAAGTATAGCTAGTTTATTCAGGCAGTCTTTGCAGGTAACCTTTTTCAATTCCACAGTGCAAATCATCTTTGCAGAGTGGAAATTACCCCTTCATGCTTTCTTTTTGGAAATTACCCCTTCGTGTGTTATTTTTTCATCTGTGTCAAGAAATTGATCTGCGGTGCAACTGAAGCCTCAGGGAGACCATCCTGGAGATGGCCAAATCTTACAGCTTTTGTTTGGCAGTGCTCTATGCACTAAACCTGATTGTCAGTAGTTCTTCATAGGTTTTTTTGACATGTTACTTGTGGGTTTTGGTGGGTTTTGTTTAGGTGACATGTTGTTCTCCTGTGCTGTATCACTCTAGGAAATATTGCTTTTGGAAATTTAAAACATGTATGTGTTGCATATGTATTCAACTAGTTGGTAAGATTCTGAGAACATAGAAAACCTGTGAGCATTAAATACAACAAAAAACAATATAACAAATATAAAACAAAAACCTCTGTGTAGGATCAAGTAAGCAGGTTTTTACACTCTGGATTTATAAGTCAAATCAAACCTGCCCATTCAAAATGCATACCACAGGGTCACTATTTTCTCAGTTTATGTTTGCAGTTAGGTGGTTTTGTTTCTGTTCAAGAACTTTTAGGTCCGTGAATTAGTTTTATTAGTAAAGGACAAGCAAGCACAGTAAAAAAAATGGCAGAAAAGTTTTTATGAAGTCTAAAGCGAGAAACTCTGGTAGAGTTACGCTGCACAAGGTTTTTTTTTATTGTAGCAGTAAGAAATAAAAGGTCCTTTTGTCTAGCATTTTATAGAAAACTGTATGAAGTATTACTGTAGGCCAGTGATTTCCTAGAAATATATAATAGTACTTGAATTTTTTAGTACAGGAAAGTACTGTTGCAGAATTTAGCATCCCTCAAACTCGTAAAAACAAATCTCCGTAGTATAACTGTAGACAGCTAAGGTTCATCCAGTTTTTACTTCTGCATTTTACCAATATGCATTTAATAAAGACAGAAATTCATGTATTGTCCTGGAATCTTTCTAGGTGTTGTGTTGCACAAAGATCTAGATGTTACTTTTTGCAGTATCTCAGCTAAGTTACAAAATTTTTAGATCTTATGGTGGTAGATTAAAATGTGTCTATGTACACATGCAATTGTAAATATATACACCATAGTTTAATTTTGGCATTTGCAACCATTTTCAGAGAACTAATTTTTTGTATTGACATCTGATTGAATCCACATCCATAAAGCTTTTCCAGATGAAAGTTCAGTGAGCTCCTTATCTCTGTTTTCACTCACGACTGTAAACCTCTTAGATTAGCAAGTGTCTGACAGTGGCTTTCCCAGTGAAGGATGAAAGTAATGAGTACTGAGGCTCAGCTGGACTGGCCCAAGTTACATTGCTTCCTGAGGTCACTTCAGAGACGTAAGCATGCCCATCTGTTTCTGATTACTGTTGCAATCTGAAGAAATTACAACATTAACAGTGCTGGAGGGTTTCTCAATAGATTATTTCAATGTTTAATTGAAATGTTAAAAAAATTGAAAGTAAACAAAGAATGGGGCATACAGGAAGTATATTTAAGCACTGATATTTTTTACTTGAAATACAAATGTTTTAAGTTGTAAAGTAGATAAAAACTAGGAAAGTCTAGTGAAGTTGTCCAGTTCAGGGTGTGGTTAAAAACTAGGATATCCCCATCTTTCTATCCAGTAGTTTCTTCAGTGAACATGATAGAAAAAAATGCCCTCCTTGCCCTTCTCTACCAGATTTGCTTTAATGTAAATCTTAACATGAGTGTTTTAGTTTATGTCACTCAAAATTAAACACATTCTAAATATTTAAGTGAATACAAAGTGCCATTTAAGAACAAGGAAACTGTATTTAATGGAAACATTTTAAAAGAGTTCAAATAGGAATGAGATGATGATTACATTTGGTTGATTTTATTTTAAACAAATAAGCCTGTTATTATATAATATTTAGTTTAACCCTCACTTTGGGGACATTAGGGCATATATAAAACAAAATCTTGCTGACGTGTGACTTACAGGCTTTGTTAGATGGTTCAGCACTTTCCTGCCTTAAGTGTATTCTCATCTTTGAAGAGAGATTATAAAAATGAGTAATTTGTTCTTAAAAAACTTCTTCAGAGGAATTTTTATTTTCTTAGTATAGCAGAACTGGATTTTTGAAACGGGTGTATGAGTGGCTTCTTTCTTTGCCGGTCCGCTGAAACTCTGCTGGTAGTGAAATTTAGATTTTTAATTAAAATACTGACTGGAGCATATAGTTTGAGGGGAAGAGAAGGATATATTTTTCAGACAACTAGACACTGAAAAAACCCCCAAAAGTTCTGTTTTGGTGTTCTGTCTTTTTCTTAAACATATGAAGGCAAAGCCATGTCCTATTGCCCAGTTGTTTTCAGCAGTGCTTTCTTTATGGTAAAAAGACACCATTTTAACAGATTCTGTAATCAGAAGAGAGCTGTGGAGCTAAGCCTTTTGATTAAAAGGAGATCACTTAACAAAAGTTCATAAAGTCCTTATTCTGCATTTTGGGCCAAAGGATTAGATTCTGTTGAAGATGGAGTCAGGACTGATCTATTATGTAGGTTAATTGATTTCCCAAATTTTAGAATAAAGAAACATTGATATAGTCTTAGAGTGATACTTCTTGGTTTTATTTTTGTTTTTTACTTTGTTAGAAAACAAAATTTGTTTGTGTCCTGTTTAGCTGCCCAGGACACACTTCGCATAACTCCTTTTGGGGCTTAAACTGGTTTTAAGAATGTGTAATCTGAGTGACATATTTTAATCTCTGTACCAGGAAAATTTAGAATTTTGAACTATCTGGGTTTGGGCTTCATTTTGTTTCATTTCTTTTTATTTTTAACCTGCAAAGAGAGGATGGCTGAAGGAATTAAGTGAATCTTGATTTTGTTCTGAGCTTAGATAGAAAGAGAGGAGAGAGATACATAAGGTCTATTGGATAGTGGATAACTGGAAAAGGAGAGAGAGGGAAAAATGAATAAATATTCAGGGAAATGAATATGTACCTGGTTTAGGGCAATTTCAGGAGAATACCTCTTAAGGGGCTCTCCCTCCTTCCCCCCGCCAGCCGGTTTGGGAATAACTTCTTCAGAGAGAAGTGGAAAAATACTTGTTTATTCAGCAAGCCAAGCACTCCCCAGCACAATAAATTGAACAATACCCGATGACAAGGACTTTGTGCTTCTCTGGAGAGATGACAAAATTCAGGCAGAAGATGGTGGCCCTGAAGATGGTGGCTGGGGTCTCAGTCTCTCTGGTGCCGGGAGAAGTTGTGGTGCAAGGTGGATCTTGGTGGGTCCCAGGTGTGAGCCCTCCGGCGCTCCCCTGTGTTCACAGTCCAGAGAGATTAAAACAATTCCAGGGAAAGGATAAAAAAGGAATAAAAGAAAGTCGAAGGGAAAAAAACTAGCTAGCTATCCTAACTAACTAAAGAAGCAGAAGCAGAAGCAGAAGCGAAAGCAAGCTGCTAAAAGAGAGAAAAAAGCAAAAACTTCTCCGTCTCATACTGTTGTTATCAAAAACTCTAGACGTTTAAGGTCACTCAGAGGAGCAGAGCCTTTGAAAAAAACTGTGCCTCCCCCTCCCCCCAGACCCAACATCCCGCAAATTCAACAGACAATTGGGGATACAAACATCATAACGTCACCCTAGGACAACCTGTTAGCATATGTTTCTGTAGAAAATCTCAAAATACAAAACATATTATTAGTTTTAAATGAAGGATTCTCTCTGACTTGAAGACTGAGTTTTATTACAGTTATAAAAGGCTAATGCTTTGAACATAGGAAAAAGGACAGTAATAAGAAGGTCAAGTATCTGACGTGCAGGGCACATAAATGGATCCTTAGATTCAACAAAATTAATGTTTCTGTAGTTCTTATGGTAGAAGATTAGAAGTTCAGACAACTTTTTTTGTAAATGTGTGGATGGGGAAAACTTAAGGCTCTGACACACCACAGTCCTAGCCTGGGGTCTTCGTGAAGCATTTCCTGAAATTGACTTCCACATGAAGAGTTGTGAGCATGCAGCTAGAACCTCAAAGCAAGAAAGCAGATGGGAGAAGCACAGAATATTTAGGGCTGGAAGGGATCTCTTGAGATCATCCAGTCCAACTCCTCTGCAAAGGCAGGGCCACCTGGAGCAGGTGACAAAGGAACACATCCAGGTGGGTTATGAATGTTGCCAGAGAGGGAAACACCTTGGCAGCCTGTTCCAGTGCTGTGCCACCCTCATTATACAGAACTTCTTCCCCAGGTTGAGGAGAAACTTCTGATTTAGTGTATAGTTACTTTTTTGTCCTGTATCTGGGAACCACTGTAAAGTGCCACCATCCTTGTGGCACCCCTCTTTGAGATACTTACATGTATGGATTCTGAGGTGGTGTATTAGGATAGTTTTTAACTGACCTGAATTTTAAAATTTCCCTCAAGGGATATTTCTGGTCAGGTAGGAAAGACTATTTCAGATTTTGAACAACTCTCCTACTCTCAATGCACAGCTAATTTTTAAAGTGTCCTAGTCTCTATTTTGCTTCATTTTAATGCTAACATGATGAGTTAAATATTGAGGATCTTAACTACACACAGTTATAATTTATCTCTTCACTGTGTTCTCCAGTCATTCAGACAAGACCAGGTGGACTCTATCTTTAAGACTGACTAACACGTTTATTTTATTCTCTGGAGTCCCACTATGTAAGTTAGAGATAGTATTTGAAAAAAGTGATTTAGGGATTTCTGATTACTTTTCACATAATATACTATGATTTTTAAAAATCTCAAATGCATAGTAGTAAATTATTTTGAGTACGGTGGTTCTTTGATACTACAAAGCTGCAAACCTCAGCTATCTTCAGATTCATTCAAAGAGGTTATTTCAGTCGTAGCAGAGAGACAGGGGAGAGCACAGTGCAGATATTACCCATTTTATTTTGTATGTTACCCATTTTATTTTTAATTATATTCTATTAGGACTTTTTATTTCAAAAAATGCATTTTGGTTACAAAGCAAAAACTCTTGAGCACTGTAGCTCTTCATTTGTAAGAGTTTCTCTGTAGAGTTTCATGCTTCTTTCAGAGAAATTAGGAGCATAAACTCTTGGTCCCTTTAGGTTCCCTACTGATTGTTAATTCTCTTGATCAATCATTGTCCTATGCAAAGCTGATTTCTTATTGAACTCATTGATGATTTCAACGTATGCATTTCACCCTAATCAGGGATGATGATAAAGCCACATTTGCAGGACAAAGTCCAGCAATCTGTGTTTGTTCCTGGTTATTCAGCAATAAACATGGAGGAATAGGCAAGTGAATATGTAGAAGATGATGGGAAGTTTTGGAAACAGTTGTGAACTTCGTTCTTTGTTTTGTTATTGCATTTTAATCTTTCATTGTGTGTATTGCCTAAGCTTGTTTTACAAGAAACAAGAAATGCATTTGGAGCACACAGAAGTTAAGGAATTTAATGTACTTTTGTAGAGCATATTGCCCTCAAAACAGAGAAGACAGTATTGAGAGAGTGTTCATGCAAAACCATCCCATTTACTGGGCTGCCCAGGTACAGCACTAATATGGAGTTAGATTTGATGTGTGACATTTAAAACTTTTCAGTTAAGAAAAAAGGTCCACTTGCATGCACTTTGCAGTTTCTCTAGGCTTTTTTCTCTCTATGAAGGAGACCAGTAGCTTCTGTCAGCTTCAGCTCACAGGTCCCATGTGCCACTAAAGATTTTTTTGAACAGATGTGTATTCTAGGAATAAATCCGAAGTAGTTTAAAAGTTAATTGTTCCACTTCCTTAACCAGTACTTTTCCTTTGTTACTGGATTCCATTACAGAGTTTGTCAGCAATAAAGTGTGTTTAGTTTCTGTTATTTTGGTTTTGTTTTCTTTCTTCTTCATCTTCTGTTATCTGTTTGGAGCAATGAAGATTTCTCTGTTACCTTTTTCTTCTGTCAGTGTTTTCAGCATCAGAGTTGCCTAACTGTGGTTAAAAAAATCCGAGGGGAAACTAAATTTTGAAGCAAGATATTATTTTGACAAACAGCATTTGGAAAAGTCCAATTAGCCATCAGCTTGTCTTATAAAATGATTGAATTGCAGACCTACAGTGACAAAGGATTTGGGTTTTTTTTTTAAGGAATACTTGGAGAATGAGGGTCTTAAAACATGTAGAGAGACAGGAAATATCCTTAGTTCTCCATCTGCTGCCATATTTATTATAACAGATGGTACCAGCCTTCATATGAGTCACTTGACTGATCATTTACTATTACTGCCTGGCTGTGTTCTACAGTTCATGTATCCATACATTCAGTACAGCTCATAGCATCACAGGACAATTCAGGCTGGCAGGATGATTATCTGGGGAGATGTCAAGACACAGCCACTGCCCAGAGCAGGCTCAGCTCTGGGTGCAGACCGAGTTTCTTAGGGCTTCACCCACTTGATGACTTGTAAAACCCCCCAGGGCTGGTGTGGTCCAACCTCCTTGGGCCCTGGCTGCATTTCTGGGTTGTCCTGAGCCTCTCATATTTCAGCTTGTGCCATTGCCTCTCGCTTGCCACACTCTGTGAAGAGCCTGGCTGCATCTCTTCCATCCCTTCTGTCACTGCTGGGAGTGCTGTTGAGAGCATCCATTCTCCCAGCTGAACCACTGCCAGCACTGCAGCCTCCTTGCAAAATTAGAATCTGTCACAAATACTTAGTAGATGTTTCCTGTAATGGCTCCCAGTGCTTTGGGATCATTTCATCTTTGCACTTTGCAGGACCCAGGCAATGGTCTCTTTTTAGACCAGACACCTTTTAGAAGAACTAATCTAATTAGTCCTGTCCCTTTTTATTCCTGTAAAAGAGCTGTTCTCCTGTTACTCTCACTCACTCATTAAAAAAAAAATAAAAAGGGTAGAGACAGATTTTCAGTGTCTGCCCAGGAGCTTGATAAACACCTCATGTAGAAAGGTTCTGTTTGTTGAAATTTAGATATTAAATCTGTACCAGAATACACAAGGGCGGAGTTCTCCTCAAATTGATATTTTGTAGAAGTCTGGGGAAGGTAAAAATCAAAATAACAAATTATTTTAACAATTTGCTCTCTGAGTTTTTAGGTCTTTTACTGTACTGAAGGAACATACTTACAATGCTTTTATAGAATTCTTCCCTGATAAATGTTTGTGAAACCATCATTATTGTCACATCCTACTACTTACACCTGTTCTCAGTGTGTGCTAAGAAATATATCTTTTTTTTTTTTCCCTGAAAAAATGAAAGCATGTCACATTTTATTCTTGAACAGCTAGAGATGCTGTGGAAAACTGTTTCATGCCTTATTGATGGCACTGTTAACTGAAAGTACTGTTTTAGAAATTGGGTGCCAAAACTACAATGTACACAATCCAGTGATATAGTTTTGCTGTCTTTTCCTAGTCAACCTTGTAATTTGCTTTACATTTGAAGAAGTAAATTAGAATAGCATTTAGTGCGGACAATTTCTGTGACCGTTCTGTTGCACAAGATAGAACGGCAGAGAATGTTCTTGGATAGTGCAATCACAAGTGTGTTTTGCTTCTTGCAATTAGAAAGTGTTGTCACTAGAAATTCAAATATATTCCTAAATATACCAGTCACTAAAGGGTGGAAATACATCACTTAAGGAGAAATTAGCTATTTCTTCACTGAGTTATAACTGCTTCAGGTTAAACAAGCTCAGTATTGTATGTGGGTGTCTTCTTAAAGACCAGGATGTGTTTACTATATTTCATTTATGAGCTGAGAAAAAAAATCATATCTGGAAATGCATGTAATAATTTTAGTAATTTGTTCTAGACTATTCCAGCTGATCATATGTTCTATTAGCTTTTTCTCAAACACTCACAAATACATAGATGTATATATTTGCATTTCACACATAGGTTATTAGATTGCTGGTATTCATCACCAGGCATGTCTTCAATTGCATTTTGGTTCTGTTTGCTTTATTTAGGCTGTGAAAACATTTATTTGAAATCCTTGGTAGTTTTTAACATGGGAATTAAATGTATCATTATTCTTTTTCTGTGCTTAGATAAATTTGTTTCCTAGTACTGTGAATCAATCTAAGTCAGTAAGATAAATAAAAGTAATGTTGCATGCCATATTCAGAAAACATTTTAAAATATTTGAAAATATTGAAGTATGCAGGTAAATAATTGGCAACGCTGCTCAACTCTTTCTTTAGTGCCTGGTCAACCACTGAACTTCAAAGCAGAACCTGAGTCTGAAACAAGCATACTGCTTTCCTGGACACCTCCACGGTCTGATACCATTTCCAGCTATGAACTGGTTTACAAAGATGGGGAGCATGGGGAGGAAGTAAGTGTCAAGACTGTGCACCTTTTTAATGATCTGTGATAAGTTGAATATAAAATGAGGCAGTGGTTTAAATTTCATATTTTAGTAACTTGCTTTAGTAGAAATGCCTTGATATTTAGGTTTGTAAAGCCCAGCAGTTAGCCTAGTGACAGACTGAAAGTGGGTAAACAGCAGATGTTGTCAATGGTTACCAGCCAGTGGAACTTTTCTGTAGACGTTAAAGAATCCTCTACAGAAATTCCATCCAGTTTCAGACACTGATTATATCCCTCTAAGCCTGTTTGTCTATAATGGCTTGGAAGCAGAAATATCTGGGGGTATTTTATGGACCCATTAGGCCTTCTTGAACTTCTACCTGAACTTTGAAATCTATTTTCAGCCTTAGATAGTTTTTGTTTCTCTGTGCCATTGTGTAAGAGAATTCACAAGCTTTTCTAATCTTTCAGTAATAACTAAAAAGAAAGCAGGAGGTTCTTTCTAAAGCTTAAAAGCTACAATAGACTTTTTCTGTACCATTTCTCCATAATGAATTTTCGGTTTGTCGTCCTCTATCATGTTTGTGCCATAAACTTTAGAATGAAGGTAGGGAAACTTCCATATCACCAGGTGTCACAGAGAAAATAAAGAAGACAGGAGTCTCAGAAGGGCACAGAAATTGTCAGCCTCGTTGGTTTCTCCTGCATCTTCAAGTCATTGCTGAAGTTCAACTGAGCTTATGTTTATGGCAGCTTCACACATACACTGCGGATTCATAAGTTTATTTTGTAGAAGGGGGCCAGATCCATATTTCACTTCCAAATAGGATGCAGTCCACTGGTTAACGAGTTACCCTGTAGAAGAATTTGCTTTTAATATTTTGAATACAAATCTAACTAAAAGATTAAACCCAAGATAATATACACTATAAAATCACTGCCATAAAAGACAGTTAGAGGTAAGGCTTTGTTTATGTGGTGTTGTCTGAAAAGCATACTTGTATACAGCTATTTGTTCCTCAAACAGTCAAGCTTTGTTTGTTGCTCTGAGTTTCACCTGTTAAACTGTTGACTTTAAAAAAATAGCTTATTAATTTGTCAAAAGTAATGTATTCAGTTTTGGTTTTGTTTAGCTTGGTTTTCACTGCTTCACCTTCTTGAAATTAAGCTTTTCTCTATGGCCTTATCCCGGTATAAAAGCACACAGGCAGTGTGTGGAATTCAGTGTCTCTGAATACTAACCAGGACGTTCTCTTGCCATCTACCTGCAGCAACGCGTTTCCACTGAGCCCACCACGTCGTACCGCCTGCAAGGCCTGAGGCCAAACAGCCTGTACCTGTTCCGCCTAGCTGCACGGTCCCCTCAGGGGCTGGGTGCCTCTACAGCAGAAATCTCAGCCAGAACCATGCAGTCAAGTAGGTGTCTTTCCCTGAAATACTTGTTTTCTTTGTTTCTCTCTCTCTCAAAGAGATTAATCTCCGTAGCCCGTGTAGGCAGAAACTGAGAAAAAAGGCAAAACGCAGTATTTATCTTGCTTGATACAGCAAAAGAGTGCTCAAAATGTGTATTTTTTGAGGTGTATTGCGATCAAATTAATATAGGAATGGCTTTTACATAGTTTCATAAAACAAGCCAAATAAACCAATGTCTAAGGAGGCTATATAAAGTTGGCATAATAAAATTTTATTTTGTAATAAGATGAAATGCTTCATCATGCAATAGGTGTACATTAATAACAGTTCTTAACCAATAAAATGGTTTCCACCTCCCAGTCTGCACACTCCCTAGGTTGTTTCTGCAGTATCTCCCTGAAGTGGAAAAATTTTGTAGAATGGATTAGGATGAATATTTCAGACTGTACCAGATATTTCTTAACAACTCTTCTATAGTATCTTATCATTATTATTTTGTTCAGTTTTCTTAATTGGGGCTTTTTATGATGTTCAGTCATATTTCACCTGGAGAAAAACACTTTGAGATGTTAAAAATTTTTCAGAGACTTGTATATACACCTTATAATATTTAAATTAGGACTTGACTTAAACAATCAGCTATCTAGCAATGATGTCCAGAAGGACTATTCTTGCCTGATAGCTTATCCTTTCCTGACAGTTTGCATTACAATATGTCATTGAAAAACTAAGCATGATTCTATTTGTATTTGTTTTAAATTAAATTCCCTGTTTTTAAAGTAAGATTATCCAAAACAGCAAATTCAGTTTCTCAGTTGACATGAGTCTTTTTAATTTGCAGTCATGACATGTGATTGCACCACTCTTCCTTGTTAGTGTTATATATTAATATCAATTCATGTGACTGGAGATGCAGTGCTACTCACCTTTAAGCAAACCTAAATGTGTTTCTGAGGCATTTCTAAGCACTTGGAATAAACATAAAAAATCACATATAACACAAGGTTAGTTTTAAATATAGTGGCGAGGGAACTTTTCAGTTTAGTAAATCAGAATGAACAATTTGATTAAGAAATAGGTTTTTATTTATTCTGGGAGCCATTTCAACTATTTAGAATGCTCATTATCTTACACTGGTTGAAGATTGCTTAGACAGCAGACAAAACAAACTAGGAGCCAAGGCTGCGTGTTCTATATATAAGCACATTGTCATTTTCTCTTCTTGAATATAAGAATATGTTATGTTTTGCTCAACCTTGTGTCTTCAGATAGTAGCAAAATCCAGTTGATTTCAGTGGTCAGATCCAAGTTATTTGCTGCAAAGATTACATTTTAAAAAATTAAGATTTTTGCAATTAAGAAAAAAAGGTGTATGAGTTAATAAAACTGGTTAAAGTAACCTTCAAATTACCCTTAGTTACATAAGTGCAGTATTTTGCAGTTTCAGAGTATAATGGATTAAAAATTAATAAACTTCTGTGATTTTATTAGCAATATTCACCAGAATGTGCTACTGCCTTTCATCTTGGCATCAGAGGAAGATGCTGCAGGGATTAATTTCTTTTTTAGTAAGACCCTTAAGGGACATTTTACATGTATTTTACTTCCTGCACAAGTTAATGGTGGAAGGGAATCCATTTGTTTTGAGTACTTGATTACTGAATTAGTCTGTAAAAATAACCCCAAATGTGTTAATTCTCATCTGTTCTTCCATCCACCTCCCCTAGTTAATTGAAATACTAGTAAATTCCCTCCTATCTTCCCTTTGGAGGAGCAGTGTACCATACTGAGTAAAAAGCCATTGATCCCTCTAGAAAGAGCTATGGGGAACCAAAAGATACATGCCTAAATGCATTAGGTCACAGCAGGGTCCTAGGCTTTCTCTGTTGTTTTAATTTTGTTTGATGTCACTATTTTCAGTATGTATAAGTATCCATTTGTTTCTTTTTTCCCTGAAGCAATGGGAAGAAAAGGTGGAGAGAGAGGGGGTTGTAAAGGGAAATAAAGGTCTTATACACAAAATTTATATTTTTCTTACGAGACAGGAGGCAGAAATAGGAAAGGAGTTCACATCCTCTCCTTCTGCTTGTGAGTTTGAATTATGGCTCCTTTTTTGGTGCTCTGAATGATCTGTTAGTAAGCATAGATTTTGGTAAGTCAAAGTGCATTTAAGCACATAAATGCATACCTTACTTGATTTTCCTCACTGAAAGCAGTGGAATGACATGCATGCTTAAATGCTCTGAAGCTTGGAAAAGCTAAATATGCTTACTCTTTTGAGAACAGTTGAGTAAAGGTGAGCATTTCTGCTCTGAAAGACTGGTGATGCTGACAGGAGATGAAACAAAGTCAGAAACTCAGATTCTGATGTGCTGAGCTTGTAAACTCACTTTGTTAAATGAATACTTGCTTTCTTTACACATTGTTTGGGGTAGATTTTTTTTTTTTCTGTAGAATATACATTACTGGTAGGAATAATTCTTTGCTAGCAAAGGTGTCTCCAAGAGGAGTTAAAAAAATAAAACTGACAGCTGATCTAGGGTAAGTACAAGTTACAGTCAGAATCAACAAGCCTGTCACTTTTTCCTGGTAGGTAAATCTTTGACCAAGACTTTCTTCATCTTTTATGGACTGCATGCTCATAGTATGTTAGCTACAATAAATGTTTCAGTAAATGCTTTCAATTTAAATGTAACTTATGTTTGACTTGTGTCAGGCAGATTCATTTAAAAAAAAGCAAAAAAACCCCAGTAATTTGTTTCTGAGAGTAGAAAGGCTGAAAAATGGCAACCCATGGAGCAATTCCTAGCAATTACTGCAAGTTTTTAGGAGTCCTGTAAAGAGAGATCTTAAAGAAAGTAAAGCCACTTGAAGGGGATGTCAAAATTTGTAAGTAAATACATGTCATGTATTATTTAAAATGTTATAGCTTGCACTAATTGCAAGGATTACAAAGCTAGATCAGTAGTCATAGAAGTATCACGTTTTTGTTTTATTTCAAGAAGAATTTTAATTACAGGTAGGTAATATTATTTTGAGGCTTCATTTTCATACACTTCCCCTACATCCTTTTTCACCATTTAGTTTGTCTGTTCATTTTTAGTTTGCTCATGTTAATAAGCCAAGGTGCCTATGATTATCTGACGTTTTGCTTTTTTTAGTTTCTACTTTTTTGTTTATTTATTATTTTCATTTGGTTCTCTTTTATTTATTTTTATTTTTTCTTTTGTTCATTTTTTTTTTCAATCACTTCTATCCTTCCACTCAAATCCTCCTTTAACCCACTACTGAAATTAGAGCCATCAGCTCCTCCTCAAGACATTAGTTGCACAAGCCCCAGCTCCACTAGCATTTTGGTAAGTTGGAAACCTCCACCGGTGGAAAAACAGAATGGCATTATCACTGCATACTCCATCAAGTACATTGGGATTGATGGAGAAGATGTCAAGCCCCACGAAATTTTGGGAATTTCCTCGGACAGTACCCAGTACCTTTTGGAACAGCTGGAAAAATGGACTGAGTACCGGATCTCTGTGACTGCTCACACTGATGTTGGACCTGGCCCAGAGAGCTTAGCAGTATTGATTCGGACAGATGAAGATGGTATGTTGCCTCCACTACATCAGTTTGCACCTCTATGACTCTGTCATCTGCTGTCTTTCGTATAGGCTAACAGTAATTTTTTCTGCTCCTCTATTTTTTCCCAAATCTAACCAGATGTTATCACCCTTTGAGCTTTTTAATCAAAGACTGTTCTTTCGACACCATTTTTCTATTTGGTATTTTTGTATTTTTGTATCAGAAAATAATTTTTTTGCAACTGACACAAATCTCCTGCTTCTTTGAGCCCATACATATCCTTCTTGCTCCTCCTTAATGAAAAATAGCTCTTAGAGTAAAATCTTTCTGCATTTTCCTTGATTTTACAGTCATTGCCATTTTTAAACAGTTATGTCTATAAAATTTTTTTCAAGTCTTGGTTTTTTGGTTTTTGGGTTTTTTTTAAACTGCTTTCTTCTTCTGTATTGTGCTTTTTGATTTGAGGATTTTTTTGGGTTGCGGTTTTTTTGGTTGGCTTTTTTTTTTTTTTAGTTTTGTTTTTTGATCTTGGAAAACTGATGCTCCACACATTTTCTTTTCTTCCATTCTTGAAAGTGACAGAAGACAGCCTTGTAATCATTCTCCTTTTTGTCCTGAGGAAAAAACAAACCAAAATAAAACATAGAACATGACAAACAAACAAAAAAAAAGGGAAACTTTTTTTTTTTAATCTTTTGTGGTTTTGTTATTATTATAATATTATTATTTCAATGATTAAAGTATCTCTTTGTGCTATGCTTTGAATCTCAAAGCATCTTCCTTGGCTTTTGTACATTTTTACATGTTTTTCTATTTCTCTAATACTCCTTTTTCTTCCATTTTTTTGCATCAGTCATGTTTTTTGATCTTTTCACTGAAAGGTAGAGCAGATTTGTTGAGCATTTTCATTTGCTGAATGATTTGTACTCTTCAAAGACAACATAGTGAGTCTGCCCTTTCTTAAAAAAAGAACAAAAGCGAAAGGCACGGGTGGGACAGGTGGCTGTAATTCTCTTCTGTCCAATGGTGTTGTTCCAGTTCCTAGTGGTCCTCCTCGCAAAGTCGAGGTGGAGGCTGTCAACTCCACTGCAGTTAGAGTGTCCTGGCGCTCGCCTGTGCCCAGCAAGCAGCACGGCCAGATCCGGGGATACCAGGTGCACTACGTGAGGATGGAGAGCGGGGAGCCCAAGGGCCAGCCCATGCTGAAGGACATCATGCTGGCAGATGCACAGGTAACTGGGACACCCCGTGCTTTTCTTGCTCAGAGGGAAAACCCTTTGTTTGCCAGAGAGAAATCCAAAGCTGCCTTCTATTGTTAAGGGTCTTTTTTCTTTTTATTTACCAGTCGACCAGCTAGCTTTTTTTTTTTTCTCTATTTTAAAAACTTATTTTTCAGAACACTTGGGTTTAAAGGTTCTTGGGCCAAAACAAGACAATTTGTTCTCTACTGATCTGCAACTAAATGCTAGGCTATGTCATTATTCTGTTTCTATTAAAACTGTAGACTTTAGCAGTAGTCTGAAGTTCTAAAGCATCAGGGTGATCTGTTCCAGGTCAAAGTCAGTGTAGTAAACTGTGCATGACCGGACCAACACATCTCCTATTTCGTTGCTTCAGTGGAAGGCCTAGAATCATTGAGGCTTGTGTTACCCTGTCATTACAGTTTCTCTGATTAGCTTATACACACCTTACTACATATTTCCCAAGAAATTAATGTTCTTAACGTAACTTTAGAAACACAGAGGTATTATACTTTTCATTGTGCATATCGGGAACGTTAATAAAATGAGGAAGTTAGTTTGAATAGGTATGTGATCATTTATATTGCAAAATTTCCCATCTGTTTTAGAAATTATGAGATGATGAAATAATGAAAACATCCTGTTTAAAAAGCTTCTCAAACTAGGTTTTTACTGACTGAGATACACTAGTACTCTAAAAGTTAAGATTTCCAAAGCTCTTGACACTGAAGAAGTCATCCTATGGGAAACTATTATCCATTAGACATGTCTCACTACTTGTTCACAGTTTATGACTGGATTGACTGGAAATAAAAAGGCATTATTAACGTAAATCAAAGATCTGTTTTGTAAGCATTTTACATGGGAAGACAAATGGGGGGGGTTGTCTTTTTTTTTTTTTTTTTTTTTTTTTTTTTTTTTGCTTTCTAGTCCTTGTTCTGAATTTCAGATTTACAGAGACCTCTTTGGAGAATAATCTCCTACACCTGCATTTTGCTCATGATACTATTTGCAAAATACTGTGTCTGTTTCTGGATGGCTTGCTGCCAGTACTGAACTTTCCTGTTTTGGAAAACAAGGTGTTCTTATGGTTTAAATTCAGTGGAGATGAAGATGAAAGTAGATCAGGAAGTGGGAAAGGAAAGGGAAAACTGAGAGGAGATGGAAAAGGACGTGCTAGTGTGCTTTGGTTCTCCTCTTCCTTTCACGAATTTTTACTTCCAGCCTCCCTGTGGTAGGGGATTAAAATGATTTGAAACATGAGAAGGTCAGTAACTGGAGACTAGATGAGAAACTGGAATCCAAATATCATAATGGCAAAAGTTGTATATCTTCTTTTGTCAAGTTTAGCTTTGACCTGCCCACTTGATGCTGTTTCATGAAGGACAGACAACTCCTTTCTCCTCCCTCCTCTCCTTCCTGCCCATAGTACTTCTATGATACATGTGATCAAGGCTTGTGCCAAATATGAAGACCTTGATGGTAAAATATCAATGTGGTTTCAAGACTTAATGCGCTGAATTGGTTTAGAAAACTGAAACACATAGCCTGGTAACGTGATTAAATAAACCAGGTAGCCTTTAATTCTGCCTTGGTAACTTCTAGTAAAAACTATTATAAAATAGTACTACATGGTACAAGAAAATTCATTACTTCTTTTATTTGTCAGTGAAAGAGAAGTAGCTGGATTTAAGGGAAAACAGAAATGGAATTTAAAATGCCTGGCCTGATTTCATTAACCAAATTTCATGTGATTCTACATGGATAATTTGAACTGTACATGACTTTTTCAGACATCTTTCATATTAATTTTACTATAAAGAACAAAACTTCATCTCAACCAGGCTACAAATCTCCTTATTTCTTTTGTTTTTCCTTTCAACTTCCTTTACTGTAAATTAGTGGGAATATGATGATACTACTGAACATGTAAGTACTTTTTGATTGGGCAGAAATACATTGTGTGTTTGGGTTGAGATTTTTTTGTCTTGCTTGTTTGCTTGTAGCATTGTATGGGTTTTTTTGGGTTAGGTTTTTTTGTGCTTTCTTTGGGTTTGTTTTTGTTTTTGTTTTGCAGGGTGTTTTTTTTTGTCATTTGCACAAATGCATGTTCCTAACATCAGAGGTTTTCTCTTATGACACCTTTTTCCTTTGTTGTTCTTTTATTTTCCCCAGAGAGAGTAGGGTTACTGTTGCTTGCCTGTTCTGGGGTTTAGCATGATGCCAAAATACACAGCACTGATTTGTGTCTTCATCTTTTTGATGGCTGTCACTAACTTTGCTTCACAATTTCTTCTTTACAAGGTGATAGAAAAATAAAACAGGAGTGGCTCAGGGTTACATATCAATAGTTGTATTTTTCTGTATTCATTCTAAGGTTAATTTTTTTGTGTGTGTGTGTATAACTGAAAGTAGAAGTCAGTTGTGCTTTCTTTTAGATAAAATAAATACATGCTATCAGATGACCTGCAGTGTTTATGCCTAAGTAATAATGTTTGCTGTATCCAAACCACACTTTCAAACATTACATGCAGCCACAGGCTCGTACACCATGAAATAATGGTTGTTAGATGAGGCTAATATCTTCATAAGTCTTTATGTTTTGTGGTTTTGTGGGGGGTTTTTTTTGCCTTTTATAGTTTAATTCTGGTAGTATCAGGTGCAGTTTTCTTATAGAAGATATCAAGTCTTTCTTACTGATTTTGGCCTTACAGTTCAATTCAATTTTGAGATAGAGTATAAGAAGGGGATCTTTTGATAGTAGATTTTTGTGTGTTGTTTCGTTTTGTTGTTTGGATTTGGCTTTTTTTTTTTATTTGAGCTATTTTGCCCACTCATTCTGATTATTACTCAATGATTTCTGTATTGCTAATACCCAACTGTAAATACAAAGCTGAATTCAAATCACATCTTTACTAAACTCATATCCATATCTTGAAAAATCCATGTACTATGAATAATCGTGCCCATGAATTTTATATTAACTTTTCATGGCTATTTCTGAGGGATGTGTGATTGCACATTTGCTATTTATTCTAGATGTATAAATACATCATCACTCTGGCAGCATTGAAATTTAGTGCAAGTTCATTCAGGCATATGAAAATGCAGAGGAGTAGTCCAATGGTTACAGGCTGGAAGTTGGGGACTCCAGGCCCATCAGTTACCTCCAAATGCTGTCTCTTTATATTTGCAGATACAATTTATTTATGTTGTGAGTGTCAAAACTTACTCTTCCTCCTGTCCTTGTTGCAGGACATAAGTTTATTTCATTTCTTGCACACCGTTCAGCATCTTCTGTGTGCGTATATGTGTGCACACGTGTGTGAAAAGATACCCCCTTGCTCTGATATTTACATTTTGATGTTGTTGCTACTTTGCTCTGTCTGAAGAGCTATTTGTTTTGTAGCTGCTGTCATCTGAGGGCCATCAGGTCTGTCCTCTGACCAGATTTTTAGTGGTGTTTTATATAGTTATTTTAGACCTGAAGGGTTAGCTGTTTCTGAAGTCCTTTCAGATATTGAGAAGTGCAGTCTACCCAGTGACACAGGTTGCAATGAAAGTGCTATGGAAGTAATAAGGATTTTTTGTTCAGCTAAACCATCATTGCTTATAAAGTGTGCACATAAATGCAACATTTTTCTTACTAGGCATTTTAGAACTATATCAGTGATATCCTGTTAATCACTAAGTTAAACTGAGTTTCTCATATCTACTTGTGCATGTGTTTCACAATGTCAGTAGTATCCCTCAGGCAGGGTATTTCAGAAGACTTTTTTTTGCTGTTCACACCACCAAGCCTTTGGCCTTTTGCTGTAAACTACCTGAGGCATACTATTTAGATGTGTGCTGTCCTTTATTGCTTAAGTGAGTGGAATGTTCTGCATTATCAAGTATTTCACACAGTACAGTTGTTGGTGCACTCAAATGCTTGCTATCACTGCCAAAAATGTAATATAAGCAAGGTTTCTAAAGGATTCTGCATTCTCCTGGCAAACAACCTATTTTAAATTAATTGTTCTTTGTTTTATTTGATCTTAGGAAATGATAATTTCTGGGCTTCAGCCTGAAACCACATACTCTTTCACTGTGACAGCCTATACAACTAAAGGTGACGGCGCACGCAGCAAACCCAAACTTGTATCTACTACTGGTGCAGGTAATACTTATATACAAATTGAGCTCTAAAAGAATCCTTTGACTTTTTCTGCTACTGTTTTTTTTTCCTGCTATTTGGAATTCTCCTGTTGTGTGAGAAGTGTTTCTAGAACATAGGATTTTCTGTTTCAGTATTTGGATCTTCATTTATTTAGATAAAATAGAGCCAATGATTCCCTTTGTCCCTTTCTTTGTTCTAGATGAGGTCACTTGATAGTTTTGAGTAGCTCTTCCATTATCATTGATGTCTTCTCTGAGAGAAAAAAGCAGAAATCCAGAGCTGAGAAGGCTATTTGAAAAACTTGTAAGGGGCTTTCATGATCTTCATGAAAGTAACAACACTTCTAGTAAAACCATTGAGAGAACCCATCTGTGTGACATCCACAATGACATCTCTCAGAAGAATGTCATTATTAAAGCAGAGAATTGGAAAACAGAATGAAACTCCATCCTGTGGAACCCTGAAGCCTATACTGATTCAGGGGTAATTTAAGGAACCGACTGGGGCACTGTGTTCAGTCAGTGTTTGATCTCAAGAGGTACTAAATGCTGGATATCTTGACTGCAAAACCAGTATAGCAGTTGGCACAGATGGGATGAACCAAACTGCTTTTAGATGAGGAACATTTTAATTTTCTTTTTTTTTTTTTAATGTTACAGTGTGGCACAACTTAACCAATTGATGCCACCACAGGTTTAGTGTGATGCTTACCTACAGGTGTTCACAACCTGTGCGTATTGTGTTCATTTTCAGGGCTTTGCAGTGCAGCCATTGAGGATATTCTATTACAATCACATGTAGTGCCATTACAAGCTCTCTAAATAATAATATATTGTTTATGCTAATAGATAAAATCTAAAAGGCGTATATATTTGTGTTTATAGTGATTGATTCAATTTTTAAGACAATCACTAAATGCAGAAAACATCTTGTATTATTATCAAAACCATCTATATCCTTTTCTTGTTAGATTCCTTGGAAAAATGTCAGTCCTGGTGGCTAGATGCCCAGTGTTTCATTTCAGATCTTAGAATACATTCTAGTCATTACTCTTGGCTATTGCTGAAACTTGCTGTGTAACTTATCTGAATTCTCATTCTCTGAGAAGAAAAGGTGATATATATTTCTGGCATGTATTTGAAATTGATTTAAGAAAAAAAGGCACTTGATCCATTACTCTTATTTAAAGCTCAATTCACAATTTAAATAAACACATATTATGATTTTTTTTAGTTCCTAGACATAAAAATAGGTTATGCAAATATGCTTACAAAACTTAAACTTTCACTGCATTTAGTCCTTATTGACTGTTCAAGTGTCATTCTACTAAGATCTCTGATGCTTCTATCTAAAAAAGACAGAACAAATCCTATGTCCCATATAAATTTGACAGAAGAGCAGTAGAGAATAAGAGGCATGTCTGTAAATGTAATGCATATTACACTGTTGTCATTTGCTTAACCCTATGAACAAGTAATGCTTGTTCCTGGGATTAACAGCTCGTTACCATTTTGCTTCTTCATATATGCCAGACTTTATGAAATCTCTTCACTTGGTGTTACAGTTTGCAGTGTTTGGGCTATTTTTGTAAGAAAAATTGTATGTTGTGAAGAAAGCAACATTGAATATAGTCAGTACCAGGAGCTTCCTGGTCACTTTCTGTGAGAACGCATCACCACAAGGGAAGGAATGATGCAATAACACCAAAGGGTTGTAGGTCTGTAATGCAGTGTCCTATTCAATTTGAGTTTCCATTTGATTTTTTTCTTCCTGGAAAGGTGCTATTTAAATACTGTAATAAAGAAAATGAAGGATCTGATTTTCTAGTCTAACATTAAAATTTGAATGAGATTGACTGAGATTATGACCATGAGAGATATGAAAGGAGAGTAGGTGTCTGAACATTTACCAGAGAAGCTATCTGTAAGGTATTCAAACAAGTAACTCTTGAGCTGTCCAGTTAGTGATACAAAAGCATAATTTATATTTTTAGGCAGGAAAGATTCACCAAACATAAGTAAGCCTACAGTATGCTAACTCAGTAGTAAAGTCACTGAACGTGGCTGATATTTTCATTCAAGAGTGTGCTTTTGTCTTATGTTCAGTTTCCTCTTTATTGAAATCAGAGGGAATAAAAACTGCTACTGAACATTTCTGAATCAAAGTACTTATTAAATTACTTGGGGCAGGAGTTACAAAATGTATGATTAACAAAACCTTGATAAAAATGAAGACTTAGTAGTCAGTGATATCATACAATTTTTATGAAGATTTTAATCAGACCTTTAATTTCTGTGTCACAGTAGTTGAAGAATCTCATAGGACAATAGCTTGTCCATTACTAGTCATTTGCTCTCATATTGGACAGCACTCTTGAAATACAGATTTCAGCTAAAAGAAGAAAGTTTCTATTAAGGCAGTGGTGTACTTTATAGCAGCTAACAGAAACAAATTACTTCAGTTAATTTGGCAAAGGCAGCTTGCATGAGCTTCTACTAGTAGTGGCCAGCCACTGCAGCAGTAATGTCTGTTGTAAAGGAGTATGTGACAGATGTCTTGCTATGTACTAATGGAAGTGGATTTCACTAGATCAGAGAATATATATATATTTTTATGGACAATTTCACTTCTTTTAGGCTCATGGAAAATTCAGGTTATTATCAGAAATTTCTAGACAGAGCTATTTGGTGGCACAACTGTATATACAACTTCACAGAATCCTGTCATTTGTCCTAAAAGACTGTAATATTCATAAGTAAATCATACTGAAAGTAAATGTTAACTGAAAGCTGTCCAGAAATAAAAATAAATTTATCTGCTTTGCAACATCAGATAGGCTGTATGATATTAAAAAAGTGACCATTGTAATTTACTGTTTTAGTCACAGGATTCTTTTATTGGATAACTAAATTTTATTAGTTGCCTGCTTCTGATCAAGAGCAAGTATTAGTTTCTTCTTTTCTCTGTAGGTAAAAATGTAGTTCTGATTGCAAAGTCTGCCACAAGAACAGAAAAAAGGCAATTTATTAAAAAAATAATTATACCTTCCAGTATACCTACCTAAAAAAATAGTTATACCTTCCAGTAATCTCTTCTCTCGGAAGGTGAAAGAGTATTATTCTTTTTAGATAAACTATTACTTTGTCTGCTACACTGGTGCCAGTAATAGCTAGAATGCAGAGAAAAATATGGCCTGCAAAATGCCTTTACAGCCCTCTCTTTGTTTCGTAAAGACTTTGAGTTATCAATGAGGAAAAGCCAGAAACTAACCAGAAAGATATTCTTTACACAGCAGAAAATGTGGGAAAACACTCACAAGATTCCACAATAATACTGCCAGGTGAACTCAACATTTAAATTCAAAGATATTTGGAAAACTTAAATAAAACCTACCTATAATTCTTACAAAAGTAGAAGCAATGTCATGACTTATGACAGATGCAAAGAGGGAAGAGCTTACAGGATTTTCTTTAAGGCATGCCATTCTTCCCTCCTTATTCCCAATTCTTTATGGAATGGTAGTTAGACCTTCTGACAATAACAATGTGATTTGATGGGTGCCTGAGAACAGAAGATAAATAATATAATCTATTGAAGTGTTTAAATACAGGAACCAGAGCTCACAGGGCAGCAGTTACATTCACATGGGAAGACGTCGAATGCAGATGAAACTAATTAGTCTTTGTTGAGGGCTGTGTTGTTATTGCACTACTACTTCTGGTCTCTTGACCTGTCAGGCAGTGGTAAGGAATGAACACCAAATTTCCAAATAGTTATGGATGTGTTTCTTTTTCAAATAAATCACTGTCATAGAAACAGACCTTTTTGAAAGAGAAGTATTAATGACAATATAAATTAAATGTATACAAATGGATGTGAATAAATTAAAATTAATGAATCAATTAAATAAAAACAGTAAATGAGAATTCATATTGGGACTCTAAAAATGTACACTATATAAATTCTATTATGTTATTTTTGGCTTGATTAGGACTGATTCAGTCCTCTCTGGACTTACTAAATTCAATTCCTCATCAGTGTCCATACCACACTTGCAGTCTGAACTTCTGTAAAAGACAAATCACAAGTTTGGACTAATGGTGATTCTTATTAAGATTGTGACCATATGTAGTGTATAAATTGAGAAGAGCTACCAATTTAACCTTCTTCAAAAGAAATCCAGCATGAAAACCATGCTGGAAAATGAATCATATGTGATAAGCCATGCTGGAAAATATTAAATTCCAAACTGACTACCTGTCCACACTGAAACAGTGGATATGGAAGTGCTTTGTGTATGGAAACTAGAATGACAGGGTCCTATCATGTGTAGTAATGATTTTTGAGGACAAGGTTGTTCTGACTTCCACCACATTTTAATTATTAATGATAAAAAATATGTTAAAGTTACCTAGAAACTTGTTATTTCTTCATTAAGTATATTCTCATTTCAGGAAATGTCCCTTGTATTAAATACATGAAAACTTGAAAACTTATGTCAGTACTTTTTTTTTTCTTTTTTTGCAAACAAGGGTTTATGAGACAGGACCATTCATAAGACATTTGTTGGAAGTTTTACTTCTTGATTTTTGTTCCTAGATGCTGTGCCTCTGAATGTACTCTTGTATTTAGAAATTATGGTAAGGGAAGAAGACATAAAAGCAGTAAATGTCTCTACTATTGCAGTTCCTTATACTGAATGACTAAATAGTGCAGGAGCCAGAAATGGTCTCTTCATTAGGACAGTTATATTTGGAACTAAGAGTGAGGAAAGAGAAAATATATCCTTAATCCTGCTAAAACTAACCTCAGGAATTGTACGTGCGGTTGGTTGTGTTTGTATCTATCCTCTTTAAATAACGTTGTGCTACAGTTCCAGGCAAACCTCGTCTTGTGATTAGCCACACACAGATGAACACAGCTCTAATTCAGTGGCATCCTCCTGTGGAAACTTTTGGCCCGCTGCAGGGTTATCGCCTGAAGTTTGGTCGCAAAGACATGGATGCATTAACGACCATGGAGTTCTCAGAGAAGGAAGATCACTTCACGGCCACAGACATTCACAAAGGAGCTTCCTATGTCTTCAGGCTCTCAGCTAAAAATAAAGTGGGCTTTGGGGAGGAGATGGTTAAAGAGATTTCTGTTCCTGAAGAGGTACCCAGTGGATTTCCCCAAAATCTCCACTCGGAAAGCTCTACTTCTACATCAGTTCAATTAACTTGGCAGATGCCACTCTTGGCAGAAAGAAATGGCATTATCACCAAATATACCATCTTGTACAGAGATATCAATGTTGCTTACCAGCCAGTTGAACTCCCTGTTGTTCCTGCTGATACCACTATGACACTTTCTGGCTTAAAACCAGATACCACTTACGATGTAAAAGTACGTGCCCACACAAGCAAAGGGCCTGGTCCATATAGTCCAAGTGTCCAGTTCAGGACACTACCCGTGGATCAAGGTAGGATTTGTCTGCTTATGGCGTTGACCTTTAAAGGAGTATCGGTCTTTGGATATCAGTGTTTTTGAAGGTGTAAATAAAACTGACCGGCCCATTCATAAAAATAGGTTCATCAATCACAAAAGGTAAAGTATACAAATCTTAATATGTTTTGGATGCCTTAGAATTCAGTTGTCCCTTGCCAAGCAAGTTCTGGCTAACTTCTTCACAATATTTTCAGGTAAGGAAAATGTGTGTATTGGGTTGTCACTAGATGAGTGAGAACGAGTTTAAATGTGATATTTAAGAATGAACAAACAGGTAGGAGAATCAAATCCTTGTTGATTTTTGACCTAAATGTAAAGCTAATACTTCCAAGTAGCAGTGGAAATACGACAAGATCTGAGCTCCAAGATGTTGTTTATATACATTGTTTCTTTTTTTCCAGCAGTGTTTGCAAAAAATTTTCATGTTAAAGCAGTAATGAAGACTTCTGTTTTGCTGTCCTGGGAGATTCCAGAAAACTACAATTCAGCTTTGCCTTTCAAAGTAAGTTACTTTCCATTTGTACAAGAGAAATAACAGAAAGTAAACAATGTATTTACCAGATTAAGCAGCTAACTGAACATGTATCATGAACTTGTATTAGTGGTATCATTATTTCTATGATTGCTAATTTTTTATTCACTGCTACAGTACTAAAAAAAAAAAAACAGTGAAAGAAAACATTTTCTTCTTTTTTTCTAGTCCTTTCCATGGCAAATGCAATTGAGTACCATTTTGGGTTTTGTCTCCTCAATGTACAACAGCATATTTTTGATTTGCAGTTCTTTTACTCCCTTAGCTGTAGCTTTATCCAGATACTGAGACTCAGTGTAACATGCAGTCTGCCTGGAATTTATTCTGCTTCAGTCTTAATCACTTGTGTCATCTTAGGCAGTTGCAAATGAAGAACAGTATTTTAGGAACTGAATGGTACAAAAACCTTTCTAAGGCATATGAATGAAAAAGTCAAGATACTTTTAACAAGAGTACCCTGCTATAAATTCTTTTACCGAAAAGCTGCTTACTTTGAAAAAGTGAAATTGGATTTCGGGAGTGGTTGCATTGCTTTATATTAATGTAGTATTTCTGTATTTCCCCCTGAAAGTGAGAAGTTTACTGCAGGCATGAATTCAGTACTGTTTTACACCCTAAAATGCCCAAATAAATTTTAAATTATTTATTATTTAAATTTATGGCTAGGTTGATTCCTTAATGCAGTGTGACAGCATCATTTGCCTTCTCCTAGTAACCAAAAGTACCTTTGTGTATTAACTTAGATCCTTTATGATGATGGGAAAATGGAGGTTGATGGACGTGCTACTCAAAAGCTGATCACAAACTTGAAGCCAGAGACGTCATATTCATTTGTCCTGACAAACAGAGGGAACAGTGCTGGGGGTCTCCAGCACAGAGTAACTGCCAAGACCGCACCAGACGTGCTTCGCACAAAGCCAGTCTTCATTGGAAAGACCAATTTAGATGGCATGATAACTGTGGAGCTTCCAGAAGTACCCTCAAATGAGAATATAAAGTGAGTGAAGGAATGACATACCATGGTTTTTAACTCCAGAGAGCTGATCATTCTGGACCATGGCTTTATTCTTTATAACAGTACTCTGCAGTAGCATTTGACTTAATATTGGTGTAATAATTGATATAGCAAATTGGGAGGTGCTGTTGACTCTCTCAAGGAACAAGGAGCCTTATAGGGGGATATGTAGTGATAAGTGGCATGAAAATTAAGAACAAATGTGAAATTCTGTTGTGAAGGTCCTTGAGTGCATCCAACAGAGGGCAACAAAGCTGATGGAAGGACTGAAAGGAACATCCTGTAAGGAACTGCTAAGGGCTTTAAGCTTGTCTAGTTTGGAGAAAAGAAGGCTAGGGGCTGACCTCCTTGCTCTCTGCAGCTTCCTGAGGGAGGGAAGTGAAGATGGAGCTGCTGATCTCTTCTTCCTGAGATCCGTTTATAGAACATAGGGCAATGCCTCAGACCTGCTTCAGCGGAGGTTCAGATGTATTAGGAAGCATTCAAACTGGAAGAGGCTTTCTAGTCAGGCAGTTAATGTCCCAAGCATGTCAGTGTTTAAGAGGTATTTGAATGATGCCCTTAATTTGTTTTAACTTTTGGTCAGCCCTGAAGTGGTGAACTAATAGGCATAGATTGTAACAGTATGTCAGTTCCAGCTAGAACTCTGAAGTACATCACACAGCCCTGTATGCAAGACTTTTATAGAGACTGACTGTCATTCAGTTTGCAGATTTTTCTCAGAGTACTTCTGTGTTTCATCACAGATTGCAAAATGAGGGATGCAGAAAACCAGTTTTATTTTGAACAATTTGTCATCTCAAAAAGAATTGATAACTCATCAATGCATAAATACCATGTTGTAGGTCCTTGAAGTACTAAGACTTAGTCACTCAAGAATTGTATGGAGTTTTAAAGAATTGGTAATGCACTTAAATCAATTCAGATTAATTAATTCTGATGGTTTTTAATCAGGATAAAAAAGGTATTTTTATCCTTGTCCTCTCCACTGATCTCAGAAAGAAAACAAGATTTTTCAAAAATAATTTTAAGTTTTCTAAAGCTTATGTAGATTTTGGAGGGGAACAGGTGGTGTGGAAATTTAAACAACAGAAACAGTATTAAAGACCTGAGAGCACATGGTCACAGGAATTAGAAAGGTTAGACAATAAAGATTTGCCAGGAAAATCTGAAGCATGATACAATCAATAAGTGTTATTGCTCTGCTTATAGTGATTGTTGTTGGTCTGTAAGGTTCCCATACGTAATGTAAAGGAAATGGGGAGGAAAATGAGCCAGTCATTAAATGATAGGGATTCAAGTTTTCCTCTCCCTGGTGGATTTTTACAGCTTTCTAGAAAACTGCCCCCTTTTTCATTACTGACTGAAGATTTTGAGGCAGGTAAGGTCAAGAAATAAATGACTTTGAAACACTAAAAGGATGAAAAACTGAAAAATGTAGTCATTATCATTAGATTGAGTAAAATGCGGTCAGTAACAAACGCAGCAAAGGAAGACTGAAGATGGAATGAGTCAAAAAAGATTTATGAGGCATGGCATTCAGAGAGAGAAGAATGTGCAGGATAGCTGATCAAATAGTAGCAGAAGATAGCACTGGAATAAAAGACAATTCCTTTCTTTTATAAAGTATAAAAAAGTTAAAGAGGCTAAGTGGCATCAGAAAAGGTACATTAAATCTACAGGGTCCAACTGCCCATTTTTCAAATAATGTATCTCCTACTTGTACATCTATCTTCTAAGAAGACTTGATCAGGCTTGATAAAGTAAAACACAACAATAAAGATTATCTTGACCCTTAGAGCAGGCATACCAAAGCAAATGTATACTGAACAGAAAACCTGACCTGATACTTGCTAGAATAAGTAAGGTTATTCTACATTAGACTTTGTATGGGAAGAACAATTTCATATATTAGTTATGTTGGCATATTTAGACATGCTGATTCTCTATTGGTAGATTATATGCTCAGGATTGCCCCTAGCTTACAATGAAGAACTGAGACCTTTTCAATAATAATAATTACAAAAAACATGAAGCAGATAATGGTTGGCTTTAATGAAATATTGGTAATAACATTGAGGGTAATATTTGTAATTAAAGATGGTAGTATTTGTCAATTTTTGATGGTGATACTTTTGCTCATCTCATTAATTTTTCTTTCTTTTAGTATTTTGGGCTGTTTCCAAAGCAGTTTTTATGTGTAAAGGACAGTTCATGTTTCTCTGAATCTCTTACATCTTTGAAACTCATAATGAAAAACAGAATTTTGTGAAAGACTTTGGCCTCTTAAATACTCAGAAAAAGCAATATCCAAATAAACCCTTTTTTCTTACTCTCCTCCCTCTCCTCTCCCCCAGAAAAAAAAACCCAACCTAAAAACAAACAAGCAAACAATGAAGTTAACTATAACACATGTTTTTCAGGAGATGTTACATTTTATGCAATTAGCTAAAAATCACAGAACTTTGTTGTCCTTCACAATTTGCAGCACTGCATATTGGTGTGAGCATTTTCATTTTTCTTCTTATTATTAATCTATTTATTCTGTCAGTTTAAAATACTCTGTGCTGAAAGTCTTAGTAGATTTTCAAAGTCCTAAGAGGGAGACTTTCATGAAGGAAATGAAAAAGAGTGTGAAAGTTACATTTATGTGCTGGATGTTCCTTGATTGAAAAGAAAAATGTATTAACTCTCCATTAGCTTAAAAAAACAAAAGGATGAAGAAAAAGAAAGGAAAAGGGTAAATAAGTATTTTTGATGTTTCAAAGATATAAAGGGGCAAGTTCTTATTTCTTTTTGTCTTGATTCTTAGGCATCTGTTAAAGAAAGGGTCTATCACTTGTTACTGTATACGTGGATAAGTCAGTGTTCACTAGGATGTGCTATTCAAAGTATTTTTAGTAGACCAATGCAGGTTTAAAATCTGGATTCAACCACCCTTACAGTTTTGCATCTTTTTAAAAGATGATTTATAATATTGTCACTATAAGAATGCATGCCACAGATGCTTTATGAAATACTGGAATACAGCAAGTGTACACTAGTTAAGAATCTGGGGGCAACACTTCTTTCCAGCACTCCTGTTGGAGTTCAGCATTTCCACAGAAAACTTCCTCAAATTTCTTAACACAGGGATTAATGAATACAGGTACTTACTGCAGGAGCTGAAAATCTAAAGTTTTGCTGCATTTCTTTTATGGGAAAGGGCTCGAAATAAGAAGAGGTGATTAAAATGGATCAATGGCTTGCACTGGTATGATAAAAAAAGCCTAGGCTGAGATGATTTTTAGCCAATTGTTAGGCATCTCCTTTTCTGTAGACTGTTTCTTTGTTAATTGCTTAGGATTTTCAGCAGCACTGCTTGAGTAAAATTAATAGTTTTGCAGAAGGTTGAATGGGTTGTGAAAAAAAATGCAGACTGGAAGAGGAGATGGCCCATGAGACACTAAAATTATCTTCCATAATGAGACCCAGAAACACCTTAATAAGCTTTTGTTACTAGAAACAAAGAAAACCAGTTTCTTTCCCTGTCCCCTGAGATGGAGAGTGCTTGACTTTTTGACAAGTGTGTTTATCAAGAAGATGTATATTACACTACCCTGCATGTCTTGCTTCTTCTCTCACACTAAGGTGAAGTTACACCTGACAAATATCCAGGCTTTGTGAAGTAAGCAATGAAAGCACCAGATCTCCCTCATACTAGAAAATATAATTTACTAGTCATCATGGGTGGGGAGGAAAAAAATATTTTTGGAAAAGATTTCTGAGGAAAACTGAAATATGTAATTTGCAAATTCTAGATATAAAGAAAGTATATATGAAGCTGTCTTCCCTATGACTGTGAACAGAATACTTACTTAGATAAAGCTAATGGCACTTGGTTGTCAAAAGGAAAGAGAGTATGGCTGCAGTGTATGTCATGTTTGCTTTCTTTTCTCTTTATTATGATATTGGCATTAAAAAATAGATTTTGTTAACCTACTACTCTGATTATACATGAAAATGGGGAAAGATGGGTTGGTAATTGAGATTTAAATATATGGTAATATATTTCAGTTTAGGGCTTTGGGGGTTTTTTTCTCAGTTTGATGGTGGGAGGGTACAAATAACCTATGGCTCTTGTATTTCATATTGGCATTTTAGTACATTGTAATTAAAGTTTTTATAAATATTTATATGTTTACAGAAAAAGGTAGGTAATTGGTGCCATTTGTTTGTCAAATGCTTTACAGTTGATGTTATTTCAAGTGTGTGAATGCTTACAGCTGTGTTTGGAAGGCTGCAGGGACATATTAATGTGCAGAAGTTTATTCTCAACATACCACTTTTCTCTTAAGTTCCTCTAAACAGACCCATAACATCAATTTATCTATTCCTTTTCATTCAACTTCGCTTTTGTCCAACTTCTTCATTTACAGAGGCTATTATATAGTTATTGTGCCTTTGAAGAGGTCTCGTGGAAAGTTTATCAAACCATGGGAGAGTCCAGATGAAATGGAACTGGATGAGGTACTGTATATGATTTGAGGGTTTTTTCCTACTTTTTTATTAAAGAAACAATCTTGCTAGTTTTAGGTAATTAACTCACCAGTTTTAAAAGTTTTAGTTTTCAGGGTACTTTGTATTTGCATTATTAGCCTTTGGAGACTATAACAAAAGTTCAAATTACTTAAATGAGAAGACAGTAAAGACATTAAGTTGCAATAAAGAACACAAAGTGTCTGATATTTGTTGACACTAATATTTTACTCTTTTTCTATTTTAAAGAGTGATGCAAAAGTGCAGGAGGTGAAATGAGTTGTCAGCAAAATCTTAATCACCAACAATATGAACTGTAATAAAGGTCTGGTTCGTTATAGAGGTGTTTACTAAGTCTGTAACAAATGCTAAATTGCAATTTGCACCACAGTTTAACATTTGACCTTCTGGTGGTGTTTTTATCTGATTGTCATATATTGTAATAGTTCTGGTGAGACATAGCCTCCATTCCACCAACAGTTTGTGATCAGAAATGAGTGCATAAAGAAGGAAGGAAAGAGCAACATTGTGTCATCATTTGAAACTATAAATTATATTAATCCAAGGGGGGGAAAGACTTTCATTTTAGAAATAAGCCCAGCAATGCTAGAAATCAATTCAGTATGTAATTGATACAATAATTCCAGGAACTATAATATTCACCCCTGTTTTCTGTTTTGCTGAAGGTCAGTAAAGCTCATGCGAGCTTGTCTTTCTTCTTTCAATCTGTAAATTTGTAGTCATGCTAATGTTTATGATTTCAAAGTGTTTTCAAGGGCCTCATATGAGAGACTTTTGTAAAAGACAAGTGATGGTGTTATTATTGCTCTCATATCTGGCCAAGATTTTAGATGACATTCAGATGCTACAGTACTTTGTACATGTAATATCTGCAATTCAAAGACTAGAATCAGGTTTTTTTACTCCTGATACAGTGTTCTTTTGACTGTATTCCATTTATTTTTCTATTTTCTTTTGGTGGATTCAAGGTTTTTATGTTACAGACATAACCTCACTATATGCTTCCTCATAACACAATTACTGGGAAGTGCTGATCACCTGCAAGCAAACATAAAGGTTCTTTTCACTCCTGTCATGAAAAAAAACAGATATAAATTTCAAATTTTGTGGCAAAATATAGGGAAAATAGATATCTTCACTAAACAAATAGTGTTGTAGAAAGCGTTCCAAATATAAACTGAATTCTTTCAGTCCTTGTCACAACAGGCAAATCTTCAATCAGAATATTAAAAACAACTGTTCAGAGGAAGGCATGATGACTAACTGATTCAACCCTTTCTTCTTGACCAGTTCCCTTTATGTGATCATCTCACTTCATTCAGTTGCAGCAATGGCTTGCTTTGATTTATTAACTTCTTCCATTTAAAAGAACTTGGATTGTAAATGCCATCAGGTTATGATCATAGTCATAGGTGACATCAAATACAGTTAAACAGTAAAATTCTGACAGCCACATCCATGCTGTAATGGAAACTGATAGAGTATTACCACCCACTTTTAACATCCAAAGACTGTAGTCACATTGAGCAGTATTATTAGATTGAAGGATAGGTGCCAAATGACATTGAACTTCCTGGCAATTAAATTCTATGGTTCCTGCTGATTCTCATAACAAAGGGTCATTTTAATCATCCTTCAAGTTGTGTTGCCTTAGTCTAACAGATTGAGAAAGATCATTTGGTAATTCAGACATATTTGTGTCAGGATGGGTTGTTTCCCACTTCTATTGATATAATTGGGACCACATTGTAGAATTAATGATGGAAGAAATAAGATATGCATTGACTGGAAAATGAAATTATTTCTGATAAAGAACTAACCCCTTGATATATCTTTTACAATTGCCAGCAATACATACAACAAGAACTGAGTAGGGAAAAACATTAAAAGCAGGCACCCACTGCATATCATGCTAACTCATTCAGTTTGTATTACTTAAAAGACTGGTTTGCTTCCAGATTTGCAAAGTATGCATTTTATTAAGTGTGCCATTCCTGAAAAGCTTGTGAACACAGTGCCACAATAAATGCATTTGGAAAAGAAAAAACAACAGCCCCCCTCAAAAAACCAAACCAAACCAAAAAACCCCAACAACCACAAAAAACCCCAAACAAAACAAAGCAAATTAAAAACAACAAAACCCACAAACAAACACCAGGAAACTCCACCACCACCCCCAAAAACCACTACTGTGAACAAATAGTTATTGATGGTCAAGTGAGGATATTTGTGCATATTTATATTTTTAGTATGATCTCAGATATGTGTCTGGTATCAGGAATGGTTGGGCAATAGATATTTCAAAGAACTATGTCCCAAATACTTTGCTTAGAAGTCAGAAGGAAAGTATTTGCTAATAACACACCTCTGGAGTATAACTCAATTACAGTCCAAAAAGACTCTTCAGCCTTATTGTGGTTACCTAATCTTCCTGTTTCTTGAACCTCAGCTCTGAAAGAAATTAAGATAGATACCTAGTTTTAAAAGAACAGATAATGGGCTATATGTTTGGTATCTGGGGAAAAAAAAAGATACTGTCCTTCTTTACTAACTTGAAATTCCATTTTTTTAATATCATGAGGTCTAGTGACTTTAAATAGATACATTGTGCAAATAGATTAAACAGAAAAAAAATTAATATGATTTGCAGTAAGTATTACTTAGTAGGGTTTCTTCACATCTATAAGCAGAAAAACCTAAAGGTTGCCATGTTAAGTGTTAAGTGAATTCAGTAATTTTATTGAAATCTGTATATAGAGTGCAACAGGAGATAGATGAGCAGGTAGTGATATTTGGCAACAACCCCACTTACATATGAAATGTGAATGAGGCTGGAGGTTCACCTGAGGTCTACTCAGTCATGTGTAATCAATGTTACAAAGTTTTTAGCTACACACAAATACACCTAAGTTAACTGGCCCTAGGTGATCAATAACTACCTGTGAAAAGTTGAACTAATTTCATTGGACTCAGGCTAACCAATTTATATTGTTCATAGCCAAAACTCAGTTTCTGATTACTCTAATACTGTACTTAGCATTGCATTTTCTTCCAATATATGTGTTTTCTGTTACTGTTTCAAATGTGAGAAATAATCAAGATCAGACATTTTTCTTTGCATCTCAATCTTAATCTAATTTTGATTGCAGTACTCCTGCAGTACTTTCACATTTTATTATGAGTTATTTAGAATCTAAATTGTAAATGCACTGTAATCTGGAAACATATGATAAAGAATTTAGTTGAGGCAGACACACAACTTTAATTCCAGTGGAAATGGTACATGTAACTATCAGCTACCTCTAGGGATGGCACAAGCAGTATACCTCTACTAGTGCTGTTGTGTTTGTGGGTCCTGACTTTAGGCTAGCATGTCTTGTTACTACTTCAAAATTTAGCTTCATATTTTGGCAGACTTCCAGATAGCCAGTGCTCAGCCCTCTGCTTAGCCATTGTCATAAAAAGTGGCATCATACAGCAACAAACTTTTCAGAGTGCTTCCCTCAGCAGTTCCTATAAGGGCTGATCTAACCTGAAAGAAACTTTGATTGTTCTCTGCCTCATTTTCTGCATTTAGTAACTCTACCCGGGGCATATGAAGCTACCAACAGATGTGAGTCACCTTCAATAAAGTAACTAAATAGAAATCTCTTCAATATTATGGTTTTTCTCTGCCCTCATTTTTATATGACACAAATTGACTCTAGCTGCTCATTAAACTGTTTAGGAAGAATGAAAGAGAAATATGGACTGCTGATTAGAATAGTGTCCTTGAGTAATGAATAATGATTTCTAGTCTCAAATTATGGTCGATTCTTTTTTTGCTCAGGGGATCCATTGCACTGTACCAGCTTTTGTGTCATGGCATTGAAATTGGTAGAGGTAAATGGATGTAAAATCTCTGCAGCAGGGCACAGACTCAGCATTAGAGCTGGAAAGCTGTTGACTGCATAGATTTTTGAAGGTATAACATCCAAATGCCCTCAGTGTTACAGAATCCTGCATTCAAGTGGCATAGCTTGCTTCCATATGTATCTGTAAACTTAAATTTAGTCAGTGAGAAGGGATATCAAAGTATTCAGTACTAAAAGCTTCTTTCTGAGTAGCAGAGTGAATATTAGATTGCTTCACATGCATTGGAATTGTTAATTGCATGGTTGCAAAATACAAGATCCCATGAGGGGAAGGCAAAAACATGCTCACTAAGCTGTGGCCTAAATCAAGAAGGCATTGGAGATGGTGAAGGCCTGGAGGGGAAGCCATATGGCTGAGATCACTTGGTTTGTTCAGCCCGGAGGAGACTGAGCAGAGACCTCAATGTAGTCTACAATGTCCTCCCAAGGGGAGGTAGAGGGGCAGGTATTGATCTCTTCACACTGTTGGGACCAGTCACAGGACCCAAGGGAATGGCCTGGAGTTGTGTAGAGGAGGTTTAGGTTGGATATTAGAAAAAGTGTCTTCACCCAGGGGGTGGCTGGGCACTGGAACAGGCTCCCCAGGGAAGTGGTCACAGCACCAGCCTGACAGACTTCAGTGCTCTCAGGCACATGGAATGACTCTGGGGACTCTTGGTCTTGTGCAGAGCCAGGACCAAGACCCAAAAAACCTCAGATCCTTGAGGGTCTCTTCCAACTCAGCATACTCTGCAATTCCATGATTCTGTGGAGAGTGTCCCTGACTAAACATGTAGTTTGAAATTAATATATAGAGTTAAGATCAGATTTTAGTTTGTTTGTGTTTTTTTTAATCTCCTTCTCACTCCTGAGATTTGTCTCCTCTTCCTGGCAATGAATTTTGTGCTAATCTACTGTATTAGAGCTGTTAGTGTGCTGGAAAGGCTAAACACCTATGTGGCCTTAGAAAAATTTGTGATTCAACTGTAAGACTACAGGACATACAAGTTTCATAAGCAGAAAACAAGGGGAACCACAAAGAGGCCTTCAATGTCATCATTTATCACACAGGAAAAGTTCAGACTTCTTGTAATCAAATCAGACTAATTTTTGCAGAATGCCAGTATATCTAAAGCAAAAATGGTATTGAAGAAGCATTTGTCTGATTTAATAAGTAATTAATCAATAGATCATACTAGTTGAGCTTAAGTTCCTTTATTAATTAGCATTTGTTTTCCAAGTTTCCAAGAGGCTAGCATCTAAACTTGTCACAAATGTACTGATGTAAATTTTAGCTGTGTTTATTGTAAGAAGTGATTCGCCATTCCTGGAGGTATTTAAGAAAATGTGTAGCTTTGGCAGTTAGGGATATGGTTTAATGGTGGATGTGGCAGTGTTTGATTAATGGATGGAATCAGTCTTAAAGGTCCTTTCCAACATAATTGATTCTATTCTATGACTGACTAGGTAGATGATAGATAGATAGATAGATAGATAGATAGATAGATAGATAGATAGATAGATAGATAGATAGATAAAAAATATGGAACATGCTATATATTATATTTATATAATATATTTATATAATATATTTATATGTCCACAGAGAAAGTGTATTGTTTTCTTATCCTTTCCCCACCTCCTCCTAGATACAACAGTATCTAAAAATTGTTTTGTGTTTGTAGTCTGGGCACTGCAATTGCCTCCTAGTATCTTATCTTGACAAGAACAACAAGAAATTGGAAGATTTTGCAAGAATTCATTTAGTGATACTGATATGTCCCATGAAATGTGGATAAATTGTTTTTTGTAGTCGTTGGTCATGCATTACATTTTCTCATTACACTGTCAATAAGTTACATTAAAATTGTTTACAGTTATCTTTCTGTTCATGCTTGCTCTCTCTCTCCCCCCCCTTTCTTTTCCCTCCCTTCATTCTAAAGCTGCTTAAGGAGATAGCTAGGAAACGCAGAAGCATTCGTCTTGGGAGGGAAGTTGAATTAAAGCCATATATTGCAGCTCACTTTGAAGTTCTTCCTACGGAATTCACATTGGGGGATAAGAAGCATTATGGTGGATTTGAGAATAAGCAACTGCAGAGTGGTCAAGAATACGTCTTCTTTGTGTTGGCTGTAATGGAGCACTCAGAATCTGTAAGTTAGTTAATGTTTTCCCAGCTAAAAATTGCCTTACACAATCATGAAAAAATTTTTCAATGCTTTTTTCACTTCCCTAAAGCTTTTTCTCTTAATGTTATATGTCAGAGCATCTTTAAAATTAGTGTTTCCTTACTCAATATCCATTAATTCCTTAACTCTTCTATTCCGCTTGCACCTTTGCGTGTTACTTCAGTGTGTAACTGAAACATAAGAGTCACCTTTTATTAGCTCTGTCATCATCCTTTGAAAATTGCATTGTATATTATTTTTGGCCATGGACACAGCTACTGAGACATGAACTTTACAGCAGCATCTTTCCTTATGTATTTAAAAGAATTGCTGTCTTTTGATGCTACCATTGAATAATGGTATAGGATCTACAGTGTTCTTGGAAAGATCCATTGAACTAGAGTCATGCACAGCTACCCTCTTTAGTGGCAGTCATTCCATAACAACTTTATTAGTAAATTAATAGAAAGTTAGAAAATAATTCAATAATGGGGAAAATTCCTGAGGTGAACTAAACAATGAGCTGACATTTCTCTTTACATAATTTATTTTGTAGTTACATCCCTTTATGCGTGAATTAACCTAATGCACGTAATGTATTAAAAAAAAAAAAAGACAGATATAAGACTTTTGAAAGGTGCAATGCACATTAGCATTTTAACATACAGTGTGTTATACAGTTCATTTCTAATTGGTGACTAAACCTGACAGGTACATTTGCAGGTTCAAACACCTGAAGCTCCAACACCAATACTCTGAACTGTAGTCAAATGCTTGCAATGTATAACACTGCAGTTGCTTTCTTGGTGTCAATGGAATGTGCCTACTTAAACACAATGAGGAGGTAGTTCCTCCACTTTGAATACTTCATTTGAAATAACTTCATTTGAAAATAAAGTAAGTGGCTCCTGGAAGCTCTAACATAAATCAAAAGTTCTCTTTTCACTTTTTGACACGGGCTGCCAAGACAGATAATTCTGAAGGTGTTGCATCACAAAGGTTCAGACTGGAGAAGGTAGACATCTTTTGACTATAAAGTTAAGTGACCATAAATCTGTGTGTCATAAATTACCTGTACTAAAATGGATCTTTTCAATATGAAGTTCAGTGTCTTGCATTTTTTATATTAATTAAGGTTTAAATTACCTAAATTTATTGCTTTGTTAGAAATCAGGACAAAGAAGCAGGAAGAAATAGGTTTGTAAACTGACACATGTGTATAGGGTCCTACTCTTAAAAGACTTCAGAAGGCATTACTGAGTGGATATCAGATAAGATGTAGTTCAGCATGCCATCTGAAACATTTCTATGATGAGTAGCATGAGGTAGTCAGACTGCGAATATTTTTTTAAGGGTTCATGAGATTCAGCTTTCTGTGAATTTCAATGATCTAGTATCACCTCTCTGCACATATGTAGCTGATTTTCTTCTTACAGGTTCTACTGATGCATGAGTTGTAACTTACAAAGGATGTTTTTCTCGATATTCAGATGTTACATTTTACATAAGGCAAGATTCAGAAAGTACAAAATTTCTCTCTTGATTGGTAAAATAGAGAACTTGAATTAAAAGAGGTCATGGGAAGGTCTGAATTAGTTTAACTTAGTAAAATGGGAGCTGGAGAGACATGATTAAAATCTGTAAATATGTTAAGGATGTCATCAAGAGGAAGGAAAAAATAAGATAAATTTGTAAAATAATAAATAGGTTTAAATTAGTTCATTAATACAGGATGGTTTAAAATTAAAACGGAAATCCTATTTATTGAAGAAAAGGTAATAAGTGTTTATATTGTTGCCCTCAATGTACCTCTATGTCTTTTTCCAGGCATTTTTGCTGCCCACTGCAAAGCAAAAGGTGAAATACAAAGAGTTTCTTCTTGTAGAAATGAACCTTTTTTTTATTTCTTGAGAGTTCTGAACCTGGGAGAAAAAAAATCAGTCTACTTGGGTGGTTCAGGAATGGAACATGAAGACTCCCCAGTTTCCAGACAATGATCATAGACTTAAAAGGGAGGTTCTGGTGCCAGGTGTAGGAAAATGCTATAACTGGAGATTGTTGATATGGGTGCTAGCTCAGTAACACTCAGGAAGTGCCTCAGCTTTGCCAATCCAAATCCTGTCTCAGACATTGTTGTAGCGCAGAGCCCAAAACAAGGCCAAACGAAGTTTAAAAAACATGTCTCCTTTGATAACACTTGTCCTGGCTTAGGGCATCTTTTAGAATACAGTGCAAACCTAAATGGAAGCTAATCTCTTCTCCTGGTTATCTTTTTATGTTTTAGCTGACATTTCTGATCTACTACTGAATCATGTTTTTAAGTTCTTTGCAAGAGCTGTAGTTCAAATCCTAGCATAGTGCTGATGAAGACACAGTAGCACAGACTAGAAATGTGTACAAACAATTTTCCACTTCTGACTTTACTATAACTCACAGTTCTTAAAATGATCCAATTTTAGCAGTCTAGCTCTTCAGCCTCTACAGTCTGTAATTTTAACTCTGCACTCAGCCACAGATCAAACATTTCAGGTCAGACAAGAATTAAAAAAATTTCTCTTATCTCAGGGTTTTATCCTAGGCCAGCTGGCTTTGCACCATCTAGTAAAGCAAATATTTTCACAATCTCTGTTGGTTCATAGTTCTAGTTTCACCTTATGAAAGACTGAATGTTTAGCTTCCCTTGATATTCTGTAATGAATTCTCCCATTTTTTAGTCTTTAATTTGAGTTGTCTTCACCTTGGGTAGGTATATTCTGTCAGAAAGTTTCTGACTGGGCAAAATGCAATATTGTGCGTTTACAACAAAATGTACTGTTGTTGTAAGACCCTTTTCAAGGAAGCTTCTACACTCAATCCTCCTTATTTTCATCTATAGCAGTCTTGGTATGGCAAAAGTACCCTTTCATATTGTGCAGGTACAAAGTGTTAAGCCAGTATGAAACTAAAATAAACCCCAAAAATTGGTAAACTGGTGGGCTATAATTCTCAGTGTCATATCCATTTTCTCATTCTCTGCTTAAGTTACAAAGTGTTCTGCAAGGACTGCACTATATGATTTGTCTGCAGGTCATTGCTAATATGTGGAACACAAAATAAATATGATAATAACAACACACTGTTCAATATGAAAGTTTGCATATTGCCTTCAAGAAGAATAGCATTTGCAGATGTTCATTGCATCATTACCTTCTATAAATTTATTTTAGATGTGCGATAGTTACATTTTAATATATTGCTTCATGATTAAGTAAGGATTATTTTTATTTCTACAGACCATGTATGCAACAAGCCCATATTCAGATCCTGTTGTGTCAATGGATCTTGATCCCCAACCAATTACAGATGAGGAAGAAGGCTTGATTTGGGTTGTTGGGCCAGTTCTTGCAGTGGTGTTTATCATCTGTATTGTTATTGCTATTCTTCTTTATAAAAGGTAGGTTTACCTTTTAGTTTTCTTACAAGGTATATAATTTCCCCTCTGTATTGGTCACTTCACAATACTGTTCCACACTGTATATTTGTGCTGCAATATTAACTGTCATTGCTTTGGGATATTTTGAAATTTATTAACGGCTTCCAGAATGCAGAAATTTTTGACTGAAAGTTTCCAATAATTACAGGTGTGTGAGTACAATTTTCTGCTGATGACGCTTTACTAACACTATTGCATTTAAATGTTTTTTCTACTTAGCATACATTTGTATGCAAAGATACATTTGTATGCAAGGAAAGTAAATATGTGCTTGCACATAAATATGTATGGAATTTGCACATTTGACTTTTTAAAACTTGTTTATAGATGTATAATAGTAATACATTAGGGGTTACAATCAGCTTGTTGTTAAATGTGACTTTCATCTCCACTCAAGTAATTTGAATTTTAACTTTTGACAGTTGGCCTCAATTTGGCAGTGTATCTATATGAATTTGAAGCTCTGATCTGAGAGATTAAAGAGACATCAAATAGCTGTTTTCTGCTAATCTTTCATTGAGATCAAATTTCACTCATTCTTCTTTCACTGCCTACGACACAGATTTAGTTTTGCTTTTACACAAAGGACTTCCCTCTGCCTAACAACATATTCAGTGAAAACTGTGTATGATGCCATAATTTACATGTAGCAACCTTTTACAGTGTAAATGAGTTTACATGGGCCAAGATACTAAATCAAAACCAAAGAATAAAACTCAAAAAAGTTTTTTTAATGTTTATATTTCATTCCTAATATATTTTTAAAATATGTTGATAAAGTATATTTGAGGAATAGTGCAAAGATTATGTCAATTACTGGGGAGGGGGCACCCTAGGAATAATTTTATTAAATTACATATGTCTTCTAAAACTAATGGCTATGATGCTATTACCTGCATATAAATATTTAAATCCAAGCCTGTATGCTCTTCCCACCTTTAGTCTCTCCAGTCAAATACCTCTGAAGTGTCATGAAGAGAACTCTCTTCAGGTTTTGGAAATAATTTTCTGTTCAGCACTAAATAAACATTCCAGAGTTAACGTCGCCTTTGGATTCCAAATAGATACCCATTTATACAATGGTTTTAGGGCTATAATCATACAGCAGCATAACACACAGTCTGTTGCTAGCAGATACTACGTCTCCTGAATGTTTCTGGTAGGGTTCGTAATTCAGTCAAATTAGTTAGCAACTCTGTTTCTGTCCATCACTTCAAAAACTGATCATTGGAGATGATAGGGAAACATTCCTTTCTTCTGATTATTTTGAAGTTTTAAAAGTAAATCTTCACCCATACTACAAAAGGAATAAAAAAAATAGTGCATTAAACAGATGTGTAACTGCTTCTAGAGTTACTGATTACGTTTATGGAACCAAAATAACAATCTTCTTATCTATTACAAAAAAAAAAAAAAAATTCTACTTATGAGCAGGTAAAATTTGCTCATCAGTAGTGTGAAGAGATTGTCATTCACTGAGAATGGGAGACATGTTTTCCATCTGTTATTTACTACTTGTACTAGAACTGTTCAGGCAACTGTCCATATGTATTTATTTATTTTTCTATTTTCAGCTATTTACTCTAATTTGTCAAACTGCACTGATTTGGCAAATTACCTCTGAGAAATTATGACTGTGGTTTTAGCAGTCTGTGGTCCTCTATGAGCTTTTATTTCTGTAAAAATGTAGTATATAATTGGATATTTTTTCCAAGACTATGTAACCTGAATGCAAGCTTATTGCATTTTGATAGGTTTGCTGACTGTAGAAGAGCAATGACAAGACAGTTGGGATATTTAACATATTGCTTTGAGAAAACAGTTAAGTTTAATTTCTGACTTAAATGGATTTTACGTGGCTACAGTAGTTAGATGGGAAAAATATATTTAAAAAAGAGGCAAACAATTTTTATGGATACAAAAAAATTTGCAATTATATTTCTAGATTATATTGGGTTATAAGTGCAACAAGTATGATAGTGAGAAAAGAAAATGAAGGTAGAGGACATCAGTCTAGTTATGATCATATATGCAAAAAATATTAAAGAGGATTTTGTTAAAGGATGTACAGTGCAAAGAGGGTGACCAAGAAATGACTATGTCTTCTGAAGTGCAGAGAGCAGTAACTCAAATAAAGGTCAACTATGCTTAGTTCTCTTTGTCCATAGAAAACTCTGTGAACAGACTTGGACCACTAAGCTCATGATTTACAGTTCTACTTATACATTTTAATTACAATCACAGAGAAATTACGACTGCAGTTTCCAAAAGAATAATTTTATGGGGAGAAGTCTTGCTCTTCTTTAAAACAGATATTATTAGATAGTGTGGATAAGTTGCTTGGGTTGGTTTGAAGTATATTTAACTGTGCCAAAGACAAGGAAGGCATGTTTGAACTTCTTATTACTTGTTGTTAAGTTGTATAAAGGTTACTGCCTCTGCATTTACTTTCCTTAAAATCTGAAAACAAAGATATTTCATGGACAGGTTTTTGGATCATATATTAGAATATAGCCAAAAGATCCTTGCAGCTTTGTAAAGTAACAGTAATAGATGAGAATAATACTGAAGAGTACCTTTTCTTGTCATCTATCATACTATTGATATAATAGCCAACACAAATGAGGCCAACTAATATACTGTGTGCAGAAGAGCTCACAGATTCACTGAACCAAAGGGCCATGCCTCTGGAGTGTGCCTCATCCCAGCCCTGTTCAGAGCATGGCCACCTGCAGCAGTTTGCTCAGAGGGATATCCAGGCAAATTTTGTTTAGCTAAGAACGGAAACTCAATGAGCTTTCTGGGCAACTTGTTCCCATATTCAACTATCCTCACACTAAAAGCTATTTTTTCTTGAGTTACAGTTGACTGTGTTTTGGCAAATGGAACTGATTTGGCCATTAACCAGTTCAGTGTTCTCTTGCAGCAGTGAAATCACCCTGCAGTCATAGTAAAGGGAGACACCCATTTTGGAGCAGTTCTTTCCATCTTTATAAACAATCAAATCAAGAGATCCAAGTAAATTAGATAAATCGCACTTCCTTTTTGGCAATTTTCTTGTTGACAAGAAAATAAATATTTTCTTTGTCCAAAGATGGAGTATCTTATTCAGCACAGTAAGATTTGTATCCAAAATCTCAAACAAAAGCAAACCCAGATAGATAAATGGTGTTCCTTTAGGAAATGCCTAGCCATTAGGAGGTCTGCTTGAGTCTCAGTTTACATATACTTTAAATATTTGATAGATGTTTAATTACATAGGATTCGGATGATTAGGAATTTACTTAGTGAATGCTAGAGAGCTCTAGAAATTGAGTAGTGTTTCTCAGAAATGGACAAACTAGAAAGAAAAGTGAATGTTCCCACGAAGCATCCTGTCTTCTCATTCTTGGATTTTGGCTTGATTTTTCCTTTTTTTAAACAAATGAATTTGTGTAGCTATTCCTTGTAGTTTTTAAGAAATCAAAAATTCCCTAATTTCAGTTTTTCACCAATGAAGAACAAAAGATTCTTCATTCTAGATCTTTCCATATCTAAGGAAGAGAAGTTAAAGCCATCTTGGCAGACTTTGTGTTGTTTGCTTTTATAAAGTGCAGCACTTTGATTTGGTTCAGAAGACTGCAGCCTAGATGTAAATCTTTTGAACATAGTAACTCTAGCATTCTGAATCATTGCATCATGGATAAATTTGGGTTGGAAGGGATGTTTAAAGGTCATCTAATCCAACCCCCTGTGATAAGCAGGGACATTTTCAGCTAGGTCAGGTTTCTCAGAGCCCCATCCACAGGCCTTGAAAGGATAGAGAATCCACCACCTCTCTGGGGAATCTAATTAATTAGTGCTCCACAGACTTCATCATAAAAAAATTCTTCCCTCTGGCTAGTCTGAATCTACCCTCTTTGAAACCATTACCTCTTTTCCAGTCATTATGGGCTCTGCTATAAAAGCCTGTCCCCATCTTTCTTATAAGTCCCTTTAAGAACCTAAAGTCTGCAATAAAGTCTCCCAAAACCTTCTCTTGTCCAGGCTGAACAATCCTCAGCTCTCTCAGCCTTTCCTGTTCTACCCCCCTGATCATTATTTGACCTTTTTCTGGATTTACTCCAGCAGATCCATGTCTTTGTTGTACTGATGACCCCAGTACTGGATGCAGCACTCCAGGTGGGGTCTCACCAATGTGAAGTACAGGGACAGAATCACCTCCTTTGAACTGCTGGTCCCCTGCTGAATCTTGAGCTGTAAAAAGACATGTGCTTCCAAGAGAAAAAACCCCCAGATGTTAAAAAAAAACCCCACAGAAATGCAAAAGGGGAAAATGGAAAATATAAAGTGATGATGAAGAATTTTAAAGACTTTCTCATAATGTGTGCAATCTGGTCATTGTAGAGTAAAAGCTATCAAAATGTTTGTAGAACCCCTGTTTATTATGATCAACACACAGAAAGATAAACACTGTAGTTATAGTGTGTGCGTGTATAATAGAACACATTGGTGAGAGATAATAAATTATTCTTCCTGTTTCCTAAACTTTATGGATCACTAGAGATCTTCACAGATCGCTGTAGACCTCTAGTACATGACATTAATTCTAAATCATAAAAGACATGTTCATTAGAAAAAGATCTATGGTCACATTGCTTTCCAGGGTACTGTTAAAAATTTCTTGTTATTTTATTACCTGGTTTTGTAAAATAGTTTTAGAAATTTTAATTTCTTTTTATTATTTTTTTAAAATTTAGTACAAGACATATATATATAAGGTCACATATATAACCTCGTTTGTCACTTCTTTTTCTCTTCCTCTTCTCCCTTTCTCTCCTTCCCATTCTAGTCTGCCCTCTACTTTCATTTTTCCTCTCTTCCCTCCTTTCACTTCTCTCTAGAAAGTAAGAAGGAGCTACTTCTCAGTGGGATGTAATTTTTCAATGTTATGTTAACATTACTTTCATGGCTCAAATTAAACACCCATTCTCCACCATCTCACTGGATAAAATTTGAAGTCTCATTTCTCATCTCTATTTCTTGGCAGATAGTGTTTAAAAAGGTGTGTTTTTCAACAGAAGATTCACTTTGGATGTGACCTTGTGTCCTCCATTAATTCTATGATTTCTTGAATATTGAATATTTTGATGAGCTGTCATTTCTTAATTTGGTTTAGTTACAAATCTTTACTGCAAATCAAAATTTCTTGTATCTCCTATTTTCATGCTTATTCTCTGTGCTGCTGGTCAACTAACATTTCACCTTTTCTTCCCTCCTTGCTGCATTAAAATGGAGCAGTAAACCTGACAGGTGAGAAGAGAAAAATAATCACTCTTTATTTAATGCTGAAAAGGAGAGAAGGGAGAAAAGTCATCATGATAATGATCTAAGACAAAGCATCTGTCAGTCTTAAGTGAATGTAGGCAGTAATCTATCAATATGAAGGCAACTGCAAGATTTGCTATATTATTTACAGCACTGAAATGTAATGTAATACAAGCAGCAAAGTTTCACTGAGGTTTTTTTGTGTCTCCACTGGGTAAATTTTCAAGAGACAGCAGAGCTTGACAGTGCTCATAGGGCTGTATTTGTGTTTTAGTGACATGGAAGCAGTGGTTGTATGCAATAACCAAAGTTCTTCAAGGAATCCATGGTTCTAGTTGGGGCATTAGCTGCTCTGAATCTTCACAATGTTCCATATACATAAAATCAACACTGACTTACAGTTCTACAAGTGGAAATGATACAGTGATATTGTTTGTTCTTTGTGGAATTTTTTGCCCACCTGTCTCAGAATCATTGTATAATCTGGAAGAATTGTGATATCTTCTATGGGCTGGAGAGGTTAAAAACACCCAGAATATACCTCCAATTAATAATGCATAATAAACTGTTATGTTACTCTGTAACTATTCAAAATATTCATATCCATTATTAGAAGAGATTTTAGTGGTTTTATTATATTAATTTGAAATTGCAGCCTGGTACTAACTTTGTAGGGGAAAAGAGTTAAATGAAGCTTGTCCCTGGACAGTTCCAGAAAGTTAAGGAGGCTTAAGACTTCTAGACTTAAAGAGAAGGAAATGCAGGCTAATGGACTTTTTGAAAGCTACATCACACATCTTTAGTAAGAAGAAAAAGGCTTAGTGCTACTGTGGCAGGAGTTTGGTATAGTCAAAATCTAAAGAAAGGAATTTAAAATTAGTTAATTCATACGAATTTTGTTTTAAAAAGACTTTGAAACAGAATAATCAGATTTAAATTTTATTGCTTCGCTGAAGAGAAGTTAATACATATGTGAAGGTATTTGCTGGAGAACAGGTGGGGTGTTTTTAGGTAAAACATATTTCTTTTTTCCAGTAAAACCATAGGACTAATGACTTAAAAATTCATGCAATCATCTTTCTGTCTGACTTTTTTGCATAACTTTTGAAATCTCACTGTATGTCACCTAGTCTTCATTATTTCAAGAGCAGCAATAAATTGACTGGAGTAGTAACAGGTTTATCATTGTCACATTGTGAATCAATTAGGAAAAGATATTGTTATGTTAAAGTAAATGTGGGGCACCTGGAAAATGTTCTGCTATCATTGTCCTTAAAACCATCTCAGTTCTGTTTTCACAATATAACTCTTCCTCTGTTTACTTCTTCATTTTATTTTAAATTTAAAAAAATCAGCCACATGGTGTTTTCATTCAGGACCCCACATATAACTAGTGAAGAAAGATTCCACAGTCAGTATAAAAATGCAGTTTGGTAGCTACTCTTCATAAAACATGGTTCTCCATGTTTTACATCAGATATTGATACATACAGATAATGGGAGTAGTTTTTAACAGAAATGTCTCTGAGAACACACATGCATTCTGCTTCTCTCTAGAAAAAGGGAAACAGACAACTTTCTTTTTTTTCTCTTTCAGTCTCTCAATTTAAAAAAAAAATTTCCTTCCTTTGCAGTGCAAGTCTTAATTTTATTAGAAATATTCATACAGATCTAAGCCTTGAATATATGTAGATGTGATAAGACATATGAAGATTGCATATTTCAGCTCTTACTGAGTTGAGAGGAAATAAAGCAAATTCTTACATCCTAGAAAGTGAAATAAATAGATGTCTTCTTGAATAGATGTCTTCTCTACTGTTCTTTCTCATATTAAAAATACCTAAAGAAATCAAGTTATTTTTTATAACAGCGTGCAGCTCTGAGTATAAAATAAGAAATATTAAATGACAATAACTTAGGGTGGTCTAACACAAGAGTTGGCTGCTTTTTTATGAAGGTATACCTAGATAGCATTTAAAATAGGAGAACTGTCTGAATTTTAGTATGTATAGCGTTATAAGAGTAAAGTATTAGGATTACCAGAAGGATGTTCTGGAACATCAGTTTAGGGCAGAATGCAGCTATTTTCTCTCTGACCATTATACCACTGCACACTGCAGGTACCCTGCCCACCACACATAATAATATTACCTTTGCACTGGATCATATATTTTTTTTCAGAAATAAACATCTTACCTTCAGAATTATAATGCTAAATACTCAGGCACCTTTGTGAAGATAACATGTCTATCTTCTGTTTATTCACCTTCTCCATGCAGGAAGAGGGCTGAATCTGAGTCTAGAAAGAGCAGCATACCCAACAGCAAGGAGGTCCCCTCTCACCATCCCACAGATCCAGTGGAGCTGCGACGCCTTAACTTTCAAACTCCAGGTAAGAGACAATGATAACTCACTAAGACCTCTGTGACCACAGGCTGATTTCTGATGCTATTACAGAAAAGAAAGATTGATTCTTTGAAAATAAGTATTTTGATTGAGGGTGTGGGGAAGTGTTATTTTTGGTTTTGCTGAAAAATATATTTCTTTGTTAGCTTTGGAAATAATTATGTAATTCCTTTTTTTAAAAGAAAAGCCTGCTTAAAAAGAAGTGCAGTTTTGTAAAAAAGACCCCAAATATACATATTCTGTATGGGTGCTAAATGTGTTTTATGTGCTGAAATTCCACCTTAAACCTAACAATAATAGAAAATATTACTGGGAAATGTACATCCTTCTGTTTATTAATGATATTTTTACGGACACTTCTTTGCAAATAAGTCTCCATTTTATCTTCCACATTATCAGGTAATATATTAACATCTTTGTGAGTTCCATTGGTTTACAAGTGTACAGTAAGGAAGTGAAATACATAACTAGATAAATGGTCTCATTGAAAATAAAGCTGTATATTATGGTCAAAGAGGATATTAATATGTTAGTAGTTTTGAGGTCAGAAGCAAAACACTCTCAAATACTTTATTTTTTTTTTTTTTTCATTAATCACTGCTTTCTTAAAGCTGTTTAATCTGATAGTCAAGAGAGAAATATTTAAAACAGTATTTTTACCACATTTGCAGCTTTTAAACTGGTTTTGTTTTGACTATGTCCCCGTAAACTTGTTTTCAACTACATGGAGTCTGATGCTAATTAGGTGCTAAATCTTCGTCAGCCTCGTCTTTTTGTCAAACTTACTACATTAAGTAAAAAAGGTAGTGAATTCAAGTTCATAAAATCAGGAAATTGAGTGTTTGAGATGCTGAGAATTACGTGCGGAAGTTGATGTGATGAATACTACTAAAGGGTTAAGTGAACCTGGAAATCTTATTACTGATTTTCTAAGCAGTGACTGTATTGAAATGACATTGCCCCGGAAGGAGTATCTGCAGAGTAATTAATGCTAAAGACCCACATTTCCTGCACATGGCAGAAGTAGAAAGGGAAGAGTTTGGAGGCTTGAATTTTGCTCCAAATTTTCTTTTTTCAGTCTATTCCAGTACACTGCTAGCAGCTGGGGCAAATCAGGTGTGTTTTAAGAGCACATCTTCTAATTTAATTTAATCTTAGTGTGGGAATCCTGTTGACATGGTCTGGGACCTGCCTACTTATAGGAACTTAAATGCAGTAAACGCAGATTTATTGAAAGTTGAAGTTTTTTTATTCAGTATCCTTCTGAGGCTCCAGTTTCAGTGTAAGCTCATTGTTTCTGTGTGTTTTCATCTGTTACTCAGTACTTTTGTAAAAGTTTTAAAGAGTTTTACAGTGAAAGAAATATACATGCAAGTCTTTGAAACATGAGAAGAAAAAATATTGTTCTGAAAGTCTAGTTTATGCCTAAAACAAGTAATTGTTTATGTACAGTTATATAATGAGTAAATGGCTTACTAGAATCACAGAGTTCTTTCGTTTGGAAAAGATCTCTAAAACCATTAACTCCAACCATTAACCAAGCACCTTATGTTCAACAATAAACCATGTCCTGAAGTGCTCCAGGGCCATTGAATCCACCACTTTCCTGAGCAGCCTGTTCCAATTCCTGATGAAGCTTTCATCATGAAGAATTTTTTCCTCATATCTAATCGGAACCTCCCCAGAGCACCTTGAGGCAATTTCTGCTTCCCGTATCACTTGTTACCTTGGGGAAAGAGACTGCCCCTCTCTGGCTTCTTCCAGGCAGTTGTAGAGAGCTGTAGGGTCTGCCCTGAGCCTCCTTTTCTCCAGGCTAAACCCCAGCTCCCTCAGCTGCTCCTCACAGGACTTGTGCTCCAGACCCTTCCCCAGCTCCATTGCCCTTCTCCAGACATGCTCCAACACCTCAGTGTCTTTCTTGGAGTGAGGGACCCAAAACTGAACACAGGATTTGAGGTGTGCCTGCACCAGTGCCGAGCACAGGGGACAATCCTTGCCCTGGTCCTGCTGGCCACACTATTGCTGATACAGGCCAAGATGTCAGGTCCATGTGCGTTTCTGCAGGATGACCTGCTCAATTACAGTCCCCAACATTAAGGCCACACTGACAGGCCTATAGTTTCCTGGACCCTACTTCCTGCCCTTCCTGTTGATAGATGTCCTATTTGGAAACCTCCAGGCAACTAGATCATTCCCAGTTAAGCGGGACTGCTGGTACATGAGGGAAGAAGGCTCAGTGAGTGCTGTTTTCAACCCCTTGCTACCCTTGGGTGTATCCCATCCAGTCCCACGCAGTTGTGCATGTCTAAGGGGTGTAGCAGGTCGCTGACCATTTTTTCCAGGATTAGGGGGACTTCATTCTGCTCCCCATCTTTGTCTTCCAGCTCAGGGGGCTGGATGCCCACACAACAGTTGATATTGCTATTAAAAATTGAGGCAAAGAAGGCATTAATTACCTCAGCCTTTACCTCATCAATCATCACTATGTTTCCCCCTTCATCCAATAAATAATGGAATAGTATCTAGATATATAAGCCTAATTTTCTGTGCTCTATTTATTTAGATGCATAATCTTACCTATCTGTTTAGTATTCATCACAATTAAAATGAAACATGAGGGAAAAAAACCCTGCTGCCAATTGCTAACATATAAAATTAATTTATTGTAATTAATTCTTAATTTACAGTGAGGAGATAAAGTTTTTAAGAAATAGCAGAATTTGTGGTACTTGTAGGCACTCATTGATCTGAAAAGGACTGGAAAGGATTTAAGGTGTACTTTTTCTTTCAGGGCTATAGTTTATCTGTGAAGTCTGCAGTTTTCTCTGAAGCTATTTGAGCAGAACATCTGCGATCTGTTTCTACTAGGAACTCCTCTTCCTTGCTATAATCCTTTTCACAGATTGGAGTACTACCATTATTATTAAAGAATACAGTACATCAAATGATGATCTTTTTCCTATTATTGTACCACTTAAAATCCCTAGACACAGGTCAGGCCATTATTCTATTCAGCATACAAGCAAGTATCAAGGAGGAAAATCTTACCTTAGTAGATTTGTCTTACGCTTTTACACTGTCTAATTAACATGTTCTTAATATGTAAACAGTCACAGTGAAATCAAGGTACAGTTCTTTTGCTAGTAAAAGCAGAATTTCACTTAACTCACATTGACTTCCATTAGGGCTACCGTGTCATTAAAATCTGACTAAATTTAAGGTTGTTTAGATCCTACTGAAATATTTATCCATCTCCCAACCAGCAACACAGCATCAAATGACATGCATTTTTTTTTTAACTTGTAAATAGAGAAACTACAGAAAGGCTGTATATTCAGGGTATCAGCTTTGTTGGGTGTGTTGTTCTTTCACTTTCAAATTCTATGAGTTTTATTTTCTGCAAGGTAGCAGAACTATATGGGGGGTACTGCAAAGGAGGCAACTGAGGGAAGGGGGTAGGGCTCATGTGGTTATATGTTGGGTTCCTTTTACAGATAAATCTGCTGTCACTGTCATAAAATGAGGCATTTCTCCACACTGTCTACAGATAAAACAAAGGACAAGAGTGGTGAATGTACTTTCTGTACAAATGCATAAAAGTAGATGGTTTAACATAGTTGTTACTCTAATTATTTATTTCTTTAGATAATAAAAGCATCTACAGTTTGCTGCAGCTTTCCAGGCAGATAACCTGCTTCCAGTGGGAGGGGAAATAAGTTTTGAATGAATCCACAATGTATAGAAGAGTTAGAGAAAAAATTCTAAATTACATTGGCATATCTGGACTGGCAGTTTTCACTTGGAGAGGTGAATGAGACTGTCCTATAAAATTATGGGTTGTCATAAACTTTAAAAGATTTCTAAACAGCCTCATTCCAAAAATGCTATCAATCATATATTTGATATAAGGAAAGACATGATAAGATACAGATGTTAAAATAATTTGAAAGCTAAGTCCTTGGGTAAATTTGAATTTCTAACCAAAATTTAAATTAATCCCACTACAGGTGATTAGGCATAGATTTTGACAAAAATATGAGAAAGCAATATTTTATCTTTGGTGATATTTAGAGAATAATTTTGGCACAAACATGTTGTAGTTGTCATAAAATTGTCAATTCAGCATGAAGCTGTTATAAAATTTCACAGTCTAAACTACTGACACAGGAAATTTCTTGCTTTCCTTTCACTTTTTATTGTCTACATTCCTTAATAATCTAAAGAGATCTAAATATCTCTAACCTAAGGTGTTTCCTATCTTACCTTGCTCAGAAAGAATCAAATTTATTTTTGTCTTCCCTCCTCATTGGGTGGAGTAACTCCACAGGCAAATTTCGTGCATTGCCTTGACATTTGGAATAGCCCACAATTCTCCTATCTGAGAACAAGATCCCAGATCCGTGTGTGTTATCCAAAAATGTGTATGTGTTAGATAAGCCCATATGCCAATGAGTAGGTCACAGCAGTGCCAAGTTCTCTTTGAGTAAACATGAAAATACCCAATCTCTCAGTAGGATTTCATTTTTAGGTCTGTTATTCTTCCATAACCAGAATGGCTGAAGAAAAGTCTATCACATTCTTACCTTTCTACAATTTTCCTATGAAACACAGAATTAAAATCATTAACCTGGTGCACAAATTTTAGAGGTTTCTATGCCACATGGGAGATTTAAGGTAGGGAAGGGGTAATAATTAAGCCTCACAAAAAGTTTCATCAAATAAGGCAGCCGAGTTGTGCAGAGGAAAATTAACTGAAATTAAGTAGTTTGAGTGGGTTTTGAGAGATCCAAGGCTCAGGCAGACTTCAATCTGCCAATCAGCCAGAGAACTAAATTGAGTCATGCCTCAAAAGTGACTGATTTTTTAATCCTCATTTAACTATAAAATGTGTCACACTTACAAGTAATTTTTGTAATTGGATGCCAATTAAACAATTATCTCATTATATTTTATGAACTAAATAAGATGCTTTGAAATACAAGAAAAATAAATAGAGTTATTACAGCTCTAAGTTAAAGACTTTTTTTAATTAGATAAGTGCTTACTAAACACTTATTCCGTGAGTTACAAAAGAATTTCCACAAACTTATTTCCATGATAAAGCAGGAAAAAGCATGAAAAATATTCAGACGAAAAGGATAAAAAAAAAAAAAAGAAAAAAGGTGGAAAAACTGATGTCTGGATTAAGTTACCTTCTTTGCAAGACAGCAGAAATTTCTTTGTGCAGTTTATGTTTATGAGAATTATGACAATGCTGAAGGAAGTACTCTATGCTTTATCTCCATGGCAAAAACAGACTAAAATGCTTTCTCATCGTGAGTTGTCATACATATAGATCTTCCTATGAACATGTGTCATGGAAGATTTAGACAACTAAGAGAGGTACAGCTTCTGATTTTGCACTTCATTTCTGTGAAGCTTGGAGGAACCCAGAATCTGCTTAGCTAAGAAATGAACTCTTCACAAGAGTTATCCCTTTTACCCCCCCCCCCCCANCTTTTCCCCCCCCCCCCCCAACACTGTATTTTAGACCATAGTTTTTGTGACATCTTATTGTATTTGATATTTTTAGATCAGGATCTGAAAATTAGATTTCCCTTTTCTCACTATAGGTGACTTACATGTCACTCAGAGATGGTACTTCTGCTATGGAGGCTGTGGCCCCTTGTGAAAGCTTGATCTTTGTTGCAGAAAAATAGAAACTGTTTTCATTCCAGAATAATTGATCAAGTTTTGAAGAAGATCAAATATTTTGGAATAAAAGTGGCATAACTTTGCAATATTATATATGCATTAGCAATTATTTTAGAATAGCTGTTGCAGAATGATATATTTCTCTAGAGATTGTCTTGTAAATTTGTCTTCATAATTTCATGCTCTGGCCTTGCTCTGGCTCTGTAAAAATGAAATTTTAAAGTAACAGTAACTTTTCTGTCATACACTAAAGGCATTCCTGTTTCTGTCATATACTAAAGGCATTCCTGATAAATTTTCATGAATGCTGAATTCCTACTGAATCAGGGTCATTCTTTTTTCCATTTTCCATGTCTGAATTTAAAGTAGGTATTTTTTCGATCTTTTTGATAAGGATAACTCTCAACAACCACTGTTACTGATTCCTTCATTTTTCTATAAAAGAATATCTTAATCAACATAGATTGGTATGTAGAAGAGGGTTCTGTGTTATTAAATAAAAATGTGGAGTTTGTAGAGTCATAGACAATTAATTCAGTTAGACCTAAAGTACCACTCATTTCCTAAAGAAATTTCTGTGACAATCATGTGTCACATTTCCACTTCACGTAGAAGTGAAAGGGCAGATTTGCTCTTTAATTTCTAACTTTGTTCTGGTTTATTGTGGGTATGTCAACCTACAGTTCCAAACTGGTAAATAAATGTGTGTCTCATAAATGTTTCTAAAAGTCCTTCTCATAAAACTCTAACAAACAAAATCCTAATTTAATGCAGTAATGACAAGCCTAAAACACCCACTTGATAAAGGAATATAATTAACAGGTTTAATGTCTGTTAATATGCAGGCGATTTCTAACCTTGCTCTCTTAGTTTTTCCTTGAAATTTCTGGCAAAAATAGTATTTAATGTTCCTTAGTCATGTATTTACCACAGATTAACCAGAGGATAATTCTACACTGTAATCAGACCATATACTGTTATTTAATTCATATAAAGGGGTTACTACTAGGCTGCATAAGATCAATTACACTTGGCAAACTTCTACCAAATCTGGAAATAAAATTTTTTAGTGGGCACAGTTTCAAGTGTGTTTTGCATGTGGTGGTTTTGGGGATTTTTCTTTCTTTGAGTTTTCAGGTGGTTTTATCGCTCTCTTTTTTTTTTTTTTAAGAAAAGAGAAAAAAAAAAGAGATACCCTATTTTAAAGAGAATTTGAAAGCATGTTTTTAGCATGGTATTTCTTTTGAATTTTTAGCATGTCACAGGATCTGTTGTAATTTAGCTGTATTTTGTCTTTAAGTTTTTGTGTTGTCATGACATATGTTGATTGGTGTGGGAGTGTGTCATCAAATAAGTGTATTTTCTTATTTGTAACCACAAAAAGAAGTGAGTTTAACTGTATTTTAAGTGGAATCTTTTGAGTCAAGTTCTACACCTGCTCAATAGAAGCCTCATGCTTTTGCATGAGGTGTGATGACATCTTAGGATGTTCATTCATAGCATATTCTGTTATGATTCACAGACTGATTACATAACAAAAGCCCTCGAGCAGTTCTTTTAAAAAATAGCTACTGCTATCATATCAGTAGAGCACATTTTGTATATTTAAAATATGAAAATAGACCAAATACAATTATTTCATAAGTTAACTGCCAGATATTATTTGAGGAAATTTTTTCAAATTGCTGAAAATTAGACATAGAGGAAGGGTTTAAATGCAGTTAAAATTTGTCAGTTTCTGAAGTTGTAAGTAGTTCCTCTTTTTACCTTAGAAAAATTTACCTTCAAATTTCTTATTTGCACAAATGTTTAATATGAAATCTCCCCTTGGAAATGTCAAGTGTCATATAGAGAAGCATATAGACAAAAATAATTTAAAAAAAGAATGGGTGTTCAGCATCTTTAGAAAATATTCCTTCACAGTAAGTTAATTATGATGATTTATGTTTGTGATGCTGGTGATTTAGTCAGGTTCATTGTGTGATGAGTGAGTCTCATACTCACTGGGTTTATGACCATTATACTGACAGTAGGGTAACTGCACCTTTAAATATCTCAGCTGAGTTACCAGACGCTGTTTTGTGCATGTCTGAAGTGCCTGTATGTACAAGATTGATTGATTATGATGGTCTGCTGCTGTTACTAATTTGTTTCCCATTTCCGATTGGCTTTTACTTTTTACAGCTTTGAGCAGTAATTCAGTCCCCTACGCCTCCCTGATTGGCTCTGTGTCCTCCCTCTCTAGCCAAACTACCACTCAGTCCTTATATGATAATAACTCTCTCCCACGATTCGCTCGAAAAGGTCTAAACATCTTTGTCTCTATTATTTTCTCTGTTCAAGCACTGTTTTAGATGTACATCAGTCCACCTCCATTTCTGGATCAATCTAGAGTTCTCTTGTGCCTTTTCACCCACATATTTTCCATAGGGGTGCTTGATCTGGATCAATCCGTCTGATTATTAGATGACTGTCACCCACACTCATTTTAAGAATAGCGAAGTCCTAAGTAAAATTTGTAATAAAATGGGAGAGAAGCAGAACTGCAGCAAATGAATTAGTACTTAGACACTAATTTTTAAATTGACATTTTTAAGGAATCTCCCCACTGATCTGAATATTCTGCTTTGTTAGTTGACTGACAATGTCTTACCATCACAGATGTGCTATGAAGATTCCCTAAAATATATATATAGGGTCAGAACAATTAGGGCCAGTGCTGCTGGACATTATTTTGTATATGATACACTTGAGTGTCAAAGAATCCAAAAAAACCCCTAGAATTAAAAGCAAAATTAAAAGAATTAAAATAATTAAAACACATACTGTAGTGTGACTGTGTTGTAGCCACATGGTCATTTTTCAGTTATGTTTAAAGGAAATGCAAGTCAACTAGGCATGCTCTTGAAAGTCTCGGTGACAAAGCAAACTGCATTGTGCAACATGCCTTCCAGCTTGAGCCCCCTTGAGTCATCAGTGTTTTCCCTTCGTAATTTCAAGAGATTCTGGGGTTCACTAGCTTAACTTTTTCTTGCCAGCTCTGATTTCTTCCCTAAGCTATTGAAACCCAACTTTCATTTTAGATGTGATAGTATCATGTACGAAGAGAAGAATGCAAGCATTTTGGAGAAAGGTCATGAAGACTAATAGCTTGAAATAAATATGCTCACAAAGTTTTGCCTGTCAAAGCTTAAGCTGGCAGATTGTTCTAGTCGACCCCACATCTTTTCTCTTTTCTGTCTTTTTTTTTTTTTTGGCCTTGCTGTTCCTGTATCCCCTTACACACCCATCTTTACTTCCAATTCCAAGCTCTTCTTCTTTTTCACTTAGTATCTTCATCAGTGGACAAAGATGTTTACACCTGAAGTAGATTGTAGGTACTTTTAGGGGTTGATCAATGGGGTTTCAGATTAAGCATATTTTAAGGTACTAGTGCAGTCAGCATGTGTGTCCAGCCAAACTGTACAACCCCTGCCTCTACAATCTGCTACTAGTGAAAACATTTTTGAAGTTCTAATTGTCTTATGTCTAATGTTGTCTTCAGTGACTGTTGTCTTAAAGCAGTGATGCATGTTGTTCTAGTCATTCATAGCTGCATGTCAGTCACCTCAGAATTCTGTAAAATACCTAAGTATTTCTTATTTAGAGTACACAGTCAGTCTTCTATACCTTGATGCATTATTATTACTATTATTATTATTATTATTAATCTCCAATCTTTCAATTTCATTATTTTATACTTTATTTTATAAGTTAGTTTTATGTTGGTTTAGTTTTCTTTTGTTTTTTACCATTTCCTTTGCAGGTTCAGGTGTCTCTGGTTACCCTGGTAACCTTCATTATTCAAGTTCATTTTTCTTGATTATGCATAAGTCACTTTGTTTTATGTCAAAACACTATTGTTTCCCCTTTAGGGCTCTTTCAGTGTCTGTTTCTCAGCTCACATTTCCTCATCTAATTCAACAGAGTTTTCATTTCATGCATTGCAGTAGAAGGAGTTTGAAATTACATTAAGAGTCATTACTCAAAGCAGAGGTCAACATCAGGTCTAACTGTTTCATTTTTCCATGCCTAGCTAAACTCATTGACTCGTATGAGAGTAGCTCTTTCCTCTACACTAGGAATGTTAGCTTTGGGAATATATTTGGTGACTTCTTTTAATTTGGCTTCAGAGCTCATCTATCTATGCAGAGCATGTCCTGCTTTGAGTAACAAAACTATTTGCCTGCTCTCACATATGACATCTTTACTACTTACACATTTATAGACATTCTAACTACTGCATTTTCTAAATTTTAGAGGAATGCCATCACTGTAGTTTACTTCAAATTTTGTTCTTCTTTCTTGTTCTACAGGTATGGCCAGTCATCCACCAATACCTATCTTGGAACTTGCAGATCACATTGAAAGATTGAAAGCAAATGACAATTTGAAGTTCTCACAAGAGTACGAGGTAAATTTTCCCCGCTTTTTTATTCAAATTTTAAATGTCATGCTTGCTGTTTCCCAGGACTTCTCTCTGATATGGTTTGTATAATATTAAAACCATGATTTAAAATGGTGGAAAATGACTTCATTGGTGAGGTGGCTCCTTTGCTCATAAAATCCTGTTCTCTCTTTAAAAGCATGTATGTCAGTCAGATTCCATGGACACATTCCATGGAAGTAATAAGTGAATGATACAGCTTGGACTTGTTTTAATTTACACAAACATCTCTCTTTCCTGCAGTTTAAAGATCCTTAGATTATTATTTAAATCTTCTGTATAATGTTGACAGGACACATACAGCAAAAGCTCCAAAGAGGGTTCAGTCCACTGCTTTGATTTTACATGAGATAAAAGGGTTTGCAGTGCTTTGTGTCTCTCCCAATGTAGCAGTTTCAGGACATTGTATTTTCCTCCTGTCAACAATACCACTTTGATAAATTGTGAATGATGGTCTAAAAGCATGAAAGAATTTAACTGGAAGACAGTAATCATTTACCAGCCACCTTGTCAGTAACCCATGGAGTATATAGGTGTTGCCATAGTGGAGAGTAACACCCTCTCAAGTCAGTAATTTGTGGCTAAAGGGACATAGGGAGCCATCCATTAAACGTAGTAAATTATAGCTGTTACTTTAGTGCCAAAATATTGTCTATGTCAAAAATACATGGATCAAGTATGCAATGAACCATCAGTAAAGAAATGCTTCTGTAGATGAGCTATAGGGGATCATGTCAGTGATCCAAAGATTAGCAGATCCCAGAGGGATCACAGACACAGTTTGTTTTTTTGGTCTGTTGTGTCACTAGTCCTTGCTTAAAATCCTCCAACAGTTTGCAAGCTTGGTGGAGTAAAAGCCTGTGTTGCTCTTACTTTTTTAGGGACCACACATCAGTTGCATTTGAAGGTTTGTATGGACACTGGAAGTGCAAAAAAAACTACTCAAGATGACTTTCAAATGTTAGTTTCATAGTAAAATGTTACTGCAGGGCGCATGGAAACCTTATACATTTTCATTGTATTTTAAAAGTCTTGACAGAAGATGTTAAAAATTAATACTAAGTGCTATAATAAAGAACTACAATTGCTTATTATTTAATTGAATTCAGTATTCAGAAAGTCCTTAAGAGTGCTTTAAAAATAATCTCATTAGATATTAAAAGGAAAATATCACTTCAACAATTCCTGGAAATAAATTTGTTTGAAGAACAACTTATAATTGCTGCTTACTGTTGCAATCACTGAAAATGTGAGATAATCTCCTCATTTTACTGTGTGTAAACCCTGTGTTCTTAAATATGACAGTTGTAGCATATAAATAATAGGACAGGAAAATTTACATCACAGAATGTTCACCATAATAAAAAAGTAACATATAGTACAAATTTTAAAACTATTTCCTGTGGTACTATGTGCAAAATAATAGTTTTTCTGTGTAGAAAAATCCAAGTCATTTAGAAGTCATATAATACAGTATAATATCTATACAAATACACAATTCAGCTGTGCTACATCTTGAACCTGGTGGGGAGGTGATATGGTTTTCTTATGCTGTAGTAGAACTTAAAAGTTGTGGTGATTAATCTTATCTCTTTCTTACTTCAGTAATTATAATAATCTTGAGAGTGTAATTTGAATTATTTCTAACCAATATTGAAAGATACATTAAATCATTTATTTCTTAGTATCTTCAGTCCCTGCAGAAATTTCTCTAGTCTGTGTAAACAGAGCATCTTTCATATTCTTTTTTTTTTTCCACCTTCATTTATTTTGGGGTTTTTTCCTTTTATTTTTTTTGTATCTTTAGAAAACATGCTATCTTGGAGCAGAATGGTCAGACATTCAAGATTAGAATATGGGTAACTATGGGTCAACATCAAGCTTCATTCATATTGCCTTGCCCAAGAAGGTTCAACATTTATCTTTGAAATTGCAGCTTTAGAGATACCACTTCATTTCCATCTAGTCCACGATTCATCCATTTTGAAACGGAATTAGTGAAAAGCACTGCTATTTGGTTTCATGGTCTAGCCTAGGCAGTGGACTAAAGCTGCAGTCTGATGATTGCTGTAAGTCATCTCTGTGTCTTGGCTGTGCATTCCTGTTGTCTCTCCTGTGCCAGTCCTGGCACTAGCACATGTGCAGCTGTTCAAGGATTATCTCAGGAAATAGATTCAGCTGAAAACTAATTGTTTTATTTTTCTTTGCTGTTTTCAATTGGATCAGTTCCCTGAACTAGCTCACCACATGTCTGCTTAAGCTCTTGTGCCAGCAACGGGAAGTGGTGGGTATATTTGTGGTCAGGGATTGGGACCTTCTACTTCAGCAGCATTTCTCACTAACATCCCTTAAACAATCTTTTAAAATCTGATTACAAGACAGAGAGGTACAGATGGTAACATTTCAGTCATTATCACTTCAGATAATGCTGGAACTGTTGAGACAGAAGGAAAAAGAGATACTTCTCATATTCAGAAGTTGAAGTTGTAACATCCAGCACAAAACTACTGACCTTTATTGGTACTAGCAAAATCCTCCAGTTAATTCCTGTTTAGGGAAGCAAAGAGTTTTCATAAATTACCACTGATGATTTTGGTTGTGGGTTGTTTTTTTTTTTTTTTAATAATGCCCTTTCCTCATTGGCAGTCAATTATTTTGTTTTTCTTTTTGTGGAATTGTTTGCATTGCATTTATGAAATTCTTCAAAGATGTCTTGATTCTATGCAGTTACTGTTATGACAACTTTGTGATACCATAAAGTAAAATATATGTTGATGATTTTCTGATAGACTCTGACTTCTCTTCCTTCTATCAGGAAGTTATGTCCATTTCAAAAGGATGTTTAAATGGTTTTTTTAGCACCACCTACTTTGGCTGCCACTTCAAAAGAGTTATTAGTTTCACCACACAAAAACATCTTTTAATTTTCTAAGAAATGTCTGTTCCCTTCTCTCCTTGCTCAGGTTCATCCTCTTACTTTTGATGAGAATTTCTGATCAAAAGTCAGTACAAGTTTAGTTTATTCCTTTTGGAAGAATATCCCTTCCTTCTTGATTCCACTTTCTCAGCAGACACCCAAACCTCCCTGTCTCTTCAGAACAGTGTATTCTCCAGTGTAGAACACTTTATAGCTATTTAATGTTTTCTAAGGCTCAGTGTCATCAACCGGACAAGAGATGACAACACTTGTCTGCCTACTTCTGCAAGTCTTCAGAAACAATTCTGTGGTGTCTTCTTCAGGACCCCTCCTATCCCAGCTCTTACAGCATCAGCAGAACAATAGAGATTTCTTCCATTGTACTTCTCTCATCAATTTACTTTGAGTACAATCTTATATGGGACAACAGGGGCCAGGCCTCAAGGATTGTGGCAAGATTCAAATTAACTTACAATTCATGCCTTACAGAAAGTGGTTCTGTAGTGTTAACATAGGATAGTGCTATGAGGTTCCTTTCTACTTCAAAATACATTTTTCATAATACTTCATTAATTTTTTGTTAGCTTGCAATCTCCAAGCCTAAACAAAATGTTGATTTACTCTGTTTACATCACATATCATATCATTAATGTCACACAGTTCTCTTCTCTAATTTAAAGGCAGGATTGACCCCAGCTGATAATTGGGAAGCTTTTGCTGACTTTGGCAATTTCAGTGGGATTTTTATGCAATGTAAGTGTCCATATGGACTTGACAGCTGCTAAGCAAAAATCTGTGTTTATAAGATACTGACCTTTATACTGTATCTCCTTATCTGAGAGTTCAGAATTTAAATATAAAAAGTGATCATGGAGACAAACTGAATAAGGCCAGAACTGTTCTGCCTACTCTGTGATGTATTTGTAAAGCCATTTCCTCCCTTGGACAGAACAGAAAATCTGTTCCACCAAAGCAGATTTCTGAGACTTGTGTAAAATAATTTAACATTTCTTTTCTGAGTTTTACACCCTTAAGGAAGTGAATTCAGTCATAATATTTTTGCATGAGAATCTGTCACTACAAGACAAAATTTACACTATCACACTCTGTATGTTACTGGATGATTTACTGTGAATGTGTGTATATGCACTTGGTAACAAAAGTTACAAGAAGTTGTGTATAATTTAATGTTTTCTCTTCATAGGTTTCTTTCTGTAAATTACAGCCAGTCTTTTGTTTTAAAACTGAGTATTGGAAAACATGAAGATGCATTTTGACTTTTTTTATTGTGTTTTTTCAGAATGGGTAGGATTTGTGACAGGAACACAGTTTACTCAATATGTTATATTTCTCTTTTCATATCTCAAGCTGCAGCAACATAAACAGTGGATACTAAAACACAGTAAATCTTGTATTACAGAAGTGCATATAAAACTTATTATCAATATAATACATCTTAGAAGGCCAGGAAGAACAGATAATCCACTTAATGAATCTCTGTCAAAGAAACAGCTGCATTTAACTGCTATATCAGCATAGATAATAGTGACTCATGTGGAAAAATCTAATTTTTTTTTCTTAGCAAAAGTATGGTTTTGTCCTTTTTTCCTTATAATGGTTTCCTCTATCTAATATTACAAACATCATTTATTGGATTTTATAACTTTACTTTCATAGGATATGCTCCATTTATTGAGAAACAATTAGCATAGTCAGTGAATGATGAAAACCTGTCTTCTTATTAATAGCACATATACTTGCATTCACCTTGGTGGTTTGGTGCTTAGTTCCACCTAGAGTAGTATCCAAGCCAGCAGTATAGTTATGGTAGAGAATTTTTGAAGACATAGTGCAGGAATTTGAAGTCCTGCTAGTCAGGATTTGGAGTGGGGTATTATCTTCTTCCTTTGTGCTGTGAATGCTCCATTGAGATAACAGCATTTGTTTATACTTATGTAATTAATCATATAATAGAAAGATGGTGTTACATATTAGGATGCAGTTTGGTCTGATACCTAATGGCTTTTTGCCAAGGAATTTCACTGACACAGTTTAGTTACTCAAATAACTCCCTTAAAGGAAGCTGTAGCCAGGTGGGATTTGGCCTCTTCTCCCAAGCAACAAGAGTCAGGCTCAAAGGTCTTGGAGGTCTTTGGAAACCTTAATAATTCTATGATCCTACACTGTAATAAATATCAGTTTTATTTTGCCCAACTGAAAGCAGCAAAATGTCTAGAAGGAGAAATGTAGTGTACTTGAAGCAAAAATATTATTCAAGGACAAACTAAGTAGGTCGTTATAGATAAAACTGAGTTTTGCAGAAGCTTTTTAGAAATATTAATCTGCAATAATTTTAAGGGCTCATAGAGAAAAATGGAGGAATCAAGGAATTTCTTTCCTTGAAATGAAAACCATGGACAGTGCTTTAAAAATATGATGAAAAGTATGTTGAAAATTTAAAGTAGCATAGTGTCTTATGTGAGACAATTACAACGTTCAGTTTATAAGGCATGCTGTATTTCATGTATAAAACAAAGCAGCAGTATGCTTTAACCACAATACTATTTAAACAAAGCAAGCTATTTGTCTACTCCTGATACTTACTTTCTACCTAAAGTTGACTGTAATCCCCAATTTTCAACACAGAATTATTTCCATTACAACTGGTTATGATATCATGGTCAAACTATTTTAATTGCAGGTAGGGAATAAAATGATGATGTTTATGGTGGTAAAAAATACAAACCAACATGATTCATTTTTAAAAACAAGGGATTATGAAATAGAGAGTATCCTTCAAGGATGCCATTACTTTCCTCTAAATTTTCTTTAGTTGTATGTTTATATAGCTTGTTTGATTCCATGGGAATCAGGTTTTGCATAATTTCATTTAGTCATAGGAATATTACCTTGATACTGTGAAGAAAATAGCTTTTTTTTCTTGAGGGAAATTTACAAAAGCTTTTGGAAAAAATCTTTTTGTATTTCTTTCTTCTCTTGAACAGTTATGTCTGATCCCTTTGAGAGTTAACAGAAAATGTCTCATCTGCAGTTTTAACTGGTTTTGGGACCAGGATGCAAACTTATATTTGAGTTCAAAAAAAGTTTTAGCCATATGTGGAAGTGTTTCCCTGTATTCTTGAAAATTATACCCTTTGCAGTATAATGGGAAAGTCTCCATCTTAATTAAAAAAACATAATTCTAGTTGACAAATTGCCAGGATCATGAATTAATGTTCATGCATTTAGCATTCACATTTTGGTAATGCAGTATGTAAATCTCATTCTATTAGCAAGTTTCGTGCATAATACAATAGCTCTCTATTATAGATTCATCAACTGTGGTATGAAATTCTCCTCACAGTTGGTAAAAGAGAGTCAAACTGTTCTTTTCTCTGCATAGCTGTGTTCTGAGTCTGTTTTGACATGCTCTCCAATTTTTCTTTTTCACTCTGCTTCGCCTACGTGGTCTTAGGTTTCTCAGTGAAGCAGCGGTCATTGGTGATTTAATTCAAGCCACAAACATTGCGCCTACAGTGCTTGAAAATGTTTCACAGAACATGCTTCCTTCTTCTTCCTGGCTTGTGAAAGTTGTGCAGTATATATCCATCCCCACATTCCACAGAAACTTACAACCACTGGCTTCTAATTTGCTGCCGTAGTGACCCGTAGAAGAGCAGTGTTCCAGAGCAGGCAGGCATGTGTCAGCTCACACCAGGAGGGGTGACATTTTGTCATACTCCTTCCTTCCATAGTGTTGAACCAGAATCTTCTCCTGGAAGACTCACATCAGGGAACATTTGCCTCTTGTTTAAGTGGTGTAAAGGGAAACTGCACAGTGAGCGGGAACATAGTTTCCTGGAGGGGGATTGTTTGAAATTCTTCTGGTTTGGTTACCACCAGAACGTTTTGGTAACCATGATTATTAGTCAATGAACTATTTGATAGATGGTGCATTTTGATAGTAAATATTGCTCTTTTCCTACCAACAGGTCACACTTGTTTAAGCAGCCAGCCATTCAGAACGCACCAGTTGAAAGACTTGTCAAAGCATGAAATAACAGTATTACAAATATTTTTATTTCTTTTGCACAAAGCAGCCATACTACACAGTTACGCTGTGAAGAAATCCACTTTGTTAATGACAGCTTTATTGAAGGCAAGCTTTCAGAATGAAAATACTAGAAATCCTATTAAAGTGTCATCCATTAAACCATTAAAGTACTCATTAAAACTGTTAGTACAGACTTGTTATTCATGAGTTATTGGTCTTTCGCACTTTTGAAATGTGTCTGCCAATACCACTCAACTCTTTGTTCCAGTGTGGCTATTAAGTCTGAGGAAATACAGATTAACTTTCTTTTGACAAAGTGGTGCTTTATGAGAGGATGGTAAGGCCACAAAGTGGTTCAGATTGGTGAGGAAAATAGGAAAGATTAAAGTTCAATCCATTTGCCTGTTTCTGATAATTTATGCTAATTATGTCTGCATGTAGACCTAAATATTAATCACAAAACTACACCATCTGGCCATACATCATACAATGTGTATGTTTGGGTTTTTTCTTGCTGTTGAACAGTAGCTTTAGAATGCTTAAACATTAAGGATTGAAAAGTGGAAGAATAATACTGAATACTGAAGGGTTGGAGCTAAGCTTTAAATTTAAAATCTTTCTGTAAATTCACATGAAAAATAGGTATAATGTAGAGCTTAAGCTGTTTCTCATAATGGATAAGAATCTCAGACCATCATTTTCGACATATATACAAAATCATCTTTGTGTATGCAAAAAATACAGTTTAAACTTACTGTTTGCAAACATTTTTTATCATTATTTTTTACATCCTGTTTTTTCTTACGTGATTTAAAGCCAGAGTCCTCCAGTCTGGGCAAAAAATAGCAGCATGTTAGGCAGTCAGTCTATTCAGTTATTTTCTAGTTTCTTTGTCTAATGTGAAGAGAAAGTGTATGTGACATCTTACATTGTGAAGTAATTTCCAGAATATTTTGGCAGTGTAGGTAAAAACCTAAAAGATAAGACAGATGGTCTGCTTCAGTTATGTGTCTAGAACAATGCAGAGTAGTGTGCTTCATTCTAGGGCAGTGGACTGTGATTTAGCAAGCATGTTTCCATATACGTCTCTCAAAAAATACTGACTGGTTAGTCACAGATATTATAGATGTGCATTATACCTGGTCAAAATGCCAATTTTATTTTTAAAGTTAATTAGAGTATAATGCACTAATACATAGTTAGCATCTTCTGTGCTATGTTTATATTTTAAATTATTACCAGAACTCTGAGTTAAATCCATAAAAATTATTTTCTAAATTTCTGAAAACTTGACCTGTAAATATTCAGCATAAGTTTTCTTATCCACCTCCATTAACTCAAAAAGGAAAAGAGTGGAGATTTGTGCTGAGAGAAGTCATTATGTAAATTTTATTACTTTTCAAGGCATCTGATGTAAGTGAATTGCTGGCCTGCTGATAAAGAGGTATATTACGTGTCTTAAATATAGTCTATATGTATATAACTCTACTCTTCCTAGCACTGATGGGAATGCACTCCAAATTCTTTCTCTGCACCTTTGATGAAATAAATAACACTTAGAAGTAAAGATAAAATACTAATTTTTAAAATTATGCAGTGCATACCCACGTCAAAATTCTACAAGCCATCTTTCTCAGACCATATGAAAACATTACTAGAATGAAACTAAATTGTAAGAAAAAGGAATAAAAATTTTACAGAGTAAAATTACAGAGTAACATTTTACTTTTTTGCTTCATTGATGAATAAGAATTTCACTTTGCAGTCAGAAAAAGTAATGCTTTTGTTGGAGAGGGGTGAAGCCCTACACTTGGATCAGATCACTATGTTTATACTCATGCGCAGCATAGAAGTGACATCTACCATTGCAAGTGGCAAAATGCTACTTGGGGGATAGTTCATTGTCCCTTTATAGGCAAACAAAATACAATAGGGCTCCAAAAAAATCTGTCACCAGTTTTGCAAATCTTTTAGTCATTAGAGAGATACTAATCTAATAATAATTCGATATTTATATACTAACTTAATAATAATAGGCTCCTAATACAGTTTTAAGATATGTTAATCATAGTCATGCAAATTTCCAAGATAGTGAATCCAAATAGTTTGGTATCAAAAATTGTGTAGAGGGTTAAAAAATCAGGTTCATTCAGAGCTGCCTTCAAGAATGCTTTTTGAACTGTTAGTAACACACAAAGTGATACAATTCAAATGAATCATATCCAAAGCACGAGTAGAATTTTCATGGCCTTCATTATGCTCCCAAGCATTTAATTTCTTCCTCATTCCTCTAAACAGTCCCAGTTCATTTCTTTTTGAGGGAGGAGCTGCTAAGCACTCTGTCTCAGTTTCTGTAGGTAAAGAGTGAGCCAGAACCTGAGCCATCCCACTCACTCCTCTACTCTCCATAGCTGGTTTATGTGGGACTTTATAACTTTTATATTATAACAATTAATTGAGCCCAGGGTATTGGTTAATAGGACAAGGCACTCATTTTTGCTGAGGTATTTGGTTTCCTAAAGACAAATGCTTTTCAATCAGGCAGCCAAGCAAAATTATTTTTTTAACAATCTCAGTAAAGAAGCAAAGTCATTCTCAAAATATTAAATAAATAAATTGTATAAAATATGTAAAGATGCATGAGAATGGAGAAATTTTAAGAATGGCCAAATTGTCAGTCTAAGGGATAAGCCTAGTAAAATCACATTAATTAATTTCACACATGCTCAATGTCAGGTAATACCTGCTGTAACAGATTACAGGTCATACCCTGGGAAGAGTCAGTAAAGCTGTTGGCTTGATGTTGTAGTGAGAGTATGGATCTCCTGACTTGTGCCCTGCTGCTGGTCTACTCATGGAAAATGAGCACAGTGTTGGTGAACTGAACCTTGGCTTATTTGTGTCATCTTTTTTCTTTTTTTTTTTTTTTTAATATAGTTTACCACTAGCTGGCATAGGGAGCTGCCAGTTCTTACCAGGATTAAACAGAGGGCATAAACCTCAAGCCAATAGTTGTGTATTCATATTGATGAAACAATGTTAAGGTCTCTAATGTTACGGAAAGAGAAGGTAAAGCAAGAGGTGGTTATTCATGACTTCTCAGTATGAGATGACCTTTCATACAGCCACTACCATGGTGAGCATAAACAGGTACCATCTGTTACCTGTTTTTGTATTCACTCCACTGCATATCTAGTCCAATCATAGAGGTAAAAGTCAGACCAGAGTCTGAAGTTTCCCTAGTGATGGAGGATGAAGGAGTGTGGTGAACGCTTCTGTAATTCCACCCTGGAACATGAAGGAAACAGAAAATAAACAGTGAATCTGGAAACATATAATTTTGCTTATGAATAAGATTAGTTATGTTTATGAATAAGATATCATTAAAATTTCAAATATACCCGAATTGCTTACTTATTTATGATTCAAGGAAACGAAAAGCGAGTTTCTTTATGTTGTCTATGGATGAAATACAGCTAGTTTCCTGAGCAACACTGGTGTCATGGGTTGGCCTGCCATCAAAATGAAAGAACAGAAACATTATTTTTCTTCTGGAAAACTTGTTCAGGAACCTTTGGAGTATATTTAGTAAACAGGACAGTGAAATTTTACTAATAGAGGCAAAAACATTTATTCCCCTTCATCCCTGTGTTTTTGAGATTTATGTTATTTATTCATTCTCAGCTAAGCTAGAACCCCTCACTTGCCAAAATGAGTGAAAAGATAAAAAGGGCAGATAACTTGCTTTCTCTGAAGAAAAAGCCCTGGATTTTAAAAGCCTATGGTTTAAATTCATCATGGAAATTTCAGATGCATACATACAAAATGGTAAATATAATATGATCTAATTTATTATGATGTGTCCTGAAGTAAAAATTTTCTTTCAAAAGGAAATTATTTCCAGAGCAAAATATGGAAGTTTAGTTTTTAATTATCATAAATAAAACAACTATGTAGTCCCTATCTGAAAGTTTCCTTTCCTTTTTTTCTCTTTGTCTTTTGAAGTCTATTGATCCTGGTCAGCAGTTCACATGGGAGCACTCTAACCTGGAAGTAAACAAACCAAAGAATAGATATGCGAATGTAATTGCATACGACCATTCTCGTGTTCTACTCTCAGCAATAGAAGGTAAGGACACCTTTAAAATTAAATTAATACAATCTTAGAATCTAGAATGATTTCACCAATCAATATCATTATATAGTAACATAAAGTGGTAATTAAAATACGTCCAGTAAAATTCTGTAATGACAATCTTTTTCTGATGCCAGTTGTCAGTAATGCATTATGAACTTGCACTAAAATGCACATTCATGTGTAACACTGAATTCTTTAGGTCCCTGTGTACATGCCAGTGTGTTATCTAAAGTAAATTATTATTGCTCTTTACTTATACTAGCACTACAAAGCAAATGTAGCAGTAAAAAAATGTACTTGAATGGAGGGATTTTGGGCGATTTGATCAATGAAATTATTAAGATATCTGCTCATTGAGTTTTACTTTGCAAAACTTTCTTGTGGGAAAAAAAATAAGTTTAACTTCATGTTCTCTAGGGAAATTTTAAAAACTCTCTCTTAAAACTTTAATTGTAATTTCTAATCTAAATGTTAAACTAGAGTTTTTTAAACAAATGCTCACATGCAGACGTTTTTGGGAATATCTCACACACTAAAAACGACAGTGTGATTTAGTGAGAGCTTTTCATTGTATCTTTCTTTCCAAAACCTTAAACACTTTAAAATTTTTACCTGAAGCAAACTATTACAGGTAGTCAGCCCTAGCTATTATGTCTGTTTCACCAAGCATCAGGACACACAGTTTTTCACTCAGAGGATTTTTTTTTTTTTTCCAATTCTGCCTTACTATTAACCTGCTTCCTGGGCTGAAGATAGATTTTCAGTTTATTCTATGTTGTTGACAGTCAGGTATTAATGATGGCCATAATCAAGCAATTTATATATTTAAATTACACCATTTAAAGGAAAATAAGATTTGTCTTTAGTTAGCTCCAACACGACTTGGATACAATACAGAAGATAGAGGGATCTGTATTCAAAGTCATAGTTATTTCTGTCATAGCATGCTACAAGTTAAACTGGGTTTTAATTTATGGTTTAAAACAGCTGCTTTGGCTACTCCAGACCTAAAGACACTGGATTTTATAGGTGCAATCCACTTTAATATTATCTGCTTGGTGAAGAAAAAGGTAATCCCACTGACTGAAGTTTAGATCTTTCCTCACTCATTACGGCTGCATACCATAGGCTGTGATAACACAGATAAGATTTGTTCCACCTTTGAGGCTCCTGTAGCAGTTCTGACAAGATTTTTTTGCAACATCACTTACAATTTTTCATATTGCCTTGTAAAACAATATAGCTGTGTAGAAACCTGCCTCTAGCTGGTAGAACTAGCTGTCTCAACACTGAAGGTACTCTAGTTAGCTGTATGTGTGATGTAACTCAATAAATAGATCCTTTTCTGTCTCACTGGTACAAAGTACATGACAACGTACATGGTCTGAGTAGGTCAGGAACAGCAACTGGACAGCCTTTCTGAATGTTATGTAAAGTTCTTCAGAACAAAATGCTTAACTCAGAAAGAAGTCTAACTGGCAAAAAGAAGACTCAAGTTTTTCCAGGGATTTTGTTTGGAAAAAGAGTTGTGCAAAGGAGAAGAGGAGGAGAGAAAAAAATTAAGTGCGAACAAATTTATTTGTTAATTTGTATATTAGAAAACTGGACTGCCATTTTCCCCTTAATGTAAATGACCCCCGAAATTCGGTTCCCTTAAAAAAAACCAAAAACAAAAAACCAAAAACATATTCAGAGAACGAGAAGAAAATTACAGAGGCAAAGCAGAAAATGTTAGTCAAAGTAATTGAAAGTATGAAATTACACAGTACATTGGACTATGTTTTTACATATGCAATACTAAAAATAGAAAAAAAAATTGCATTGTACCTGGAAAAGATTGAGTATTTTAAGGAGCAGGGACAAAATACAGTTAAACTGTAATGTTTGATTCCCTTTCTTAAGTAAGAAATACCATGATGAGGCTAAAATTTTTAAATCTTTCATAGTCATTGACTCTAAATAGAGAAAAATATTATAACCTTTCATAATATTAGTATTAGATGTAAAACCACAAATAGGATATTGACTCATTTGGTGGTTTGCATGATTTTAAGTATTTTCCAAGTCTTTACACAATGGTGAAAAAAGCATAAAGTGAATAAATCACATATTAAACGCCTTTTTATAAAATTATATTTATTCCTGAAAAAAGAAATAATTTAGTATATCATTATCATCTTGAAAAATTTTATTCCTGGGATTTTACGTGATTGGGTAGATGAAAATTTGTGTATGTTTGATAAGTTTAATACATTGGTTCTAGCATTTTAAAAAATACTTTTCTTTCAGGTTTGAAGTAGGTATTTCCGATACGAAAATAAACAGTCTGGCCAGCATTTTATTCAGTTGACATGTGTTTCTTTTCATGTACATAAAAATATATTCTCCTTTACCTGTGTTACTATACAGCTTAATCAGGACCTAAATTTGGACTACATTTTATTTTGTTACAACTATTTGGAGACTGTTTGGTTTACATATAGGCCTCATCTGCATTTCTTTGGTGGCCACAAAAGAACTAATATTATTAGTGAGATTTGAATAGTAACTGTGCCTTTCTCATGAGACGAGCTCCATTTTACACCTAAGCAGTTGCTTATTTTTAAGAACAAATATATATGAAGAAAAGACTAGATAGCTGTTTGACTTTCATCCTACAGTGATGAACATTTTGCCTCTTAACAGTGTTGGAGAAATATGGAATGTTGAATTGCTACTTCAGCATGAGACACGAGGCCAATTTTGAGATGAAAAAGAGAGAATAGGAAGAGGCCTGATCTGCATCCTTTTGTAGTTAACCTGGTGCATGCCACTTATGTAAATTAGATTTTTCATACTGTTTTGTTCACACATGCACAACCAGCCTGTACTTTTTGCTCTGACATTGTTCAAAACACCAGACATTGATTTAGATCAGTAGTACAACTTCATCAGCACTCTGACTTCATCGTGGTATTTTTCCAACTTGTTTACAAGCATGACGGAATTTAATCCTATTACTTCACACTATTTGTGCACATTACTGAAAGCACGTCTTAGGGAAGCAGCACTGAAACAAAGCTTTATAGTTTAATTTATTTTAAGTAGAAAGGCTGTTCAGTACTGAGCCTTTGTAAAGGCTTGAAATAATTTTATTATTTGATTTCAGTTTGTGAATAAAACGTGACGTCTAATTAAAGTTATTTAAGATTATAACTCTCTTCAGGGAATCAAGTGAATCATTCCTAAGGTCTACAATATTAGCCTTGTGTATCTGAGTCCATTTTGCAGTAAGCTGTACTGTCATCTCAGCTCATGTGTTCTCAGCATAAATTGAAAGCAATACAGTTCATGGATTTTTTAATCTTCTGTACTTTAATTGTGGCTTTGGCTGATTTTATTTCATTACTTATTCACTCCTACTATGTAAAAACTAAACTTCTTTGTTCTCTTGAGATATTTGAAAATTGATTATCTTTTATGCTTCTTATCTCATTCTTCCCTCATTGTGCTTAACTGCAGTCTGGCTAAATAAGGAGATTGCAGACTCTGGTCATTTATCACCATAGTTGAAAATGCTGCTGGAAAATAGTTATGGTGGAATCATGGTTCAGAAGCTTGGTCTTTAACTGATTTACTGTGCAGAAATTGTGTCTCTGCTTTCATTAAACTTCTAAAAGTCAGGTTATACTCCACAGATTGCCCTAAATTTGCACTTCAGGTATGCCTTCCTAAAGGTACAGGAAATCCCACTGGTGCCAAGAGACTTAGCTAAAGTTTATATCAATATTACAGAATTTGGTTGCTTTGTCCCTTTCTCAACCCACGGTTTTGAAGAACAGCTGACCTCTCTTAACTATGAAACCCAAATTTAAGTAATGATGGCAATTGCTGCTGTGCTTGTGGGTATGTTGCCTTCAAGCTATGTCAGCTAACAAAAGTTTGCAGGATTTCATTGTACTGCAGTCAGACTTGTTGTCATTTGATTGTTTTTGCACTATTAGACTTGACAGAAAATTGTTCTGTTTTCTCTACTGAGAAGGAGGTTATGTCTAGAAAAGTCATTTCAGAAAGGGACATTTTATTTAGATTTACTTGTCTTTGATGAATTTTAATGCTTTGTCACTGTACATATTTACAGATATTCAGGTTTTGTATTTGTTATTTTTAACAAATTCATTAGTGCTCTTATGATAAGGCACCTTCCCTAGAGGGCTTTAAGGATTTTGGAGCAGGATGTGAAAGTGAGGTCATGCATGAAAACAATGATGAAAAGAGACTCTGAGAAATGGGTAGGATACTTAAAGGGACTATGAGAATAGATGGAGAACAGAGAACACACCTAATGGATACTGCGTGTGAGAGAGACAATGGAGCTGAGTGTTCTGAATCAAGTTGTTCTCTTGATCTCAGGAGATATAAAACCCCACTGAATACTGTATTCTGCTAGAGATAAATCCTTGATGAAAATTTCAGTGCAAGTGTTGGAGCAACATATTTTTGTTTGTCTTTTTTTTTCCTTACCCCAAAACTTCAGTGGTTAATTCATGAACAGTTGCTCAGGCCATGTGATAAATGGATTTTCACGTTCATGTCCCAATTATATCCTCATTTCATGCAGGGAAGTTGACTTGCCTTGTAAAATAATTTTTCTAGCTGAAGGGCATACAGAATTTTTTGTGTCCACTTTACAGAAATCAAGTGGAGAAACGAGTGAAAATTTCCACTTTAATCTAGATTTGAAGAAATCCTCTTTGCAATTATGAGTAATTCTTAGTCTTAATTCTTTTTTACTTGAATCTTAGATCAAGAAAGGTATAATCTGGAAGCTCGTCTTCCTTCTAAATTAATGAATTAGAATTTATTTAATTTAGGAGTTATATATTTTAATATTATTTATCAGTAAATTTAATACAAATTAGTAAGTAGAAAGAGCATTTGCAATTTTAGGCATTCTGAATTGTTTTACATCAGGTACTAGTATTGGTTGCTAAAATTTGTAAAGATCATTCTTTAGGGAACAGCTTGCAATAGTTCTCATGCTTAATTTTCACACTGAGTTTGTGCATTATCAGTTCCAGAGGACAGCTTTCCCAGAAGATCATTTAACCACTTTACAAAGTGTTGTTTTTCATTTTTTCCTCGGGCTTTTATTTATAACATGTGCTTCAAAGTATGATACCAGGCATCATAATATAATTCTAATTTATGCAGAAAACATTTCTTACCAGCTTTCTCAGTTCCTTTGGTAATAATACCCAGTTGGTGTAGATTTCTCCTGTTGGCTTCGTTCTTCTTTCTCATCTGTTTTGTGGAAAAAATGTTTTATTATCTTGATGAAGAAAAAAAACCACAGCATTGTGCCTAGCAGTTGTATTTTCTGTATCATTAATTCCAATATCCACAATAAGAAGTGTCACGTAAAACAGCTTCAGGTCTACAAGAGTGATGCTTTTGAACTCCAGTTTCTACCTTTCATGGAGGGAAATAATGCTTTTCAGCTGCAGACTATGCAGATTAAGAATTTTTTTATTTTGTTGTTTTTGGTGTTTTTTTTNCTCCTGGAAGAGACTTTAAGCCAGGTCAGATCAATCTGACAGTCTTCCTGTGTCCATTCATGTGTCTTGCCTGAGGAGTGCCATTTTCTGCCTCTCTTGTAACCCTGAAGTTAGAAGGTCTTTCTGTCTCTGAACCTCTGTCAGGTTTTTCTTAAAATTATGTGCAGAAAGTAAAAACAAATTAAAACTTTAGTTTAAATATGATTTGAACATATAAAACAAGAACATATATGGAACTTTATCAGGCATGAAAGCAAAATTTTGTGGTAAACTACAGTTACAGTAACCCATACTCTGAATAATTTCCAGATTATATTGGATTTTACTTACTGTGACATTTAGTCTGTGGGTTCATTCCCTGCTAAGTAAGTAGTGGAATGAAACAGTCAGGCTTACCCTGAATGAGTGTTAAAACTATTAAAATTGTAGCTAAAAAAGAACAGTCAGTTTTGAAGGGGTACCCCTAATTTCCATTCAAATTCAAAATATTTTGGAAGACATTTTCAAATGTGTGCCACTTCTAGTCAGGAAAGACAGGAGTGTGCAGCTCCAGTAATTCCTGATCACCAGCAGGAGATAATGCATCAGAATAGATTTGAAGATATGGTTTCTGACAAAAATCTTGGGAAAGATTTATTTACAATTTATTCTGTTTCATAGCCAAAGAAACTAAATTTTGCCACTTTGGGGAGGGAAAACAGTCATAGCTCTAGAATGAATTTGGAGCTGATAACACCACCTTGACTCTCTTTTGAAAGAGTTTGTGGAACCTGCACCATTTCTTGGTGTTGTGGGCTTGCGCATGCAAGATTGGCTTCATAAATATAAATAATTCATTTCTGCTCAAAGTAACTTCTGTCAATTACTTCAACAAAACTTACTAAGATGCACCTAATTAACACTGCTTTGCCATTGAGCCAGCACTGAGATCTCACATGAGTTTCTTAGTTCTTTCTCTAGTCATCAGTTAAAAAGCCAGCAGTGATATAAAAACTCTTCCTTCAGTGCTTTATCTTTCAACATGCTCATAGTCTGAGTTAAAAGCTGGGCACTGCACTGCTGAATTCAGCAGTGGTCTGAGAATTTAAAGTCTATTTTTTATCTGTTTCCATGATCATGGCAGCCTTATTGGTGCAGACTAGTAATGTGACCTTTGCTACAGCCAATATACCTCCTTGGCCTGGGAAGGCAGCGTGTTCCAGCTCTCAGTCCAGGCATCCTGTGGCGTACTCTTGAGTATCATAAAATAGATTGCAGTTAGGAACTAGCCTGCTTCCCATGGGCCTCTAAGAATGTACATGTGTCTGGTAGACACAGCCAAAGTTCCTGTATAAATCTTGTCAAAAATACCTGAGCCTCAAGCAAATAATTATGTAGGTCCCTTGTGCCCATGAGCCTTGAATCCCGCCTCTTTTTGTGCTTTTAATTCTTATTCAGTCTTGCAAAGGTCTTTATTTCATGCATAGACCAATTAAAAAATTTCACTGTTTCTTGAATCTGACTTACATAATGTGTTTTGTTACAATAAAACTCATCATTATCTTCCCACTTAATGGGGAAAATTAATTTAGCAGTGATATTAGTAGTCTTGACAATATTTTTTTTACTTCTGTATTTAAAGGAAATGCAATGACCTCAACAAGAATATTTGAGGAGCCTACCCAGGGTGTCTGATTGAGAATCCTCCCTGTCTGCCTCAGGGACTGCCATATTTTGGGTGTCTGCATGCACCATAAGACCAGCTTTTAAATACTGCTGTGTTGACCCCCAGGTCTCTCCACCTGATAAAGATTTTTCAGGCTTCTTTTATACTTCTTAGCAAACAAAGTCTCTTGTTTCAAAAGAGTAGTTATTCCCAGAGAGACCACCAATGCCTCTTGACTCCACAAATGCCATGCACTTGTAAGCACCCATGTGCTATTTGGCATTCAGCAAGCCAAGATTCATCAAATCATCTGTTTCACGGGATTTTTCAGCCCTTTACAACAGGACAGCTCAGGAATTCTCTCCCCTGTATTTTCACTCTCTTCTCTTTACAGGCATACCAGGCAGCGACTATATCAATGCCAACTACATAGATGGATACAGGAAGCAGAATGCTTATATAGCAACACAGGGGGCATTGCCAGAAACCTTTGGTGACTTCTGGAGAATGATGTGGGAACAGCAAGGTGCAACTGTCGTCATGATGACAAAACTAGAGGAGAGGTCCAGGGTAAGGAAAACTTGTACAAGGTTAATAATATTGTACCTGAGATACCATTAATGTCTGCTTTTTTTTTCTTTTGTGCATGTTTGCCTGCCTTCTTTACAAGTGTGAAAAACTGGTTTTCTTTTAGGTTATGAGTTAAAAGTGTCTGCACCATGAAAATCAGTTATATAGAGGAAATCTTGCTTTCACTATGAAGCTACCGAGTCATGGCACTTATTAGTATATTTTTATGCTCTTGAAAATTTTTAATTTTTTTGATCACAATGATTTTGGATAGTTGTTTTCTTTTTAATCATGTTGGAAATCTTATGAGATTACCAAAAGAGTTAATTCCTCTGTCGTAATAAGAATATGATTTTATCATCCTGTTATGAGGAAATTATTGTATGTCAACAGCATTCAGTTCTCAATTTTAAATTGTATAGATTCAGAATTATTTAATGTCAGTGAGGATTTGGATTTGCTTGAGAAACGCTTTTTTTTTTTTTTGAGCACATGCTAGTATCTTGGAAAATTACAACAGCACATGCAATAACAGAGTGCAGAATTATCTGTGGTATTTCAAATTCAATTTTGCAGACTAAAGTAAAATTAGGAAAGTAAAGCACTAAAACATAAGGATATTGTTCTGATAATAGCATGATACTATTCAAATAATAGAACTATAGAGCCTATTATTAGAAGAGTTATAATAAAATGTTATATGTAAAAGGAAATAAAAAATAGTAATTAGGATTTTTTATAAGATAAAGAAAGTGATGGAAAGTGTAGTAACAGACCATGGTGTGTTGCATGAAGATTTACTAGTAAGTCTGTATTTGGTGGCATTTATCAGTTCTACAAATGGGTGTTATTGGAAAGGAGGGAGTAAAAGGAAAAAAAAAAAAAAAAACAGAAGAGAAGAAGAAGAGGAATTGGGGAAAAAGAGAAATGAGAAAAATTGTCAGCATCCAATCAGGAAGACAAACAAGTATTCAGTCCTCGGTGGTGGCTCCTCCATCCATCTTTTTCTACAGTAACTGTATTTTGTGTCAAGATGTACTTGCATATCTCATGGGTTGTTCATGCTCATGATGCTGTTACCTTGCTGGGAATGCACATTGCCTAGGGAGAGTGCTACAGAGCTGGTTCATTGCTGAGCCTTGTGCAAACATTTATGTCTGCTGTATCATAAGCCAGAAACTTCAACCAAACGTAGAGATCAGAACAGGAGAGAAGGAAGTGGTGATTCTAGCATCAGTGGAAATCACTTCCCTTGGGACCCTGCCATAACAACAGTAGAAGAGTTAGCAAATCCAGGAGATGAATAACAAACAGGAGCATCACAGAAAAGATCCACTGCCACAAGCATTCTGAGGTACTCTGTCCTAGAAGCTTGTATGAAGGGGCAGGAAGCTGCAAGTGGGAAACAGGCTGCAGGACTGCAGGTGGAAGGTGGAAAAAGCTAAGGTATTGAAGGCAATGAGTTAAAAATGAGTTAAATGCAATGAGTTAAAAAATTCCATAAATATGGAGGATAAAGAAGACTTCAGTAATATAGAAAGGCATTAGGTTGGAGGACAGAAGATTTTTCATCCTGACTGGTTTTAAATCAGTAAAAGTATCTCACAGAGGTATCTGGATAATAGTTGATATTTCAGTAGTTCATGGACGAACTCCATTTCAAAATGAAAATATTTCAGCATGTGTCATCTTGGAACAGGGTGGAGTGCAGCATAAAGGCTAATGCTGTACTGTCTTGGCATTGATATCTTTTTCATATGCTTGGATACCTATAATTGCGATGATTACATAACTTGAACATCTTGGCAGCAGTAATTCCTTTCTGGAGGCTTACCAAAATATGTATATATTTATTCTTTTACCCTTTCCGTCATTTCTATAAGTAGAGCAGGCTTTTTGCAGTTCAAGCAATGTATAGCATTCTGATTATAGAACCACTTCCCACATGTAACTCCAACCCACATTAACGCCACTGCTCTTACATACCTGATGGCAATTAGTACCTAGCAGAGGGTAATATGAGCAGAAGTTTTAGTTTTATCTTGGGTCTACAGACCTTGTCTAGTCCAGGCACTGCCTGTTTGGAATTGAGAAAATGAAATTTTGCCCATTTCTTCACTAATTAATTTTTTAAAGTTGCTGTTAAATGACACCAGAGCAAATAAAAAATTGGTTCTTAATAAGCCACCCATTGCAAAAGGCATACTTAAATTCTTGAAAGTTTATCTTAATACTGCAGGCCACAGACAGCCACTGTCTAGAAGGATGTTTTGATGTAGCTAAATTAAATTCTTCTCATTCTCTCCAATAATTGCCTAGCAGAGTTTTAAGCTAACTCTAGCCTTTGTTGGCTGCACCCTAAAAAAACACTGATCAGAATAGTAATCACCTCCAGAAGTGATTAGCATTCAGAAGCAATGCATTCCCTAAATGGAATGAGAAACTAGACATTCTAGTCAATAGATTGCTCATGCATTCAGTGCTTATATTTGTGTGGTTTTTGTGCATAATTTAGCACTTTCTGTGTTCATAGGCTGAACTGGATGCATCCATTGCAGAGCATTGCATACCAGCTATCCAGCACATAACTCAGCTCTCAGTCTCAGAGTCTGCAGCTCTGTGGATATGGCATACCAGTTACCTCTTCTAATACAGTAGCTGCATGTAATTAATTAATGCCATTGATGGTGAGGCAGCACTGGGAATCCCTGTGTAGGAATAAAATCCAGTGATGACATTACATTGCTATTTTTTCTCATGGTATCATTTTTATATAGCATGCTCTTGCAGCAGAAAAACAAGTGAGATTTCAAACATGAAATATAAGCACTGTTACATATCATTAGGGATGAAGAGCTTTGCTAATTCTGTTTCTCTTTCTCCTTTGATTCTGTTTTGATTGCTTTCCTGTCTTGGCAGCCTGATCATTATTCCTGCTGCAAGGCAAGATTGTTTCTCCCTGGGACTTTCTGCTTTCCATCTCCATGTCATCATTTCTGTTTAGTTAGCTTTTAGTCATTATGTAGTCCTGCAGCCTGGTATCAGCCTTTTTAACCTGGACTGCATAGATAAAGATTAGGATTTTAATTGCATCTGCAGAAACAAAGTTGGTTCATTAGCATGTGTTAGATGTCTGAGTGACTTCAGATTTGAGAATGTTCATATTTTACAGCTGAGTAGATCAAATGAAGATGTTACAGTGAATTCATTATTCATTTGTTTGCCTATAAGGAAGGTGCAGGAAAAAAAAAAGATCTTTCACTTACAACCTTTCACACTTAGTTGGTTTCATATTAAATGTCATCACCTGAATTTCCCTTGACCTAAACCAGACTACAGTGAGAAAGTCAGTCTCATCATTCAGCTACCATGAAAATAATTTGTATCAAAAAGGATTATACACACTGGCAGTGCATAGAACAGTGTTAGTAGCAATTTTGTCACAGATACAAGTTTAATCTCAGTGAAATAAAAGAACAATACTGAAGGTTGTAAATTTGAGATTAAAAAAAAAGCAGTTGTGTGTGATACTAGGGAAATATGTAAAACATGTAAAGCTTTAAAGTGTGATACCTCTCTCTCCTACTTCTCAGTCTTCTTCTCTATCCCAAGCAGCACAGATTAGATCTTGCTGTTAAGTTTTGCATTTGGGGCTTTTTTCTTTGTTCCTCTCAATTAATTGGATGTTTTGAGTACTCATCTGCGGCAGTGAATTTTATGAATGATCAGATGAAAAACTTCTCTTTATAACAAAGCATAACATTGCCTCCAACAGGAAACATCTAGTCCTGCCTGCTTTTTCGTGGTAGAATACTGTTCTAAATTGTCCACTTGCAAGAGAATTCAATCCTTTCCTTCTTTGCTTTGTAATTCTGTATTTGAGTACATTTGCTGTGTTATCTTGGAACTGTTCCCTCCTTAATCTTATTCCAGTATTTTCTGTGCCTAGATTTAAAATCTTTTGACAAAAAAACCCAGTCAGGTTAAATTAAAATATAATAACACTTTCAAGTATTCAAATATTAGCAGTTAAATGACAGTATAATGTCGATATCAAGTTGATATTGAGCCAGATTCTGAACTTCTTAACTCATGAGGATGGCTTTTCTTTTCATAGTAATACTATCAGATTCATTTAAATTTGCTTATGACTGGAGAATACTTGAGGAAACTACATTTGTGGCATTCTGTTAGCCTGATCCAAACACCTATTTCACTGTCATGAAGTGTCATCAATATTATAGGGAAAAATGATCTAAAAAACCAGAAAAGTAGAATAATCATCTTGGTTTGTCAGGGTTTAACATCTTGAATCCTGAGTCTTCATTGGGAAGGGGGAGATTGAAACAAGCCCAGTAGAAAAGTCATGTATCCTGTCTCAGATTTTGTTCCCCATTATTGATGCACATGGGACTATTTCCATGGGTCCTGCATTTCTTCTGTAAGAACATCAAAAGATAGTTGAAAATCCCTAGACTTCTCTCAACTTGTCACTGACACCTGAGGGAATCAGGAGAAAAGCTAAATGGAATTTTCCTGGCATTGCTGAAATGTGAAATAGGAACTCCTGCTGTTCCAAGGGTCAAGCATCAGAACACTTCCATTTGAGTATTTCAACTTATTTTTATAGATACATTGACTATTCCATGTGTAAGAAAAATGGAAAACGGGTGACGGTAAAAATATCAAGTAGGTAAAATAATTGTTAGGGGTTTGTTTTGCTTAGTGGGTTTGGTTGGATTTTTCAAGGAGCATATCATAAATGAAATCAGGGAAGTTTTATTAAAATTCAATTAGTACAAAACTCACAATGAGTTGGAAACACAGTAGAAAATGTAATTGTACATTGGGAGTCCTTAGTAATAACAGCTTAGAAACAGACTTTGGTGACCAAAGATTTCTAAGTCTATGGTAAGGAAAAAATAAAGGCAGGTCTGGGAAGAGCATTACATTTTTCTAGTCAAAATGTGCATATTGCTAATATTTTTTCATAAATCCTTATTTGTTGATGGCAGAGTAGGCACTGATAACTAATCTGTCTGACTTCATACCTAAGACAAAGCAAGAGTACATGCACCACACTAAGTAATAAGCACAGAAAACTAAAAATGCAGTTTTCTTTTCTGTATGAAATGGATGCCAGAGACTTTTATGTGATTGTGTTGAGGTTTGTTTTCCATTTGTTGTGCAGGGCTTCTGCAGCAAATTTCAGATCTTTTATCCTAAGCATGTTTGGGTAGTACTGGAGGTATTATCTGTCAAAATACTGTATCGAAAATAAGTGACAATTATATATCTTCATTAAAGGAATAGAGAAGTCAGCAATAGGTGAAGGTTTGTCATTGTTCATTCCCTAGTTTTAATGGCAAATGGATATCTTCTGTACCAATAATGTACTACCAGAATTTTATTTCACTTTAGTGCTTACTGCATGCTAAGATATGAGTCAGATGAAGAATGAATGAGAGAAGTAGGGATGGGGGAGGGGGAATAAAAACGCAAAATCAAGTACACCATGTGTTCACCAGATTTACAAAAATAAAAATAAAAATGTGTAGGTTTGTACTGGGTTTTTTTTTTTCAGTGTAACAGACTGCTATGGCTACAGTCCAAGAATTCCTACACCATCTTACAAGGTAGAGTCACCAGTTGTAATGTCAAAATTGTAAAACTCAACCATAGCTGTTCATTATGGAAAGATTCTCAGAGGCACAAGGGCAGGAACATGGTCAGCTCTCACTTAAATGTCATCAGTGATAGGTGATTAATGCGTGTAAGAATCCAGTAAAGCTTAGAGTTTCTTTTTCTAGGCACATTTCAGATGGAAGAGTTTTTCCAAGGTGCCACAGCTAAAATTCAGACTATTACTATCATCCAGTAAAATAACTGTGGAAATGCCATACTATAAGTAGGGTTAATTTTCTGTGAAGGAATTGTTTTTACACACTGCATAGGCTCTAAGTCTGGTTATTTCAGCTTATGTACATTTGAAGTTAAGAACATAGAGAGTTAATGCCCCATGTGAAAAGATGTTGGTAGATTACAGAGAATCTAGAAGAGAACAGTAAGGAGCAGATGCTGGAGGAATAGTCAGAAAGATTTTGAATTGTTTTATTTATAAGAGAATGAAGGAAATCATTGTAGTCTTTCAGCATGTGAAAGGCTGTTGAAAAATTTCATAGTAATCAACCATTTTTCCTGCCTTTGAGGCTTTAAGGAGGAAGAAATAAACTTTGCAGCAAAGATGATTTATATTGAACTATTAAAGAACCTTCAAAATGTAATATCAAGAATGGAACAAGCTTTGTAGGATATTGTGTGCAGTCTCAATTGTAAGCTTTCAAGAACTGCTTGCACCAGAGTCTAACCTGAAATGGTCCCAAGCTGGCAATACCTCGTGTTGCCAAAAGTATTTTTCATGGCAACCATCTAGATTTTTTTGTATTATTCTGTGTGGTTTATTTTAACTGTTAGGGTAAACTGATGGTTTTCTATAAAAATATCATTTCCCTGAAGCAAGTGTATAGCAAGTGGTTTAGTCAAAACCATATTCTAACTCTGTAATTTGACTTTATTTTCTTAGTTCCTTTGCTTTGTGCTTGAGGTAAAGTAGGACGTACATTACTACCTCATATAATTCTTCTCATAATGCAAACAGAGGAACTATGCCACATATAGAAAATGCCCACTGGCATTTTGAGTTAGAACATTAAAAATTCTGCTTGTTTGTTTTCAAAACTGAGTGAATGTGGAATCTTGGAATCACTAAGGTTGGAAGAACCTTCAAGCTCATGAAATCCAACCTTTTACCTAATACCACCATGCCCAATTAACCATATTACAAAGTGCTATGTCCACTTGTCTTTTGAACACTTCCAGGGATGGTGACTCCCCCATTTCCCTGGGAAGCCTGTTCCAATGCTTAACCACTCTTTCAGTGAAAAAATTTTTCCTGTTATACAACCTAAATCTCTCCTGGTACAGTTTGAGGCCTTTTCCTCTTGTCCTGTTGCTGGTTGCCTGGAAAAAATCGACCCCTGCCTTGCCACAACCTCCTTTCAGGTAGTTCTAGAGCACAATAAGGTACCCCCTCAACCTTCTTTTCTCCAGACTGAACACCCATTGTATCCTCAGCTGCTCTTCATAGGACGTACATTTGAGACCTTCCACCAGCTTTGCAGTCCTCTCTGGACACATGATTAATTCATGTTTGGTTTAGCATTGTAATGTATTACTTCAGTGTTCTGTCCAGCAGTTTGAGGCTTGAAAATGTCAGAGAGTAGATTTAGTGTTATATGGTAAGCAATAAATTGGGAAAATTTAAGTACTTCCAACAGGTATCTCTGAAAAAGAATATTATGATTTGCATCATTTTCAGAGTTTGTCCTATGCTCTGAGAAAGTTAATGGGTACAGCTGGGTGCTGAGGTTGGTAATCAATGCTTTTGCTAGGGAAATTTTCTGGTTCATGTAGCAAGAACTGTATGAAATAATTAATTTCATATGTGTATTAAACTAGCTATAGAAATCTCACCTTGACTTGAAGTTCCATTCAAAAATGAAAATCCAAACTGAGACCTCTAGGTCCACAAAATATTTTCCAATGTACCTTTTCATGTATTAGTTCTGTTTCAAGTGAACCAAAGACATAATAATAATAGAATTTTTTTATGTGATGCTTCTTTCTTTTGATCCTTTTGTTTCACTGGTATTTTACATAATATTTATATCAGCTTAAAGACGTAGTTCTCTTTTATGGAAAATAGTAGATCTTCATTACAGCACTTGAACAGCAGGCTGAAATGTTCAATATGTTCTTCATACTGTAATATCTTATTCAGTTAAAGGATTATTCAGGCTGCACAGAGTGATCAGCCTTGAGTACAAGAAGATGAAACAAAAAGTAGTCAGAACATTCACTTTTCCAGCAGCCCATTCATTTAAACCTTTTCAAGACCTTTTTGGAAAATCTGGCTGAACTTAACTGTTTGACAGACTCATCCTTCACAATGAATTCATTAAAACCATGCCTTCCCTGCTGTTAGAAGGAGCTTAAAAAGTGCATCTCACATTGATATGAGCAATACAGTTTTGAACTGTTCTTTGCTTGTATCGATGAAGATGAAAATTGTGATAGAGGAGCTTTTAAACATGCCCAATATTCCTTTCAATATGTGTTTTCTTTTGTTTTAATAACCATACCACACTCTTTCATAAGGATCAGAATGGGAAAAATTTGGGGATAATCTCTTTAATTAATCAATTATCTTTCAGTGTTAACTGTTAACCTACTAATCATATCTCAGACATTTCAGAAAGTAGGGGTGTAATGAGGGTGAATTTGAAGCCTTAGTAGAGGACTAAAGTTTGCTATTGATTATTTTATGGTCCATTTATGTTTCCTCCAGATTCTATTGGAACTTTTTTTTTGCAGCTACTGCAATTAGGACCAAAATCTAAAACTTAGTTATGAATATGAATTGGCAGTACCCTTTTATTGCATAGTTCGTATTACCATTCAACATAATTTATTCTTCTTCCATTATTGAAGGAAGATCATCTGAAAATACTATAGAAAATTCTGCAAAAGTATTTTTAGTAAGAAAATCAGAGCAAGAAATTATGTATTACTGTATTCTAAATTCAGCATAATTCATACACTGTTCTTACAGTAAATAATGTGCTATATGTATCTGCCTGACACTAGTTTTCTGTCTCTTTCCTGATCTTTTTTTGTTCTGTCCTTATAATCTTAGATGGCTTGTAACAGATGGTTCATGTGTTAAGAATCACCTGAAGGAGCTTTTCAGCCTGAATGATGGAACTTTATACTGGAAAATTATTTCTCTACCCTTGAATGTCAGGAATCTTTGTATTCATATGTTCATATGGAAATACACTTCCTTCAGCTCTGTTGATGCATAGCAGCATGTTCTCTAGTGTCTGTGACTTGTTGAAGTGTGAATATCCACGAATATTAGGAACTCTGTAGCTGAAACCCTCCAAGTCTGAAAATGTCTCAAGCTTCTCATTTATAATAGAAAAGGATACATTTACATACAGCTTTGCTTTCAATGAATACTTGTATTTCCATGAAGAGCAAGGATTTGCATGGTCTGAGTGAAAAAAATGTAGAGAAAGAAAATATGTGTATGTTTGAGAGGCAATGTGTCTATCATTAGTTCTATATTCTAGCTACATCTACTACTCTGGTACTTTAAAAAAATTCTTAACATATTTAGTAATTTGAGAACTGCTCTGATGTTGTACGTAGTGGTTTTGGCAGTGTGCAACTTACAATCATGGTAGGTGATGTCAGGGAGCAGAATGGTCCCCCTGTTATCCAGGAGGAGGCAGGCAGAGAACTGCTGAGCCATTTGGCTGTTCATAAATCTGTGGGCCCAGATGGGATCCATCCCAGGGTGATGAGGGAGCTGGCAGATGGGCTTGTGAAGCCAGTCTCCAACATTTACCAAAAGTCCTGGCTCACTGGTGAGGTTCCAGATGACTGGAAGCTGGCCAATGTGTCACCCATTCACAAAAAGGGTGGGAAGGAGGATGCTAGTAATTATAGACCAGTCAGCCTGACCTCAGTACCCAGTAAGTAATGGAGCAGTTTATACTGAGTTCCATCACACAGCACTTACAGGATCTCCAGGGGATCAGACCCAGCCAGCTTGGGTTTAGGAGGAGTAAGTTGTGTTTGACCAACCTGGTCTCCTTTTATGACCAGCTGACCTGCCTGGTGGATGCAGGAAAGGCTGTGGATGTTGTGTACCTGGAATTCAGCAAGGNGGCATCCTGGCCTGGATCAGGAATGGTGTGGCCAGCAGGAGCAGGGAGGTCATTCTTCCCCTGTCCTTGGCACTGGTGAGGCCACACCTCGAGTGCTGTGTCCAGTTCTGGGCCTCAGTTTAGGAAGGACTTTGAGACACTTGAGCATGTCCAGAGGAGGCAACGAGGCTGGTGAGGGGCTGGGAACACAAACCCTGTGAGGAACAGCTGAGGGAGCTGGGTTTGTTTAGCCTGGAGAAAAGGGGACTCAGAGGTGACCTTATCACTCTCTTCAACTCCCTGAAAAGTGGCTGTGGTCAGCTGGGGGTTGGTCTCTTTCTCCAGGCAGCACTGACAGAATGAGAGGACACAGTCTCAAGCTGTGCCAAGGGAAATAGAGGTTGGATATTAGGAAAAAGTTTATTTACAGAAAAAACAATAAACTGTAGTGGCCTGCACAGGGAGATGGTGGAGTCACCATCCCTGGATGTGTTTAAAAAGATATTGGATGTGGCACTCAGTGCCATGGTTTAGTTGAGGTGTTAGGGCATGGGTTGGACTCAATGATGAAGATCTCTTCCAACCTAGTGGTTCTATGGTAGTGAAAGTAGTAGTAAAAGATATGCTTGTCAGTACTTGAAATTTCATTTCTCTTTAAAAAAACACTCTTTTTAGTCACCAGTGAGTTACTTCGCACTCGTGTCTGCTTCATTCATCTTGCCATCTTTAGTGACAGGAAAGAGAACATTAGATAATTACTAGTGAAAGCTGTTCTCATATACAGTTAGTGGCACAGAAAAACTGTCATTGGGTGCAGGTGAATATAGTTTGCTAGGGAAAAGATCTGCCCTTGGAACTCACAGCCACATGGATAAGAGAAACATGATGATTATGAGGTGAGGGCTCATCAAAGCTATATTAGAAAATAACTGTGACAATAAGAACACTGTAATTGTGTTTCTGGGGAGGCTGGTTTTATCATTACCATACTTTGCCACATTAAATTTTTTTTCCAAGTGATTTACACAAGCAAGGAAGAAATCACTCTTACTACAGAGAAATGAAACAGAGACCAAAAAGCTAATGCGAGAACACATTTGGCAAAAAAATTCAAAATTGACTTGGAGACATCTAGTGCTAAATTTTAGATGACTCAAGGGGGTTGAGATTTTTTTTTTCTGAAAAGAACACAACCTCTCCTACTTCAAGAGCTGAAGACTGGGATTTTAAGATAGAATAAAATGTTTGGAAAGAACTCTGTCTCAGAAAGTAGTGTCTTACCAATTAACTTGTATTATCTGGTCCTCTGCTGCCAGTGAAGTCCAATAGAAAACATTGTTTGATGTCTCACAAAGATAAATTGGACTCTAAATTGTTAGGAGTATTGGGAATATAAGGTTTATGATCACAGAGCAAAAGAGGGTAGGAGGCACAGAAGGACACATCTCTGAAGAAGACCTCTTGTCCTGAGAAAAATCAATAGGCAAAAGGGACAAAAGATGCAGTTCAATCAACTTATGCTTCGTGTGCTCTTCCAGAAGGTCAAGTCCTCATCAACCTGAAATCAGGTTTTCTTTCTAAAAGGATTGATACTTATTTTCATCAGTTTCCACTTCCAAATAATATATATACTACTCTACAAACTGAGTTTCTTATTGAACACTTAGTGTCCGCTTCCAGCAGTAGTTCTCTTCATCACATAGCTCTCACAGCAATTATTTTAGAAAAATTATTCCATAATTGAAATTTATGTCAGATTAACTAATACATTAAAAATAAACCCAAACAAAATCTTGTTTTAATTAAAAATTCATTTTTATTAATTAAAAAAATCTTGAAAAATCCCATTTAGTCAGAAGTTTATACTAAACCCATATTTGCTAAGATTACAAATTACAGTTATTATGTATCAACACTTTCCATGAAAAAATGTGTCATTCCATGGGAATTAATAAATAATAAACCGTAACTCCTTTGTTTAATTTATAGGTAACCAATATAGATACGTTGCACTGTTTCTTTATTAATAATTAGGTGAAACTAGGTTTAGTTTAATTATGTTTCATATTTTCAGTTGAAAACATGCTTTTCAGTTTGGTTTACAAAGACCAAGGGGGAAAGTACTAGGAATCTTGCAAGTATATAATGGATATTTGTGAACTATTTGAAGACTATATATATATATATATATATATATATATATATATATATANNNTTATATATATATATACATATATATATATATATGCTTGAACTATACTTTCTGTAAAGGACACAAGAAGTAATTATTTAATTACTTAATAAGAGGATTTTTCACTATGAATTCCATTTTTAATAGAGCAGTATCAAGCAACATTTTCAGTTACTTTGTTGCAATTCCTTGTCTCTAAATTAAAGTATCATTTCCTGGAAAAAAATTGTTTCCCTTTACTTTGCCACTAATGAATTCTTATAACCTGCTTCAGTGGCTAGAATCTTCTTCCTCTCTATCTAGATTACTTGTTCTCAGACTGTGATTTGTGAACTGTTAATGATCTGTGACCTCTGAGCCTTAAAATAAAATGATCTGTGAGCAAAAGCTATTTGGGTCTGGAGAGCTGGAAAGCATACCAAGTCTTTTTTCAATAAGTATTGAATGAAGAATGAAAAACCTGGAGAACACATGAGTTTCCAAGATGCATATTTTAATTTCCCATTTTGGGGAAATAATTAGTTTTTTTGTGGATTAGCATGACTATTCACATTTTTTTTATTGGAAATTTTTTGAAAAATTCTGCTTCTGTTGTTTTTTGCACTTAGTGTATTCTCATTGAATTTAGTATGAGTGATTGATGAAGACATTTATTATAAAAAAACAATGTGTTGTTACTGGACTCAGTTTAAACTTCTTTTCTGTACTGTAGGTAGAGCTAATTGGTAAGAATATATTGTTATAAATAGAATGGAGATTGACTCTCTGTTTCACCCATCAGCCACTGAAAGGAAAATGCTTTAAATTACTTGACTCCCATACTGCCTTGTACTATATTTTCTGGTGGGTTTAGGTGTTCAGCATTTCTATTTTCTTAAAAGTTTTAATTGTAAATACCCTTTTTAACTGAAACAAATTATTGAGCCTTAGCAATGATGATAAAAACTTCGTTCTCTTATGTGTCATCTTACACAAAATTGTGGCATTTTTTTAATATTCTAAACCGTGACATTTTAAAATTAAGATTCCTCTGAATTAAATGCTCCATGTTTTTTAAATTGGATGGATGAACTCTGCACCAAACCATGTTTTTCAAATGCCTGTGGACCCAATTTCATTATATGCTTCCTCTGATGAGCACTGATCTCAGAAGGAAACTTTTTTCTCACAGTCCACATAGTAGTTGCTGATGCCTTTTCATTTATCAGTGTACTGAAATTATTTCTAAAAAGTATTTGTTTGTACTGAGCTATTTCTGTACGTAATAAATATTAACACCAAAGCAGTAGTTTATAAGTTTGGGGACTAATGTAAAATATGGCAAATATTAAAAATGTTCCATCTATTTTGAAGGGATTAGTACTGTTATTAAATTAAGGACTGTGAAAAGTGAAGATGTAGGTCATACTTCAAGCTACTATAATTTTTTTCCCAGTGTATCTATGCTTATTAGCATTTCTCAATTATCTCTCCTACTGAACTTGCCCATTATGGAATAAGACATTATGTAATCTGCTACCAAAAGAGCAGTTCTTGTGGATGATAAAATAAATTTCTTGTGTTGGAAGTTGGCCATTCTATCTCCACATACTTTTAAAACCTGTGGTGATATACAGTCAGACTTAATAAATTTCAATATTAAATGTATTAAATGATAACATGTTTTCCACTGCAGGTGAAGTGTGATCAGTACTGGCCAAGCAGAGGCACAGAAACTTATGGACTAATCCAAGTGACCCTTGTAGACACTGTTGAACTGGCAACATACTGTGTTCGTACATTTGCACTTTACAAGGTATATATACTACGTATACTTACTATATACTTTTAAATTGAAAGGCTGGCAATTTTTTCCCTCTCCTCCCATTCCTTCCTTCCTATCACCAGCTTCCCTCCTGTCACCTTTTCCTCCTCCTTCCTTTTGCTTCCTGCCTTACCTGTGTGCCTTTTCCCCTTACTTCCATATTCTTTTTCTCCCCTTCCCCTCCTTTCATTTTTCTCCCTGTGTTCCTTCTAACAGCACTGAACACTTTTCTACAGAGTGCTGTGTTTTTCTGATAACATGAAGTTTTGCAAGTCAATGCAAAGCTCTCACCATGAAAAACCCGAATACTAAGTCTGTGGAACTTGTGGTGCACAACAGTACAGTACAGTTAAAGATCATACATTGTCTGAATCTTTAATTTGAATTTTTCTCCATAGCCTGAGCTCTTTTTCTTGCTAGCCCCAAACATTTAAACAATTGTCACTTGTATAAATGCTTCACTGAAAAGTGCCAGTATCATCTCAAGTAGCAGTTTTGTCATGAAACTTTTAAATTTCATAGAATGGCTCAAGTGAGAAAAGGGAAGTGAGACAATTCCAGTTCACGGCCTGGCCTGACCATGGTGTCCCAGAACACCCAACACCATTTTTAGCTTTCCTGCGACGAGTCAAGACTTGCAACCCACCCGATGCTGGACCTATGGTTGTGCATTGCAGGTAAGCCCAGGAGTTTCTTCAAAGCATGTTATGAAAAAGGAAGAGGATGGTTTTGGCTTAAGAGTCTAAGTGTGGAAGAAAGTGTTTTTTAAGCAATGAAATACTTTCTGAACTTATTACTTATATTGTGTGAGAAAGCAAACATGAGAATTAATATGGATAAATTCAAAGTTTGGAAATATTTGAAAATAGGTAAGACCTGAATCTGCATTCTAGATTAAATCTTTAGTTTAGGACTTTGAGGAGCTGCAAATGTGAGAAATGTACCTGGGGAACAAGCTGAACCCTGTTCCAGGGAAGTGAGTCCTCCATGCTTTTTTGCAAAGCAGCAAACCTTTTCAGGCATTATAAAGTATGAATTAATAAAACTGGAAGAAAAAAATTCAGCTGTTCTTGCTTCTTTGGAATTTGCTGAACAGATCTTTGAGAAAGCCTTAAAATCATGTTGATAAGGTCATTATCAGAACATATGTACCAATTCTGATAGAAAATAAACTGGAAGATGGGTTCCCTCATTCCAGGGCTATATTGTCATGCACTGTTTGCTGTGTAGCCCTTCTCAAAGCAAGTTCTGAAGATCAGTTTCTTGTGAATTTCATTTTGGAATACCTTCAATTAGCAAGACTGAGAGCTACTACACATGAATGGCTGAAGTTACAAATGCTTAGCCTATTTGAAAACCAGTCTTGCTTTTGTCGTCCAAAGCCTGAGGAATAGCAATTACAGCATACCACCATGTCTAGTTCGGACTTCTTAACATAGTGATAACCCAGCCATGGAATCTGGTCATTTAAACACTTCTAAAGTGATTGAAAGAGTCTCCTGTAAACAAGACGTAGGTAAAATAAATTCAACAGGAAAACAAAATAAGGAGAACTTAAATGTTGAAAAGCACAGACTGCTTACAAAATACCAGAAAACAGGGAAGGAACATGGATATGTTTATTTATATTAACTGTTTATTGAAACACCAGGATTAAAAATGTGGAATATTTATAAATAAGAACACAAATATTTTAATAAAATTTGCTGAGTATTTCTTGACTGGAAACCAGTATTTTTGTGCTTGTATTTACAGGGTCTTAAAACATTTTGGTTATTGTCTAGGATTTAGATTTCCTCACATACAACTTCATTAACTTGATCCATATATAGCACACTTCCAAAGTTGCTCAACAGTGAAGTTACTATACTCTAAATCAAAACCAAACCTAATAGAAGAAATTAATCTTTCCACTCGCGAAAAATCTCTTAAGTTAATATGATAGCCTAAATTACCACAATGCAAAAATAATGCAAATTCAATCAGTTCTTATGGCTAGTCGTTGGAAAAGATGAAATAAAATGCATTGCTGTTATCACTCAGTGGTACTGATGAAGTACAAGGCCATTATTTTCTCTTTGTCATTAGTTTTGCATGCAGATTTCATTGAAAGTGGTGGTTAGGTAGTATAATTTTATTCCTGAGGGACATTTTTCATCCCAAATTCCTACTAATTTATTTATCAATAATTTATCTGCAATAAGCATAATCTGCTATACATAAGCTTTTTGCGTTATGTGTAGCTACTTGAGACATTAAGATTTCACTCACTTCATGCAACCTAACCTCTAAAATACAGACATTCACATATCCTATTATTTTAGCAAGATTTTAAATTCCACTCCTAGCAATTTTTCTATGAGCAGAACTCATGAAACCAGGTTTCTGAAAAATTTAAGACTTTATCTTTCTGTAATTAAAGCAGGCTGGACATTTTGCATCAAGTGTTCTGGACAGTCCAAAGTTTATGAATGTGCTGATTAACTTCTCAATGTAAAATGTTGACTGTCCAACTGATAGACTAACAAGAAGTTAACCAGTGTTTCTCACAACAGTAATGTTTACATGAGTGTCACTTTTCAGGTGTACTATAGCAACAGTATATTCAGAGATCTGTGTTCTCTCATCATTTTGACTTCAACGTGATTTTCTTGGGGCTATCTTGTACAGGGCCAGGAGTCAGACTTCAGTAATCCTTGTGGGTCCCTTCCAACTCAGGTTATTCTATGATTCTATTGTTACTAAATTGGTTTAAAAAAAATCAAAAGAGGAACAATTATAGAGCATCACCACAGTATTTTTAGGCTAAAGGATATGTCTTCCATACAGCAACATAAAAATTCTTCCCATTTTATTTGAAATTAAAGTATTGGACATACATAAACATTTCATTTCAAGCTCATAAAAATAGAATTTAAAACAGTTACGTACAAGCTCTGCACATTGCCTGGTGTATAATTAGAATCTGCTTTCCAGTTTTTTTCCTTCTCTTCTCTGTTGCCCACTTCATAAATTTCTCCATTCCAATCTTTCCTTTGCTTATTATATGTCATTTAACACTTCTATCAATTTTTTTCTTTCCAAGTCTGTACTGAGCCTTATTCTGTGGACCCCTCTAAGTATATTCTAGTTGTGTCCTTCAATTCCATTGTTTTCTCAAACTTATTTCACTGTTGATATCACATTGCTGGACCATTAATGCAGTATGTTCCTACCTTTCTAAGTATTTTCTCTGAAGTGAGATTGTCATTCTAATTGTAATTGTCATACTAATTTTTGCCAAGCATCTCCTTTAACTGCCCTCTACTAATCACTATTTTCCACTGAGATATTTTTGTTCTTGAAAAACTTCTTGGTTTTCATTTGTTCGTTTCTTGTCTCCTAGTCTGCCTCGGCAGCCTTTTTAATATTCCTTTGTCCTTGTTCTGTATCTTGTCTGTCATTGTCTCTCATTTTGTGTTCAGGACTACCTAAATTCCTTTTCATTAAATTTCCCCATTTCATCATTCAGGTTTAAAAAGTACTTATGACTTTTCTAACGAGAGCCAAACAATATAATACATAACCATATCTTACATCTTTTGCCTACAGTGGACAGTCTCTTCAACAATATCTTGTTGAATGAGTAATCTGAGTTTAGTTTCTAGAAGGAACACAGGATTTATAGTGGCAATTTTTAGCCATCTGAGACATCACTAATTTCATTTATATTTCTTCCAGTACCTACCAAACTATCAGAGCTCAGAAAATTATAATAATCACGTTACAGACGTATAAACAGAATGGGGGTTGCCTTTCAAAATGTGTTTGATCAAAAGAAAGAGTAGGCTTGAAGAATCTGTGGAAGCCTTTTGCTGCAAACTTTAAACCACAGAAACTGAAAAGCAAAGCTATCAGACAACTAAGTGCAGGGAGAATTTACTTCTCACCCTCTGTGAGTGAGGAATACAAGAGCTAGCTGTCTGTGTGTCTGTCCTTACAGAGTAACCCCCTATTCATTCTGTATTTATAGGTAGGTATTGCAAGTGAAAGGTATAGCACAAGCTTTTCCTAACTGCATTTCCACCCATCTGTCTTAATACTGACCAGCAGTTGTAAGGGATTAAATAGTTTTTCTAGTTTGCTCCATGGTTTCAGGGTACAGCTAAACATCAAATAGAGAATCAAGGTAGCTGGAGACCTAGTTCACAAGTGGCCCCAGACAAGTTTGTATCAAAGTATCATTTGTTGGTAAGCTATTTTAATATCCTGTTCCTAGGAAATGTTTTTTGCATGTGTGAAGAACTTATTTGATAATTCCAATGTGCTTAATGGGAAGAAGTCTGTCCTGAAAACACCTGACTGTAGAAGAACCCACCCTATACATTCTTGAATACCTTCTGTTCACATAACAGTGACCAGAAAAAAAAAACTAGTTCTATCTACTGAAATTAATGGAGAATGTACATACTACCATTCTACGTTACTAAACTTGATAAGACCAGTTCTGATAAATACATTTCAAGATATGCAGATGAAAATAATTTTAATAGTTTTTGTGTGATAATAGCAAAGGAATACAGAATTATATGATCAGAATTTCCAAAACATAGGTAATTGTTTCTTAGTTGTGTATATGCAACAGGCATCTTTGCATGTCATTTAGACATCTACTTTTGATAATGGTTCAATTGCCTGTTCAGAATTGAATTTTAATCTAGTTTAGAAGTCAAAAGCATGTTGAGAATTTCATAAGGAAATTCTAAGAGTCAAAGCTCTTTACTTGTTGCTGTGGTTTAACCTCAGCCAGCAGCCAAGTCCCACACAACTGCTCACTCATTCCTGTACCAGCAGGACTGGGGAGAGAATCAGAGGAGTAAAAGCTGGAAAATCATAGAGATAAAAGCAGTTTAATAGGGAAAGTAAAAGCTGCACACACAAGCAAAGCAAAACAAGGAATTTAGTCATTTATTTGGTGCTTCCCATGGGTAGGCAGATGTTCAGCCATCTTCAGGAGAGTATGGCCCCATCACACATAACAGTGACTTGGGAAGACAAGTACCATTGCTCCAAATGTCGCCCCCTTCCTTCTTTTTCCCTCCACTTTATATATTAAACATGAGGTCAGATGATCTGGAATATCCCTTTCGGTCAGTTTGGGTCACCTATGTCTCCTCCCAACGTTCCATGCTCCCCCACCTTCCTTGAGCTGTACCATACTCTGAAACAGAGACAAGAAGTCTGTGAAGAAAGTAAGTTTTACCCAAGCCAAAACCAGCACACTTGTGCAGAAAAGTTGACAGGATTTTAAATGGAAAAGGTAGCTAAAATATATTCACCAGTATATTAATTTTAAGGGGAAAAAAGCATAGATCATTGCTGAAATTGTGGAGCACCAATGGAAAAATCAGGGCCTAATCTAAATGCAAATTTTTAAATTTAAGTAATCAGATACTTTATAAGGACTACCTCCATGAAAAGGTGTAGTTGTCCTAACATAAATGCGTAACTTCACTGTACTTTTTTTCCCCAAGAAAAATGATAAAGCTTTCTGTGCATATCTACCAGGGAAGATAGTTCAGTAGAGCCTTAGTCAAGGTTGAGTTAAATGTTCCATGATCCTTGTTCTCACTGTGAGATTTGGAAGAGAAAAGCAGATAAATTAAAGCTGAATTAAAAAAAAAGATCCACAAATGAAATTTAGCAATCCCATCCTGTTTGTAGGTACTTTACACAATGTGTTCAAATCTTGGTTGGCTTATTTAGAGTAACTTTTCTGAAGATTTTTCTTTGGTGGTTGAAATAGTTGATGCATGTAGGTGCTTTTTTTTTTATTTACAGTTATATTTTAAGACTACCCTTTCAGTCCCTTTGCACAGAAGTTGAGAAATACCACAATCCCACTGATCTTTCTGCATGCCTTGCCCTAATTTGCAAAGCTGATTTAGAAAAAATGTTTCTTTAATGAAAAAATGCAGCCTTAAATCCTAGGATTCTGCATTGATGACACTCTAATGTGTGGTCTAATGATAGTGGGGAAAACACACGTTTTTGTTTGAAGTTGGATTAGTGCATGCAAACAGGTGCTAATCAGATCACAGTAAACCGGTACTGGAGGCTGTTTGGAATTTTATGCCACTATGTTTTCAAAACATCACAGAAACTTAAATAGTTGGTTCAGTTACACTACCTAAAAGCTTAACATGTTAGTGCAATCCCATGTGTTTGAATCTTTCTTTTAATACCAGCACCAAGGGGCATATCTCTATGACACTTTTTCAAGCTTTGGCAGGTATTGTTAATGCTGCTATTGCTAACAGAAAAACTTGGATGTTTGTAGGGATGTGACTGTTTTAAGTAAATCTGTGTCTGACTACACTAGCATAACCAGTTAGCAGAGTGAAAAACAAGATAATTTTCAAAAAATAACAAAACACCATATGATATTCTATTTCCTAAAGTAGAATACTTACCTAATTTTTTGTTCAGTGTTAGTGAATAAAAAACAGAACATTTAAGAAAAAAATATACTTATCAAAGGCAATGATTTTTCCAGTGGATTGTTTTATTTCACTTCTGTATTGTTTGAACAACTTCTTTTGCCATAGGCGTTACAAGTGCTCAGTAAACTTAATCCTTACAGTGAGTAGGTTGCAAATGACTGCCTATCCTTTTTCACGGTGGGGTGAGAAAACCTCCCCTGTGCATGTTCAGAAATAACACGAGTAAGATTGAAAACTACTAGAATCTTCCTCATTCCTTCCCTTTCCCTCTCCTGAGAACAACCCAGGACCCTTCCTAACTTCCTTGGACAGCTGAAATATCTAGAGAGGAGAAGACAGTGAAAGTGTTTTGGTATGACAAGTATTTTATTATCATAAATATTCTAAATTTTCTATGCTTTACTCACATGTCTTTGTCCAGAAGTTATTGAGTTGCTGCTGTGTATTAAACTGTGCTGGGTACCATCTCTGTACAAAAACACTGTAATGCTGTTTACTCCTCAGCTGTTAGCTGTGGATCACTGCACAGCTCATAAATATTTTTTTTTCTCATAGTCATTGTTCACTAATAGAAAGGAGAGAGGGATAAAATTGTTATTAGAATCTTGTACTGAAAAGATCCTGCTTAGAATATTTAGTTCCTCTAAATATAAAAATATAAAAATAAGTTTATGTCCATGTTTTTCCCTGTATTTCATCTGTATTATTACTCTCAGCAGCTCAGACCATGTAATCAGAGTAATTGACTGGGAGTAGTTTCATTTCTACACATACTTTTATTCTTAGAAGTTATTTCATTTCAACATATAGCAAAAAAGTCTTTCAGTGTTAATGCCTTGGATGATTGATCTCTGTTTAAGGAAGCAAAACTGGATTCACTTGCTTTGGAAAATTTTGGATGGTTTCTCTGTCTTTGATAAATTGCTGGAATTGCAGAATCTACTGGCAAAAAAGGGAAAGAGTCTAGAATAAAAATTGATAAAGGCTAGATGGAAGAACTTTGTATAGCAAGACACTCCTTGGTAATTTTGTAATGAATGGTTTTGCACACATGGACAGGAGATGTCACAAATAGAGAGGAGTTTGGATTTGCCTTCATATTCTCACCATAAAAACTTCCAAGGTTGTGAAAATGCAGATTCTGTAAACCTTACAGTTGAAGAACCTGGATGTTTTATGCTGCACAATCAAGAACTCTCATGTAATTATTGGGATATGTTCATGCAAATATACAGACAAAACATAGTGTCTCCATCTGATAGAGTGATGGATGGGTAAATACTGGATTTTCTTTTCCCTGTTTCAAATTTGAGTGTCACTAGTTAGAATAATGTTGATAGTAAAGATACTATTACCCAATTCATTTTTCTTCAATTTAACAGTGTTCTTATTAGCTTAGGTCTCTAATTTTTTTCCTTAAATTTAGGTACTTGTATATGAAAACCTGGAAGTACAAATATGACAAGAACTAGCATATCGTAGTTAATGTGACAGTGTGGAGGGTCCTTTAAAATTGGCCTTGATAGGGTTTTTTTGTTAGAGTAGGAAAATACTATGCTGTCTTATCTGCAAATCCTCCATGAGGTGTGAAACACAAGCAGATTGAGGCTGATACACTTTCTAGTTTTGTCTTCAGTTAGAAAACAGTTCTGCACAGCAAACAAGCCCTTTCTGAAACCTGAACTGTAGTTGCTGTATGTATGTAAGTTTTAAAACCCAGAAAGTGTCACTGAAACCATTATTAAAATTCAAAAACATATAAACAACAAGTAATAGCAATATTTCATCATACAGGTTTAAATAATGAAAAGCAGTTGCTTGTGGTCTCTTTGATTAAATCCGTCATATGTGTATAAAGCCATATTTGGTTGGCACTTAGCCTGTGGTTCAGGGGATTATACCCCCCACTGGTGTGGCTCCAGGCTGGATTATCTTTTGAAATCCTAAAAAGCTGCTGTGACTGCATAGGGCAAGATTTATTCCTGGTAGCAGTCAGAAATCTGTAAAGGAACATAGGGATTGCTATTACTAGATAGAATCAGTGTTCTGTCTAGGCCAGTATCCTGTGTCTGACAATGGGAAATGTCAGAAATTTTAGGGGAAAGTACAAAACTCCAATGCCAACAATATTTCAGTAAAGTTTCCTCTCCAGCAGTAAGCAGTTAGTGACTAGTTTATCCTTGCTTCAGGAGGATTTAAGTTCTTTTCTCCTGTATTCCTCTAGCTACCTACAGAAACTGGTGGATAATTTTTTTGCTTATATTCATTATTGTGCACATGTTTCAAAGAACAAAACCAGGCAGTATCAACTATCTTTTTTTCCTTTTTTAATTAGTTTCACACATATATGTTAGAAAATACTTATTTACTTTTAATTTAACTGTGTCTCTTCATTTAACTAATTGTCTTTGGATAAAAGGATTTAAAAATGTGGGTTTTTATGCTGTTTCATGTTATACATGTCTACAAATTTTCCTTCAGTTCATCCATCATAAAAAACTGGACTAGTAAAATATTCTAACCCATTCTAGTATTTCTTATGTGGAGAGAGGTGGAAGGGAATCCTCACATCCTTGACATTTTTGCAGATTCCTTCATTTTGCAACGTACTCTTTTTTGGTAGCCTGACTAAAAGTAACTCTTCTCTGGGGATCTTTTTTTCTTTAATAAGAGGTAAGGCAGTAAAAATAGTTCCATGATTATACCACATTTTCTTGTAAGTTGCCCAGTGGACATACTGAGGCCTGACTTTGATTTGGCCAACAAATGGTTTCAATTGAGCAGGTCTGCTGAAGACTGACGATTTTGCTGGGCGAAATAACCTGCCCCTCATTAAAATGTAATAATTGTCTGTAAGATTTTTTTTAACAAATGCAATGCCTTTTCCATGTGTTATCTCAAATTACAAATATGTTGGTGCTGATAATTATTTCCATATATATATTATCATGTCCTACAAGGCCTGTAATTTCCTTTGACCTAAGCTGTAGTTTGATACATTATTTGATCAGCACTCTTAGTGAGTCATTTTATCCATATGTATTTAGTTAATTGGTTATTTTTCTCCCCACCCATGTTTATATATAATATACTCTACAAAGGAAAAGGAAATCTGACTGCTTGCAGCTGAGTCTAGTAAAAGAGCAATTAGGTTCTATCAGAGCCAGCAGCTGTCCGTAATGAATTCTGAATTAAAATTATGAGTGAAGAAAATAATCCAGCCATCTGCAGGAAATGTGAAAATATTTTTATAACCCAATAGCTGAATTCTGGAAAGGGGTATCTCTGAGACTTCCCAGCTGTACCTACATTAAATTCCGGAATATCCATAGACACAGAGTATGCTGGAACACATTGCATCAACTTGGCTACCCGGCATGTTTGGCTAACTTCGAACAGGCTGTATTTTTATCTAAAGTAATCAGCATGAAAGTCTCTTTAAATCCTCTCCCCGTGTCTGTAAAATGCAGCTTTAAAAATAGTCCTGTTATCTTTTCATGAAGGCTTTCCAATCAGTATTCTGCCCTGAATATTAATCTTTTTTCATTTTTCATACTTTTATAGACTTAATTCAGGGTCTCATCACTTATTATCAGATTTTGTCAGTGACTGCTGTTCCAGGTAAATTCTGCATTGTGATGTCTATTTTTTGTCACCTGAACTTTTAAAACAATTTTTAATGTCATAATATTATCCAAGCTCATTTTACAGCTACCTTGAAACATCTATGCTAAAACTCCCATTATTTCCATTATAACCTACCCACAATTTTTGCTCATAAGCTCAAAATCCTGAAAAAAATAAGGAAGAGATTAGTGTCTAACCTCCAAATGACAAGTTGTGATTAAGAAATGTGAAATGCTTAGTGGTATTAACCTTTCACAACCTGAGATTCTGTGTTACAGAGAATTCTTGTTGGTATAAAGATTTCAGAGGTTAAGAAATGTTGTAATGAGTACCAGTAACCAAGATCTTCAGCAGTCAGGGAAGCATTGTCAGATATTAAAAAGGGTATTCATTTTTTTCAATGCTTCATCTAAAAAAAACCAGGACCAGCCTTCATATGAGCTCCTCAGTTTTTTTAACTCTGTTTTTACTCTGTAGCGTCTCACTGCATTAATACTGTGCTGCAACTGATTCAGTTTAAAACAAATCTAAAGGTGTCAACATCAAGTTTGTCTCATCATCTGAATGTATTCTGTAGGCAGGTATATCAGCTTTCCATTGAAAAGGAAGAGACATTCTGAGATGGAGATCCAAAACAATAGGTCTACTGCTAAAGTCGTACCACTTTCAAGGTTCAGGAGTAATTTACTGGTTATTTCCAAGTTTTCAGTGTAAGGGGGAGCAGAGGAGGGAGAAAAAAATGTTAAAAAATATTTGTTGACAGATTAATTTTGGGCTTTGAACTGTGATTGGTACTGGGAAACAAACAAACAAACAACCAAAAAACCCACAAAAAACAGTATGGACTAAAGAGTCCTGGTGATAATGTCCTCCTTTTGCCTTGTACTTACCAGAGTGCTGTGTCTGGATGACATCCTCAGACTTCATCACTGTTCCATCAGTCTAAAACCCAAGCCAGAAAAAATCCCAAGGGAAGCTGCTATTAGGAAAAGAAGCCATTGTTGGCTATAATAGGAATACAAACACCTAGAATTAGGCAAGGGTCCAGAGGACTCTGAAACTTGGAATCATCTTAGTGGCTAGCAAGTACTTTCAAGGTCTTCCAGTTATGCAGTCCTACAGAGCACATTTCATCCCACAATTTTTAATTCATTTTCAGATAGCACCAGTTCACCTTCTGTTACTCACACTGATAGGCTAATACCTCTTCTCCATGAAAATGTAATCAAATCACAGAAAGAAATATTCAAAAGTATGAAGCTACTTCTCAAAACATTCCACCCTAAGAATGCAAAGCAGGTTGAACTGCAAAGAAAGCAACAAATAGTTGTTAGCAGCAAGCAGCATAATTTCTGTTCATTGACTTCTCTGTTGTGCTGTAATCTTCACTTTTATTTATTGGTGATAGGATTGCAATGTACTTCCTCTGCTAAATTACCCAGAAATATCATTTTCTGTACTTACTACAGCTGTTCAGGCATAGATCTGTCTTTAATTGAAGATAACAAATCACAGTAAGATGTGTTTTTAAAATTAACCTTAAAATACTTTCTTTTTCTAAACTCTGTTTCAGTCAATTTTAGATTATTCTTTCTTTAGTGGAATGCATAATGTCAAAAAGGCTTTGTACAGTACAAAAAATGTAAAGTATGCACTGAATTTCAACAAATATCACAGAGAAGATATATTTAGGATAGTTACTCTGATGATAAGTACAGAATTCAGTACACTGTATATATAAGATTGTATTTAGAAAAGTAGGAAACTAAGAAGGAGAATATCTGAGAACTGAATTAATTTTGAAATAAAAAATCACAGTAAATCCTTGTACACAGACAAAATAGTACAGAGGAATAACGTTTATTTTAATTCCTTTTCTTTGTATGTCTGAGTAATTGAAGAAGTCAGATAACATAGTGATTAAGTAAGGTGTATATGTAAAAATTCTCTATGAAAAGAAGGATTATGGCATTTATTGTTATACAGAATCAACAACCATTTCTGAAGGGAAACCATGATTAGAAAAATACATGATACGAAATAAGGCCAATGAACTTTTCAGCTATGTATAATTTCTGCTATTTCATCTCCTAGGCAGAACAATAATTCATGATTTCAAGGAAAGAAGGAGGTAGAATATGTCACCAGTGATGTGACTCGATTGGACCAGCCAGGGTGGCAATTAAATAGGGATGGAAAGGATGAAGATTGTCTGAAAAACAATGTTAATAAGGGAGCCAACAAAAGCATAAGCTGTACACTCTATGGGACAATCTCTGAAGACCCCATAATGGGCTAAACACAACAATATATAGACTTTGTTACAGCATGACCGGAGGGCAGTGAACCAATGAACAATTACATTACCAAATCTGTAAAATATTAACAACCAATCATAAACAAGAACTCAGAACATTACCTTATATGGATCAACTCTATTAACATAACCTTTTCCATAATCCTGTTCTAATCTCCATAATCTAACCAGATGTTTCCCTTCCTAGCATCTCATCTCCCATGGCCTTAGATCAATGCCCACTTCATTGTCGACCAAGGCCAACCCACCCCAGTCCCCAGTCCCCCAATTCCCACAGGAATTGCTATGACAATTTGTCCCTTTAAAGAAAGAAGAAGCAATTATCAAAATTAATGGTGTACCTTTTCAATGGTACAGTTCATAAGGATGTCAGGCACCTGGAGGCTTAAGTGTTGATTCAAAAGAAGTGTTCTAAGATGATCTGATTTACAGCTGAGAAATGAATGGAATGCTTATTCCTTTTACAACTATATAGGATAGTGACATCAAATTTAGACAGTGCATTTCATTTTCCCTCCCAGGACATGTCTAGAATGTTATTTTTCAGAGTCCCAAACTCTGGCAAAATCTAATAAAAAGATTTCTGAAGGGGAAGTTGCGTCTGTAACTTGTTAGTTAATAACCCTTAATTGATCCTTTCCTCTCTGAATTTCTTTTTGTCATACATGTTATTCTGTAACAATGCATTTCACAATTTAATTATGTACCACTTTAAAAATGACTTCCTGTTTGTTTGAAATTCCTGTTTGCTTGAAATTCTCATCATTTCATTTCATGATCCTAATTCTTCTTTAGCAAGTAAAGAGCAAATGGTCATTTTTGTTTCATCTCCTCTATGTAACATTAATTTATGACTGGTGAGAGGATGTGAAGTGCTCTAATGGAATGTCATTGTTAGGAGGTTCTCTTAAATTTTTTGGTTTGTTGAACATTACTAATGCTGCATTTTTAGCCTGCATGGAAAATTGAGCTTTTAAAACTACTTTAGCAAACAATTATTTCCTGTACATAGAATTTATTAGAAAAATGTTGGGGAGTTTTAATTTCTGTGTTTTAATATTTGAGAGTTTGTGTTCAAGTTACAGTCTTGTAAGACAGCTTCTTAACCTTGATCTCTCCAGAGCTGTACTTGGGATTAGATGAAGAACAAATTTATTTCCTGAACATTCTTATACTTTTGCAGGTGCCTATTACAAAATATATGGGTTTAAATCTGGGGCAGTTATACTTGAAGAATTTATGGTAATACTAGAATTCTGAGAATGTAAAAACTGAAAGGAAAAACTGTTACTAAAACTCCACAAGTTTTAGTAAGTAAGCCTGGCTTTTGGGTTGTGATTATCCTATGCTTTTGTCTACTACCTGTGAAAACCAGGGAGACTGGTTGTAGACTGAATTTTATCTGCTTGTAGTGAAATATTCTCCTGTTTTCCAATTTTTTTTAATCCATGTTCTTTTTCAGACGTTTTATATGACTTCAGTGATAAATACAGTTGCCTCCATTCACAGCCTAGGGTTGAAGAAAATTCAATCAGTGATGTTTTACCACATGCTTTACATGTGGTAAAGCACTGCACCTAAGAAAGTGCTGAACACCATCCTTTTTGTCTGGTATCCAGCCATAACCACAGTGAGAAGGAAGGAAAGTCACTGGACACTTGCAGATAAATACTCAAAGATCTCTTATAAACTGCTATATAGTTCTTGAAGAAATCCAGTATCTCTTCTGAAAGGAAATTTCAATTTACATATTTGCACAAGGTCTTTATGTTATTTTGATCAGATGTGTCTTTTCAAAAGGATGTTCAGTGGTTTTATAAGGGGCTTTTTTTGCTGCTTCCTGGCAGGGGGGTGATTTTCTGCTCTGTTCTCATTTCCTAACCACAAAATGGGAAAATAATCTAAATATTGCTCTTGTGAGAACTACTGCAGAATTTCTGTGGAATTGGAATATAATCAATCATTAGAAGTTCCTCAATAAAATCCAGACCTTTTTATATATTTCCCATATCACAAGCAATTTCATGTACTTTCAGTTTATAAATGCAAGCTTCATTCAATCTGAAACAGTAATATTCAATAAAATTTTCCCCTGATATGAGTCAAAAATGTTCTACATGATTTTTGGTCCGTATTTTACTGTCTTTGCTTCCAATTAAATGATCTGTGAATACTGGTAATTACACTGCCTTCCTTTGCCAAATCACTGAAGTATCAGTAAAGGGTCATCATTTAAACAGCTACAAATTAATCACAAAAGCCAACCTTTAACACATCCATACAGTGATTTGAATTCAGAATGTCCCCCTTATGCCTCTTCATTTTCCTTTTTTGAATTGTAGCTATTTTAGCGGTATTGCATCACAGGACATTAAGCATGTTTCAGCTCATGGGACTGAGTCAGTTGTGATTTTAGAAATTGAAAACAAATGTTATAATACTGTAAAGGACAATATTTGAAGCAGTAACAGTTTCCTAATAGGCATGTCTATTTAACAGATATCTAGGTTTTCAGATTGAAAATGTAGTACTTCCACTAACTGAGGTGAAAATTCTAAGTTTGACAGCAACACCAGAAAATGCAAACCAAAAGGGCAAGAAAGTCAATAACTAAAGTAGAAATAATTTGTGAAATTATCGTTGTTAGCTGAATTATCATGGTTAGCAGATTAAAGACAGGGATTTTTTTTTTATTTCAGTTGCTTGTTAGTGAGGATTCAAGCTGTATGGCTTCCCAGCAGTGTATCATACCATATTAAGAAGGCTGTGTGATAGTAGAAGAGAAAGAGAAATGGGATAAAAAATAAGGATAGGATAGTTTCTTTTATGTAATAAGCTATTGTAGTTTGGAATCAGAAGGTATTGGGAGCAAGAGGGTCACATTTCAAAGAGGGATTAAGTTAAAATCTTCATAGCACTGGTTTCATTTTTATGTGGAAAGTCAGAAGAGTATTTTGGTAGACACACAGCTCATTTATAATGGGCAGAACTTGAATGTCGTGAACACCTTAAAAGAGTAAAATATCTTGCTGTATAAAATGATCCAGAGAGATGTGTGTCAGGAGCACAGTGAAGCCAAGTGCTTCCATAAATGTACTGTGTCCGTCCCTTCATCCTTACCATAAAATGAGTGCATAATAATGTGTTTGGATCTGCTTTCAGGATCTTCACAACTTCTCCATAAACCTGTAGTCTAGCAAATATCTTCTCTGCTAGAGTATGCTAATAAATATTACTCTTTGAGTTTGCTCATGGAAAAAAATAAATTTATAAATTATAATAAAAGACATGGAAAAAAAGAACTGAAAATTGCTCATTCCTGTTGAAGGTGCAAGATTTTAACTGGCTTGGGATTTTGCAGTTGTGGTCTGCAGGTACCAGTGCCTCTTTTTGATGTTCAGGCAAAATAAAAATGCCATATCCAGTTATAAACATGATGTTGGAATAGGAATTTAATACATTATAGGAAAAAACCCCATATTCTAGATTACTGAGAAAATCTGCACTGCCAAATGTTCATATGTCTCACTTGGCCCACACTTACTAAACTGATGAAAACTGATTGTGAAGAGTAATCATTGGAGGAATGATTTAAAACTTGATATAAGCCAATCTGACATACAAATGTGTGCTACTTCTGTTGATTTCCATTACAAGAACAAAAAAAACCCAAAGAAAATTGCTATAGTGAGACAGCTTTTTGAGGTTTTCTCCATTATTTTTAGCCATGTTAATGTCGACAGGTTTTCCTGAAATGCAGAGCTTTTATTATAGAAGGTAACTTAACTATTCCTTAGTTAGGATAGCCATCACTTTGTTTCTCTTTATTTTTTATTCTCTACAGCTCCCACTGATGAATGACACTGATAAGCAAATTTTCTTAAACTCAGAATACTGGTTAGTTCTTGTCAGAGTGGCATCTAAGAAAGTTGAGATTGATACATTTGGTCTGTTATCAGAAATCCTCAGCTTTTTGAAGGGGATCTGCTGCTAGGAGGAGTAATCCATGGCAAGAATACATTATTAACAACATGTACATCTGCTATCTTAGAAAGAAGACTTACCTCATGTTAGATAAAATAGCTTTCTGTTCTATACTTACTTCTGATTTGGTTATAAGAAAATTCAGTTTTCTGGTAATTGGCAAAGATTCTTAAGGTGTCATGCAAGAACTAAATGTCTGACCTTGCTTATCGATTTCAGGATGGATTTATGATATTTAATATCTCTGGAAAACATAGAAACTGTAAGAAATTTTGGCTTTTATATAGTTGTCCTCTAGAAGCTGGGTTATAATTATTTTTGTTTCTTTCAATTTATACTCAAAAAATTGCAGTTTGTGGGGTTCTTAAATATTCTTAATTTAGCTAATGTCAGTGTCTTTAGGGTTCATAAACTGTTGCCTAATATACTATGTACTTCATCATCAATCACTAACTGAAAAAATTTGAGCATTTAGAAAGCCTGAAACTATCATTCATTGTTACATGTGATCATGATGTGACAGAAAAATAATGTACAAACCCATTTACATTTTACACTTTACCTTTGTTTAACTACACGTGTGCAAGTAATTGAAATGAACCTTTGTGAAGTTCAATCATACATGGCTGCAAAAAGGTGCTCTGATTTGATTCAGTACAGTTGGCATCCGAACAGTTGGATTTCCCCCAGCCTACAGCTAGCACAGCTATCTAGTCATGGGTCTGCATTGCAAAGACTAACAGTATGTCCTGGCCAAGTGAAACAGCAAAGAACAAAACAGTGTTAATAGAAGCCCCATCAGCAGGGTTGGGAGACGGATGGAAAGTTTACCAGCAAAGTATGATGGAAATATGTAAGACTCATTTTCTGTTAGATTATTGTTTGCCAATAAATTTACCTCTGTAAAAAGAATAAGTAGAAACAGCTTGTTTAATGACTTAGAAATCGTACTATAAATAAACTTTGAATTCTTAGATGATTCATCATCTCCAGTAATTTCCATTTTTAAGAACATCCATTTTGAGAATATGTTGCAAGGTGTTTTATTTATGTTCTAGTCAAACCTGAAACTGCAAGATGAAAAGATCTCGTGTAAAAAGCATTGTGTTCTCAATTGCTTGGAATGGATGTTTAAGGAGTTTACTTATTTCAGGGCACCAACCTCTTTCGTAAAAGCTGATGTTCATATTCAGAAACATGTGCTGTTTAAATCAGCATTGCAAAACTTAAAATTTGAATGATGTAAAAGTAAGCACAGTGAATGAAACAGTCCATGTTTTCTCTCCCATGTTCATTTCTTTTAGTGCTGGAGTCGGCAGGACTGGCTGTTTCATTGTGATAGATGCCATGTTAGAGAGAATAAAGCATGAAAAGACTGTAGATATTTATGGCCACGTAACTCTAATGAGAGCACAGAGGAATTATATGGTTCAAACTGAGGACCAATACATCTTTATCCATGATGCACTGCTGGAAGCAGTGACATGTGGAAATACTGAAGTGCCAGCCAGAAACCTGTATGCATATATCCAGAAGCTGACACAGATAGAAACAGGCGAGAATGTCACAGGAATGGAACTGGAATTTAAGGTACTGGGATTTTATGTTGTGGGTAACCAAAACCAAATGGTATAACATTGAAGCTGCTCTGTTCTCCACCAGTTGTGTCCGGTAATCAAAAGATAAAAGACACCATTAGACTAAAATTTCAAATTAGGAAGAACATTCTTTCTAAAAAGTATAGTTCAGTTCTCAATGGGTGTCTGGACAAGAGCAATTCAGCTGAGGGTGATTTACCATGTTCCTTTATTGTTGCTATATCTTGAAATAAGTATTTGTGTAGTGGTTTAATACGGGAGTTTGTCGAAATACACTAATGGAGCAGACATTGTACTTATATAAGGTATTACAGAAGCTTTACAAATATTTGGGTAATGCAATAGAGTATGAAAAAGTAAGCCTCTGAAGCTGAAATTATTCATTAATGGCCACTGAGCAGAGATTATAAAACCTGATAGTGTCACTTGTCTTTGTTATACCTGGCCCTAATTTTTTTTAAATTTGTTTTCAACAGCGTCTTGCTAGCTCTAAGGCTCACACTTCAAGATTCATCAGTGCCAATCTTCCATGTAATAAATTCAAAAATCGCCTTGTCAATATTATGCCATATGAATCCACAAGGGTATGCTTGCAGCCTATCCGAGGAGTAGAAGGCTCTGATTATATTAATGCCAGTTTTATTGATGGATACAGGTACAAATAATGATGTGTTCTTATCCGTACTGTTTTAAAAGTTTTCAAAATTGTTTATGTAATTACATTGAAAATAACAAAACTGAGTATTGAAATCTAGTATTATTTTTATCTGTTCAGGGCATGTTTGATTCAGTATTTTTTAAAACTTTAATAAATAATATTTTTACCCCATATAAAATAGGAAAATGTTGTAAATTACATAAAATATTAAGCATTATATTTTTATCTTTGTTTAAACCAGCAAGAGCTCTCAATATGCTTTACATGCTGAAAGTTAATGATATTTTAAGCACGCTCATGATTTGGGCCCCTATTTCTTCACTTTGTTATGCTTAAAAGGATGTATAGAAATAAGATACATGAAATATACTCTGTGTGTCAAGGTGATAATCTCTGGTTTTGGAACACTGACTAAAAGTTGACCTAACTACTGAAAGCCTTTTGCATGTCAACAGGTGTGCAGCCCACTGGCATCTTTGTGACAACATGGAGCAATATGCCCTCAGCTGACTTAAAGCAGCTGCTTGAAAAAGGCATGAAAGTTAAATGGCATTTTCGGCCCATGTTTGCCATAGTTTAGGTGTGTCTGAGTAGCCAAATCCACAGATCATTTTCTGAGCCTCAGTTCATAATTGAAAATGAACTTCATCTCCACTATCACCCACAAAGGTGTTTCTGTTGCTTGAAAGAAGCAAGAACAACACAAATTGGTCATCATCTTACAAAGCTGTTGATCAAATCTTTTAACAATTCCACTAGTGGTAGCTTCCACTAGTAAGAGGATATTAGGATCTGGAAATTCACACTCCATTCGCAAATTTTCTTCCTGCCTTACTTTTGCTGGAGGCATTAGACTGTTGAAATGAAGTTAATAAAGAAACTGCTTGATGCTATAATTCCTAAACTTAATAGATTGTTAGACAGTTATTTCTATAAAATGAACCAGCACAACTAAGTGTTTCTTAAGTGCTTTTTACAGCACACAAAATTGAGCAATTAGAGTTGCATTAAAATTTAAATAATAATGATAAAGTCATACATCATAATATTAACAGAGTAATTTTCCTCTCAAAGTTCTAAAAATAAAAAGCCATCATTAGATTAAACAATCATAATAAGGCTTTAATGTGCTCAATATTAATAGTATATACATTTTCCCTCCAGATAATGTTTTCATATAAGCAGAGAACATGAGTTCTCTGATTAAAATAATACTCTTAATTTACTTTTTTTTACATAGACATCAAAAAGCTTACATAGCTACACAGGGTCCTTTAGCAGAAACAACTGAAGACTTCTGGAGAATGCTCTGGGAGCATAATTCAACAATTGTGGTCATGCTCACTAAGCTACGAGAAATGGGCAGAGTAAGTACTGCTCTAATATTCCTTTACTAAAATGTTACTTACAGCAGCTTTTTTCATTAAAAATATTTAATTGTTTGGAATTTCTAAAGATGAGAATTTTGCTTCCTTCTCCTTTTGAAATAGGAGTGGCCTTCCTTGTCACTAGGTATAAGTTTTTCCAATCTGTTGGTGTGTTGCAAACTAGACATGGCACATTTTTGTGGGACACACTGAGGTTCAGCAAGTGGGTTTGTATGCTGATGTTCCAAGGTGTGCAGAGAGACTATTGGTGTCTATTGAAAAAGAAAGATCTCTTATTTGAAAACTTCACTTTTACAGCATCTCCTTGTAAAAATGTTAAAAGAAAATGTGATATTTTTTAGATCTGAATGTCTTCTCTGTGTTCTGTGCTGTAAAGTTTCAGCCCCCAGTTTACAGTTTAAACTCATTTCATTGGTACTCTATATACTGAAAAGAATGAAGCAGTCTCCTATCTGGGCAGGATTATGTCAAGAGAAAGCTGGCATTTGATAAATGAAATCTGAGTTAGGCCATGTGTCTAAGAGAATAGAGATTATTCAGGACATGGCTAGTGGATGCAGAGATAGAGTCCTTGCTCCAAGCAAGGGGGACTTGCTCCAACAAGCAAAAAGAAAGAACATTGAAGGTGGTAGCAAGACTTAAATTGAAATAAAAATTTGCCATTGAAAATTAGATTAAGGATAGCTCTTGATACTGATAGACAATAAAACTGAGCAGAAGTAGAAGCAAGATCAGATATACAGTGACCAATGAGAAACCCTTTGCAATGCAGTATTAAAGGTAATTTTTTGCTCTACACCAACAGAAGCGTCTCATATTCCTGTCACTATTGACACTTTCCATGAGTATTATACTTAGCTGAGTAAAAAAGGGTTTATACCAGTTTATGGTAATGCTCTCAAGTAATAGGAAATGTATTTTGCTTTTTTATTTCATAGGAAAAATGCCACCAGTACTGGCCTGCGGAGCGCTCAGCCAGATACCAGTATTTTGTGGTAGATCCTATGGCAGAGTACAACATGCCACAGTATATTCTGAGGGAATTCAAGGTTACAGATGCAAGGGTAAGTCAACATAACATTACACTTGTTCCCATAAGTTTAAAAGAAAATGTCTATTTCTTTCTTTTTCTATGTTTGGGGTTTTTAAAACTTTTATTATTATTAGGAAAACCCTAGAGATGTACTTTCTACAAGCAATAATAAAAAAGCAGATGAAGTTATTTTTAAATAAATGGGATCTTTCTGTAGGAATGATTGACTTCATTCAGATCTAGCATCTGGGCAGCACAGTTTTATAGTTCTGAACTATTTGTGCCAAAATACATTGGATTATTTGAGGACCATTTTTCTCTTTTTCCTCATTTTCCCCTTGATCATTATTGCGTACAATTTTTACCACACAGAATGTTGTTTTGTTGTTTTGCATCACCCTTGAGGGTGAGTGAGTATGAAGGTTAATACACTGAGATTTTAGAACTGCAGAGCAAATGACATTCATATGAAAAGCTGGACAAGCTTTGCACATTATAATTTGATTTTTCATATAGCATATTTTCAGCTCTGTAGTATATCTGCAGAGTAGATACATGCAGCTGTGACCTTAGCATCCTCATTTTCATACTTCATTTCTTATCTGAATTCCTGAGTCCAAAACTGAGTACTCATAAACTTTTATATATATTTGGCATTTTTCAGACTTGATTTCTAGCACTTCAGTCTGCATGGCAGGAAAACATAGAGTCAGCCTCTGTTGCTCTAGGCACTGTGGAATAATACTTGTTCAAGCAAAATATATGATGTACTGTCCAGGAATAAAATGAGTGGCTACTCAGAGTTGCCAGCATCCAAAATATTAGACTTCCTCATGGCTTGCTAGACCCCTGCTTTTAATGTGCACCTCAAGTAAAATTGGATAGTCTTGTTAGTATTGTATCAAGTCAGCATATGAATCTTTCTTTGGCAAATGAGATTTAGGTGTAGGTTTTTTTAAAGAAACTGTAGATACATTGGATCTGATTTTCATTCTATTTGCAATGTAGAGAGGATCATATGACTCATAGCTTCTCTGACCTATTTCTGCTTGAAAAAAGTAGGGAACAGGCTCCTAGTATCAGTCTTTAAACACACTTGTAAGCAGAGATAGTCAAATCCAATTTCACTGCAAATATCCCGATAGTTTTAATTGATTTCCTGTTAAAAATCTCTCTGAAGTTGGTAGAGTTATTATGTGACATCATTCATAAAGCTCTGATCGCAAGATTACAGTTGTAACAAAAAGCCATAGCTGTAATTAAAGTGTCTCCAAACATTTGATATTTTAAAAAAGTTCTTTCAAGACTAAGTATTGTAGAATATTTAAGAAAGTCTTCTTACCTACAGCTATCTAACCAGTAAAAAGAGGTAAAATAATCAAATAATTAAATTTGACAGAAGTAATTTTATTTGACATGATATTATTAAACTTCTTTTAAAAAGCATTAAACACATTGAAAATCCTGGTATGTCATTTTACTATCACCTGTTGTTGCTTCTTAAATTTTAAAAACCTCTTTATCTTGATGGTCCAAATTTTCTTAAGCTCCTTGGTGAGCTGACAGCACCATCCCAAATTTGGAGTTATGCTGGAAAACTACAGCTCCTTCCAAATTTACTGGAAGAAGTGGGAAATACTTGTCAAAATGTACATTATAGTTTTTCTCTAGTTAGGCTTTTGTGGCTGTCACACCCAGTAATTGAGCTCATTTGACTAAATTGTTGCACTCGAAGAGTAAATTCTGTAGTGATTGCGAACATCCTCTCTCCCTCTCATCTCCAAATCCATCTGTATTGTTACAGTACCATCCATGCTCTCACAGAGCCAAGATGACCATTTATTCCACAGGAACAAAAAATGAGACAGTGCACCTGTGTAGGTGCAAGCAGTAAGCATCTGGTGTGGAACTCTGTTATTTCTGAAACTGAACTGTGAGTTGTCGTACAGTGAAATTGACCTCTGTGTCTGTTTCAAGTTATTGCTTCTGACTGCTTTGTACTCACTTTCTCTAGAAACTCAAGAGGTCAATATGTTGGGCCAGTCCTATTTAAGGCTAAGCTATTAGTGATGGCTATAAGAGAGTATTATAAATTCTAAAGCCCAATCAAAAGACAATTGAATATCCCCTGTGAGGAGGAAAAATAAATCCAAACGGTCAGCCACTAAATGGGATGATACATTAAAAGCCCTCTGTGCCTCATAGGGATCTCAAAGTACTTATTTTGATAACTAACTGTGCAAACTGTCACAGTATTTGAAAGTAAAGATTTTAATAAAATTTGGCATTTGTATCTGGACTGCTGTTGGCAAGAATTTCATTAAAAGAAATCAACACTCTTTATAATGTCAGTAGCAGAGGGAGCTGTAAGAAATTGCAGTTCAGTTCCCAATATGCTTTAATGCTTGTCTAACACAGACTAAGTAACTTTACTCCTCTGCTCATTAAATGACGTTAAATAACAGAGGTTATTGTTGTTTCACAGACATGCACTGGAATACTGAGTTACTGAAGGCATGAAACATTCTAATACAGTTGATATATACACTCCAAAAAAGAAATATTTCACATTAGATCTACTTATGACAGAGAAATGTGTTAACTTGCCAGTGACAGACTGAACTTACATAAATTAGTGCATTTCTTGCTTTTTCTACCTGGAAAAAGTTACTATTACTTAGTGTAAGTCCTATCGGGGTCTGAAATTGCTGAAGAGTTGCCATGTCCTTAACATGTTGCAAGTAAGCAATTTCAGCTTTTCTTTCTTTACTTTAGAAGAATAGAAGGTTATTTTGAAGGGAATCAACCTCTACTTGTGTTTTCTTGATAAATTTATATCATGTGCCTAAGGCTATCTGGAGAATGCAATTTCATTATGTCTTTTTTTGCAGGAAAATGGGATTACAGAGACCATTATCAGAGATGCTTGCATTAAAAAATACCATTTTTGGAAGTAAACATTTAGTTCTTTCTGTTGATGCCCACAAGAAATCAAATTGGGTGAACATTTTCAAACATTACATATTTTTTTAAGTGGAGAAAAGTGTTTCACAGATACAGAGTACTTTGTCTATATTTGCCACAGTGGTCTAGTGGAAATAGTATGGGTGTCCTCTCATGGAGTAATTGCTGCTACATAGACACATTTTTTTCTGTTTTTCTCACTCATCTGCGACACAGGAGGCAAAATCCCACAGAACCAGAGGAAATATAAAAGCAAAGTACTGGGGTTTCCTTTGATTATATTTTAAATCATTTCTATATAATTTCAAAGGTCTATAACAGCTGAATGTTTGTGGTCCAAGGAAAAAGAGATAAGGATTGTTCTTGCCTCCAGTATAACTTGCTGCTTTTTGAGGGAAATCTCCAGGATTAATTTCAATTTTTCATGACTTTTACTTAGAAGAAATTTCAATTTCTCATGAGTTTCACTCAACAGAAGACCATTTTGAAGACATGACAGGGTGGGTGCTTAAAAAACATGATGTCTAGAGATACCAGTTAACATCAGTAACACATATGGCCATGATTTTGAACATTTTAGCTGTGCAGATTGACAGTGTCAAAATCATCAATGTTTGAAAATGCAGAACAAGTTTGCTTTATCCATTTGTGTTACATTTTTTCTGTGTCCTGACTTTTTAAACATTAAATAGGCATATAGTACAAGTTGGCATTTAGTAATTCTAGTGGCTTCATTACAAGAATAATTATGATGCTGTATTCTGCACTTCAAAGAAATCTGTTAGCATTCCTAACCACGGGGATTGAAGACCTTCAGATGGCTTGTTTTGAGAAAGGAAGCTCTTCCTCTCAATGTTAACTAACTCCAAGCTGTTAATTAATTAAATGAACCATTATTGAAGAGAAATTTGTTAAACAACTGGATCGTTTATCCATCTTTTTCCAGGAAAAATTTTCAACTCATAGAAAGCTGTTCACTATTCAAGATAACATCTGCAAGGAGGGTAATGACTAAACAAGTCTTATCAGTAAAGATATTCCTGCTGTGAAGTAGTTAAGCATATCTCAGAAATGGAAAGTCAGATTAGATGACCTTATTCTACCTGATCTGTATATAAAGGGATTTGTAGTCCACAGGATTCAAAACATAACATACCAAAAGATCACATACCCTGGTGGCTTCAGGCACACTGTTTACACCATCAGAATGCCAGCCAACCCTCCTATACCGTGTGGAAGAGAATCCATGCAATATTGTTAATGAAACTAACAGTAACACCTCTGGGTGAAACAGTTTCCATAAATGGGATCTTAGCCATTCCCCAGCTCCTCTCAACATCCTTACTTTCTGGTTGTCTTTATTTGCTGACCAACTTTAATCCACAGCAACATGCATTTGTGATACATTATTTGTGTCTTTTGTTAAAGGATGGTCAGTCCCGAACAGTGAGGCAGTTCCAGTTCACTGACTGGCCAGAACAAGGAGTGCCAAAGTCTGGAGAAGGATTTATTGACTTCATAGGCCAAGTGCATAAAACAAAAGAGCAATTTGGTCAGGATGGACCAATATCTGTGCATTGCAGGTAAGTAAACAAAGCTTAAAAGCAAATTATATGCAGATTTGGTTTTTCTCTAAAGCTGATTTGCTGATTATGGTGAATGTGTATATTTAAACACCATTTCAGAGGCAAACTATCAAAAAATGTAATCAAATGGAGGATCTAAAAAGGAATACAATTAACTGCTTTCAATTTGTGAAATGGGAACTGTTCTGTGATAGTCCATTTATACAGAAATGGTTCTTCAGAAATATGTGGAAACACATGATTTTTTCACTTATAAATGCCTCTAATGCAGTGTAAAAGCAGTCTGGTCAGTGCTCACATGGAATGCATAGGAAGAGCCTTTTCACAGGCTTCTACATCAGATATTATTTCCACTAGAAATTGAAAGTGAGACTGTTACTTTGGTGGGAATTATTAGCGGCAAACAAGCTAGTTACGCCTCGGTGGCACATTAATAGCAATCAAGATGAGGCAAAAATAAAAGGTAGCTATCTCAAGAAAGGAATGGAATAGAAAGTGGTATTTAGAAATTTTGCCTGTCAAAGGAATAACTGAGGTTTGAGTTGATGAGTTATAACTTCAGAACTTAGTGCTCATTTTTGATGTGATGACTTCCCTCAATTCCTTTGCAATTGATATGCAGATGAAAGCAGCTTGCACAGTGGTTATGAATAATCCAGCACAGGCTTTTTAATATTCTTTTATTTTTTATTTATTTTCTCTACAGTATTCTAGAGTCTATAGCAGATGGCCAAAAATAATATCTTTATCTTTTATCTCTTATTTAATAAATTGTTTTCTAAAAAATCCATTAGGATTTTAGATACTCATTTTTGTAATATGAAATTATTTTTGTAGATTAAATATTATTATTTATATAACAGAGATGCAAAATACTGACACAAGTTGCAAGTCCTTACTGCAAGCCAAGTAGTGCCCCAATGCTATCATGAAGACAAATGAATTTACTTGAGCCTAGTAAAGAGAGGGAAAGGAATTCTCATCTTTCTGAAGTCAGGAGTAAACAGCAGTTGAGTTCTTCATGATCCTCTTACCTGAAAGACAGACAAAATAAATGCATTGAAATACTTGAATCCTACTTTTCTTGTGTGCCTTAAATTTCTTTTATGGCCTGCTGAGGAGAATCGCATTGCAGAGCATTGGTTGGGATTCATTACACAAGGCATATGAAGGACAACCCAGATAAGAATAAGCCTTGTTCTTCAACATTAATGAGTTTTGAGAGGACATGAGTAATAAGCAAGATTTATGCTTTTATGCAGATGAGAAAATCATGTGATATTATTCTTCTAGGTTCTTTGCACCATGCAGACTTGTCCACTTGTGACTACTACAGTAAATACTGCTTACAGTACATTATATATCCCTCCCAAATGGATATTATCTTTCATGGTAAAATTATGGATTTCTACCATTGTCTTTGCCAGAAACAAAGTCAAATCCAGTGTAACTAATCATGGCTTGGTTTTTAAATGTCTTTATCATTATTGTAATGACAATTAAGGGTCTGGTAATCCTAATCATCATTGCCAATGTTGGTCAACTTTACATGAATAAGAAGTGTTTCTAGCAAATTACAAAGTTTGTTTGTTTCAGGAAGCACAAAATCCTGGATACCTGCACTTTCCTAGTCTCTGAGGAATTACTGAAATAGTACCTCCAGTTTGTACCATGATGAGTTTTACAGTGAATTAAAACTCCCCTGGTGTCACTTCCTTTGGGTCTCCTTCGCACTCTTTTTTTCGACTACACAATTTTTTCACAAGCTTGTTTTCTCTGTTACACAGCAAACCCCCACAACCCACAATTCTAAATTTTCTCTTTCCCTAGCATTTTTAAAAATAAGTCAGTGTGCTGAATTTAAAAATTTAAAAATTTCTAACCTCATGAGGCAGATATTGAAACTATTTAAGAGAAAAGGACTGTTCATCTTGAAGCAAAATTTTCACTTCAACCAATATTAGATATTTATGTTCTTTTTATTCCAGCTTTTAGCTCAAGAGTGAGGAAGACCATTCCTAGAATGTATTCAACATGTATTTGTAGTAATAAAGTCTTCATGCTTACAAAAAATCAATACATCCACATAGTTCATTAAAGCATCTTAACTTTAGTTTCCAGTCTAAATTATAAAACACTGAATTGTAATGCATCATGAAGGATTTCTTTAAGTTTATTCTAGAACTCGTAAACATTTTTGGATGGGAATTGTTTCAATGTTAAAATATGCTTGCCACCCTAAAGGGACCAGGATCAATTCCATACAGGCTTTTCTCAAGATATTACAACTGATGACAAGTTAGGATTTTCAAGCAATGAGATCTTTCCATATTAGTGTCTCTTCCTCATTAAGTAGTGTCTCCGGTTACTTGCTGATTTTGTAAGTACGTAAAATGACAAATAAATTCTTCCTTTTGCTGGAGATTTCCAAGTAATTTTTTTAAAGTAACAAAGATTTGTCTAATATATGAGACCAAAAATCCTCTCAGATGTAGAATTTTTTTTTAATATTTAAATAACAGAGTAGGAATAGGAACAAGGAGAATTTAAAATGGTAATCTGCCTTCATTCTGCTGGTCATTTTCTGGGCTACTTAGTTTAGATCATACTGTCATCAGATCTATAAAGTTCAAGCTCGTTCCAATGAGCAGGTTCCAGGGTTTTTAAGGATGTTTCTTAATTACTAGCTGTCTAATTTACTTCATCAGGTACCTTACACTGCAATTGTTTTGGCTGTCCAGAACTGTTTTTATCCCATATAGGTAAATCATCACTGACAACATGATATTCTGTCAAGTGGTGTGTCAGTTGTCCTTTGGCTTCAGCAATCAGAAGGCACACAGCCCATGCAAAATGGATACATCCAATTGCAGATGTCTAATAGCCCTAGAAGTGCACTGACCTAGACCAAACACTAAAATGCCATCATACAATTTGAACATTCAAATTTCTAGTTTCATGAATTTGCTGGATTTCTGCCATAGTTCATAGGAACATTCAAAAGTTCTTCAGGATTTGCCTGTTGTTCAAGCTGTTCCATTCATCTGCCTGGTGAACAGGTCTCATAAATATTCAGCTTCCCAAGGTTATCTGGCTGCAGAAAACCTTTTGAAATTATTAGCATCAACAGTGAGATAACAAGGTGCTTAAGTTTCCACCCATAGAAGTTCAGACTTAGAAAGTATTTTTTTCTGCGTAGTTACCTCTCTCTTTTGTAAAGGATAATTAATAAGTGATAGTTTAATTTTAAAAGCTGACAGTTACTGGCTCTATTAAGGGCAAGAATATCCATCACATCCTGAGGATTAAAGTTAATAGCAGAAACCCAAGACAGAGCAGAGAGCAAATAAGCCATTTATGCTCAAAAAGATTTTTAAGACTAATGTAGACAAACATGGTAAATGCATATCAACATTGGAAAGCAAAGATCCAGACTTGAGTAAGACCTGAATTGAGATTTTTCTCTGTCCATTATTTGAATTAGAGGATGTATGAACACGTTCAATATTAAATGGACTTCCATACTTCTAACTCAAAGTAGAAGGTAAAATAACACAGTGAAGATGTACAAAACAGGATGTATACATGCGCACTAAAGTAAAGCAGGCAGTAAAATGCATTTTGACTTCATTGTCTCTTGTCAGTTCCAATGTATGTTATTAGCAATAAATGTTAACATTTGCCTTCACCATGCACTGATTATTGTATATCTGGATGAATAAACCGAGTCACTTTGCAAGGAAGACTGGAGAGTCAGGATGTACTCAGTAGATTTAAAGTTAGCTTGAATGCAGTTATTCTTTTGCATTCCATGGGGTAATTTGCTGTGAAATTTTGCTTAGTGAGCCTTTCCTCGTATAGAAATTTGTACACATATGGTGTGTTGTAATCACAAGGAATTTGTCAGCCAATTCTTTCAGCATTAACTGTCAATTAACATTTTTTTTTCCTTTTATTTTCTCTTCATTGTCTTCAACAGTGCGGGTGTTGGAAGGACTGGAGTATTCATAACCCTGAGCATTGTGTTAGAAAGAATGAGATATGAAGGTGTTGTAGACATCTTCCAGACTGTCAAAATGCTAAGGACACAGCGGCCAGCCATGGTACAGACAGAGGTGAGCAAAACAGTATCCATATGCAATGGTGATGGAAAAGAAGTGGTATTTACACAACCAAGAATATGCTCAGATCAAGACCATGTAAAACATGTTTACTGGTGTATCTGAAGTCATAAAGTGGCCTTGTGACTACAGGGTAAAATCTGCCATAAAGGTATTGCAAGGACTATTTCATGTTACTGCATTAGTTACTGCAAGATAAGGAAGAAAAAAATCATTTCAGTAGTGGATCCTAAATTATGGTAGTTGAGAAAAATCCATTTGTGAAGCATCACACATTTTCATTTGATCCTTGTTCCCTGGCAGAAATGTATGGTTGCAAAGAAACACATAAATTGTTTCTGCAGGTGGATCCACTGATTTTTTTTTTTTTACCTTGATCATGTCTGCAGACTGACACTTTATTATTTTCATGTTTTTCTTAACTTTGCATCACCAAGTAAGTGGCTCTTTGGCCTGAAAATCATAATGGTAAATTCAGCATTCAGGATAACAAGAGTGTAAATAATTTCTATGCTCGTAAGGGTGACATAGAGAAATAAAGAAAGGGATAAGTAGTATAAACCAGGTACCTGTGCCTGTATGCATGGAACTCTGTCATGTCATAAAGAATGTTTAAACATTATCAATTAATGTTGTGCTTAATTTTTGCCTTAATTTCTGAGCAGAAGACCTCGACTAAGTCCGAGCCAATAGGTTAGGAGAACCAACAAAAAGTGCAAGAGGAGGGAAACATTTTAGATCACTAAATTTAGATCACATAAATAAATAAATAAATAAATAAATTTAGTATAATGTGATTGACACTGGCCTTTAGATAAGGTCTGTGAAATTTAAAATCGTTCCCCAGAGTTTGCCATTTTCCATGAGAAAATTAAACTTGTTCAGTAGAAGCTGGGTAGTTTTAAGAATACAACTTCATAAAAACTTGTATGAAAAATACAGGTATTTATTTTTAATCTTGTCAGTTAGCCAAGTAAATCACTGTGACCATACTGAAGAGTTAATTCAATTTCTTTTCCATTACCATCATTCTTCTGGATAAGCAAAATGAAAGATGACTGCTTTCTGTCATTTTGGTTCCAAGAAATAACTACATATACAGAAGACTATGCCTCTTTGAGCCTACCTGACAAATGCAGAGTTCAGTTCTGCAATATATGCTCCCTCCCCCTGCTTTGACTTATTTCTGTATGCTACTCTGCATCCCCACTGCTGAAAGCAGAAGTGTTGTGTACGCATTTCTTCCAGGATTCTGTGGCAAACAAATCTCTCATTCAGTGTTATAAACTGCCAGGAAATCTAATCCTTATTAAACAAAGCACTTCCAGGTGGACCACACATACACTTAAAATTCAGGCATATGTGTAATGTATTCTGCCACTGGTCTAACTATTCCAGATAACAGAAATGAACTATTAGTAATCACACCTGCTCAGTGAAGCAAATATCTGATTCGTTTCCTGGTCTCTGGAAGAATTTTAATTGTGATCTTAACAATTGCAACCTGTGCAGTTACTACATAGCACTATCAGAAAAACAAACATCCCTGATATCTTTGAGCAATTTTTTTTAAATTTTTTTTTTTATTTTTCACTTTTTACCATTTAAACCAAGAATGGCAGTTGGAAATAAGTACACAGATGTGCCATTTTAGTGTAAGTGTGTAACAGAACATAACTGTGCAAAAGGACTGCTTTGTGGAGGTGAGAATAACACTAACTTAGAAATGTTGAATCCATCAGAAGTATAAGCAAATTTCTCATCACACTGAACTTCTCCAGGTATAGGTTGAAATGAAGTCTTTTTTATGTGAATAAGGTCCTTTAGTTCCCTATTTCTCTCCTAGTCCCTTGTCATGACACAGGCCAAGGTATCTTCACATCCTGATCAAAGCCTTTATTACTGAAAGATTGGGATTCCCTTGCTTTCTTAACATGACTTTTAACCTGATGGTTTTCCATACAGCATTCCATATTAAGGCTATGATGGACCTTTACTGTGTTGTATTAGCTGTAGAATTCATTGTATATTTTGCTATTATTTTCAAATACATGGGGGAAAAGCATCCTAGCATTTTCCTATCGGATAAAAGCTTTATGCTGATATTCTTTTAATCCAGAATAACATACTGTCAGTAGGTGGGTATATAGTCTCTGTACAAAAAGAAGCTGCATTCTGTGGAAAATGTTGCATTAAATGAGTGTCTGTCTTCATCTGTTTTAACTCAGAGTGGTTTTCTGTTGATGTCAGCAAGTGAATATTGCTGAACTGCAGATGCTTCTGCAGTATATTTGTTGATAGCTACAGAATATTCACTATTATTTGAAAGAAACTGGAAACCAACCAACAGGCTGACTTCTTTATACATTTGTTTTCTATTTTTCTTTCTCTAGGATCAATACCAGTTCTGCTATCGAGCCGCACTGGAGTATCTGGGCAGCTTTGATCACTATGCAACATAAAAACCCATTGTGGATTTTTATTGCAGGCCCTTTAAGATCCAGAGAGCCGCTTCTGAGCCATACGATGTGCTTTAGAAGTACTTCTTAACTCTTAGCTAAGGAGCAATTATTGGGGATATATAAAATAAAAAAAATAATTAAAAAAAAAGAACAAGCGGACAAAGATATTGGGGATATATAAAATAAAAAAAACAACAAAAAAAATACCCCACCCAACAAGAAGTATTCCATGTGGACCAAGAATTCACAGTTTAATAACCTAACCATAATAAAAGAATCCTGACCACTGAGGCGTCTGAAGGATATCATTTACAGATACCTCAAGGGTTCGACATTGGTTGAAGTTAAAGGGAAGAGGAAATTAATCAGAAAGAGTGATCGTCTTATTCAGGATTACATGCTTTTGCAAAGAGGAGTTTTGAGAACTGCAGTTCAGTGCAAGATGTTTATTGCAAGGTTGGGTTCTGGCTTCTCAAACAAAGCGGACTCTTTACTTCAACATCACCCTTTCCCATCTTACTGCTCATCATAACACTTTAGGGAAAATGTGGGAATGTTTAAAAAGAAAGTCCTTGATTTAGTTTTTTAGTATTGTAAAGATACTGCTGACCTGTGCTTCATTTTTAACTGTGTAAACTTTTTCCTTTTTTTAACAAGAGTTTATCATTCAATGAAGTGAATTAAAGAAAAGGTTGCATAACTGTTAATATTTTTGTTTAAAAATGTAGAATTTTTTTTAAGCTGTAGAACTGTTACCTGTAATATTGTGCTGTAGAAATGTTAGATACTTTGAAAATTTGCACATTTTTGTGCAGTCCTACAGTACCACAGTCTTGTTAGATATTAATTTTGTAGTTTTATTTGGGTTTTTTTTTTCTTTAAGAAAATATTCATTGTAATCAGTTAAATCAAAATGGGGCTTTTTGGTTTATTTTGGAATCAACAGGGAGGCGCAAAGTATAAAGATGCTGCTAGCACATACACACACACGCACACATAGGCACATGCACACTCACACCCTCTCTCTTTTATATATATATATGTATTACTGTCTACCCTTTTCTGACTCTGTGTAGTTGCAGAGAATACAGATTGATTCAGATACAGATTCACACACATGCACATAAACATATCAATCCTTACGTACCCGGATTTATCAAAGCATTGGGAAAGTTTCTCCACATTCTGCAATTATATCAAACTACAATTTTATCATCTCTGCATTTTTAAGGTCCATAAAGTTCTGTTTCAAAGCGAAGTGAGGAATGCACATCATTGATATTTAATGCCATCTCTATCCCAAATAATATGTCTATCCACATTTCCACTTGAACACACATACACATGCACACATACGGAGCACACACATGCACACTCTCACACAGAGTATGTGATTTAGGCTTCAAGTGAAGTTCAATATTTGTAACACTATAGTGCAATAAGAAATCATATTATTAAATGTAGGAGGTGTGCATGTGGGAAAGGTCAGTGCATATCCCTTTAGGAGGGGAGAATGTTGTAATATACTAGGTATTAAGATGTTTTAAAATTGTATTCAATAGTATACTGTCTATAGTGTGCGCTATATAATTTACATTTATCGTATGTAACAGGGCAAAGCCAAACACACATTGCTCTGTGAAATCAAACGTTTTGTGGCATACAGCATTGTTTGGGGATGCTGGGGTTTATTTTAATTTTACATTTAGAGTGCCTTATATTTGATGCCTATTTTGAATAGTATTTCTTTAAGTTAGCCTTCATTTGTATTTAGTTTAGTTTGTTTCTATCTCTGTTGTTCTTTTCATTTTAATACATGTACCAAACAATTTTGAAAAATATGCATTTCCAGTTTCTAACCGAGTATGGATGGTAATAAATGATAACCCAAAACACATAGGTAGTCAAGGCCCTTTATCTTTCCATATTTCTAATAGCAGAACAGCCCACAAATTGGAAATCTATTTCTGGTTGGCTTTTCAAAACCACTTTGTCAGTGGTTATAGTGTTATCTGTCATTGCCGAGATGTAGCAGCACAGTAGCAGTAGTTGACATCAGCAGTGCTTCAACATCTTTTTTTGTTGTTGTTTTTTAATTTTTTTTTTCCTTCAAATTTATTTTGGTCCAAGTCCTGCTCATTCACTTGTGTCAACACATTGCTAAAGTCAAACCCTTGCTTTCAGTGCAAAGGTTAGTGAAAGGCTAGCAAGACTGAGCCCACATGACGTGTTGAAGATTGACAGATTTTATTCCAGGAAAAAGGAAAATTCTCTAAACAGCACAAAGTACTTTTTTGAGACTCTAGGATGCCATTTACATTGACCTTGCTCACCATGTGTTCTGCCATTGTCAGTACATCAGCATCAAAGAATGCTTTCTTTGGGGTTTCAAATAGGAGCATTGCTGTGGTTTCTCAATGTGGCTTCAACATTTTTTGTTCTTCTTCCAATTTTCCTGCTCCTATGAGAAATAAAAATAAGAAAGACCAAACTTCAGCAATTGTATTTGAGCACTTTGTAATGAAAAAAATAGAAAAAAACCCAAACCAAAAAAAATCAAAACAGAAATATAAATATATATATATGGAATAGAAGTATTATAGAAGGCTACCTCAGAATGAGATTCTATAATGTACATCTGAACCAGAGAAGAATGTGCACTATGCTTCTTTCTCTTCTTCTTTCTTGATTTTTACATTGAAATAATTATTGAAGTGCCAGGTTATGTAGTGTGGTCATGTTCTTCAACTCAAATATAGGAAATCAGAAATACAAAACAAAGTGTCATTTTGGAAACATAGACTAAGGAAGGTTCCTGCACATTGGATCTCTACAAAGATCAGTGCATTTTCCCTAGCAGATTGTCTTGCAAGCTCCAACAAAAACAAGGGAGTAAAAGAAATAAAAAAAAAGCAGAGCCAATTTGTGAGAAAAACTGTTGTACAACTAAATACTCCTTTCAGGTTTTACGTTTCTTATGATAGCTCTTAGCATCATTGATGTGCATTCCACTTTCTGTATCCTAATATATGCATTATACAGTTAATTTAAATTGTGAGCATCTTTGTCTACATACATCATACATTTCTGAGCTTCAAATTGGTTTCGTCAGCATAACCAGTACGGTGCTATTATTTACGTTTGTATGTGTAGTTATGTCTAATTTTGTAATCAGTTGCAATGGGGAAAAAACCCACAAAATGTATAAAAATGATTTATACAGAAGCTTAATTTAGCTCTTTTTTTAACAGTTATTTGAGTGGTTAGATAGCAGAGAAGATGGCTGGGGGAAGGAGTGACCCTCTAAGGAGATTTGCACTTTCTATATATACCTTTGTACTATGCACTGCCCTATTGATTCTACACCCAATAATAACTTGAACCCATCTGTAAGAAATTGCTTACAAAATCCACTTGTATGTATTTAAAAGACACAGAACATATAAAAAGGGAAAAAAAAGCAACTGCTTTTTTTCCCCTTTTATTCTCTCCCATTTTTCTTTTTGTTTCTTTTTCTTTTTTTTTTTCTTTTCTTTTATTTTTCTTTTTTCCCTTGGTGCCCTGATACTCCACAGATATCAGAAGGCTGCAGGTCTCATTATAACCATCCGTTATGTGGCTTTGCCATTCAAGCTTGGAGTGTCTTTACAAAGATAATAAAAACTTGTCTTCTTTGCTCTTGTTTTGGATGCATAGACTGAAAAACTTAAAAAAAATTACCTTGTAAAATGGCTTGTTAAAAAAGATACAATTACCTCTAATTAGTAGTACGCGTAAATGTTTTACAGAATGAAAGGCGTGCTTTTTATTTTCTTACTTCGTTACATTGGTGGCAAAAGAAAGTCTGTATGAAAATCAGTTCTTTGCTGACACAAGTTCCATTTGTTACAGATGAATTCTAATAAAATGTCAGTGTTATGCAGCCCTGGTCTTCTTTCTTAAGCAGTACTTTTGGAATCAAAACTTGTTTGGTCCCTCTTGGTGATAAAGGAGTTTAATTGGAACTACAAAGCAGTCATTAATCTTCTTAACTAGCTGCTGGACAGTGGAAAATGCATTCTTAGGTTAGCAAATATATATCATCTTCAGCACCATGCTTTGAGCCAGCATATGCAAACCCTTTGGCATAAATTCTCATAGCTTCATGAGCTTAATTGAAATTATCACATTTTACATGCCTCTGGAGTTCCTCTTTATGCTTTAAAAATGTATCACTACACTGAGAAAATAGATTTCTCTCCATTCAAAGAGGGCAAAATATCCACACATTTGAGGTGAATTGTGAATTTTTAATTCCTGCAGATATGGCAGCTTCTGGGGTGAATCCAAAGTCACTTTTCAGAATTCAGTTACTGAAATTGTGGCAAGCTGTCATGACTTTTGACTGATTTTTGTTATGCACTGTATATGCAGTGAGTGCAAATGTAAGTCTGTGAGGCTACTATCCAAATACTGTGGTAGAATTTTTAAACACATCGGAAAAATTGTAGATGAATGAACACGCCAGGTGCATTGAGGCAAGCTACAAGGGACATGGCATGGCAATCTACTCAAAGAAAAACAAGTCTTGCTCTGTCTGCTTGTTTTGAAAGAAGGCAGGTTCTGTCTCCAAGATTACTTCGTAAGGGAATAGAGTCTATTAGCAATTAATATTAAGTACATGTTAATAAAGCATTCTCTGTGCTGGAAGGATGTGCAAGACATTAACATTAGGGTGATTTCTAAGAACGTGTATTGTTCTTGGCCTAATTTCCACTTTAAGATGGTGATAATAGTGTAAATGTGAAGCCTTGGTATTCTTACAGAGGCCTATTAATGTTTTTCCACTGACTTCTGTGGATTTTACAATTACTGCATTGCAGGCTGCCTTTGACTTGAACCTTTTTTGCGTAGTCTGTGCAAGGTGGTTTAGAGCTGTGTTATGTAAGGGTTTCTTTAACTATCTGAGTGGCTTTAGATGGTACCCTTTAATGTCAGCCTTGACTTCTTTGGATTTTCCTGTTCTGTGCGTCTAGCATGGACCATAATAAAGTGTGAAAATGAGTATTGACAAAAATATTTGGCTGTGTATGGCTTAATAACTTCTAAGTTAATGGGGTTTTAACAAAAGTAGTTCTATATTCATAATAAACACAGAAAAAAAAATATGTCACTTTGAGATCAGAAATGCTGTTCAGAAATGCTGTTGAGATGTGAAATTAACCCACCTCAAAGCAAAGCAATAGCTAAACAGACTTTCAAACAAAATAAAATTTGGATATTTTCTGTATTATACAAGCACTTGGACCAAATTCCTTAATTCCCATAATCTTTGGTGTTCATTCATGTTAGTATCTCTCCAAATGGGTCAGTCTTGATTCCAGGGTAATAAGGAATTTCCATCCATAAATCTACCCCTTGCCTGCTTCTCCCAGTCTGTGCAGACAGAAGGGGGACAGAAGTGAGCTATTGGTAATGTGATGAACCAAGTACTGAAAAAGGACTGATGAGGAATTTATGAAAAAAAATGGTTCATTAACCAGTGCCCTGAAGAGTTCATTAACAACTGGATCAGTACCTAGTGATCCCTGAAGAGTATTATGGCCATCACTGGTCAAAAAAGGAACAGGAAAAAATCTTTCTAGAAGTTGCTGTGTCTTTTTTACTTCAGATGCAAACAAGCCCCTTCCCCCTCTTAACCAGTTTTATAAGCAGAATGAAGTTAAATTATTTTTCACAGACTTTGGAACTTTGAGGAGACTAGCCAGCAAATTTGCTGATGTGTAAGCCAACATGGCAGTGATAAATCACTTCCTCTTCCACAACACCTAACATGAAAAAAAAAGATGTGTCTTGCCCATGGCATTGCTGAATTCTATGAAATAGCTTTGCATTTTGAAACCTTGAAATATGAAAGTTTTAGATAATGAAACTTCAACAACAGCACTGGATCAAATTGACAAAAATGTCCACTGAAGATACCAGTTGATATCAATACTACTTTCACTGTAAAAGTATATCTTTAAAGCAGTTTCTGAAGTTTGAACAACTGCTATTTTTGTAATTCTTTCATTTTGCCTGGGGAAAAAAACACTGATGGGGTGTGAGGCTGTAGGAAATTTTCATGCAAAGACCTGTGGCAATTTTTTTTTTTTTCAATTTAATTTTGGTTTGTTTACTTTTAACAATGTTGGGGGTTTTTGTTTGTTTTGTTTTGTTTTTTTCTTTTTTCTTAAGGAGGGACTATTAATGCAGTGCTACTGCACCTGTTTGGAAAGTTACTTGATTGAAAACCTAAAGGATTTGAATATCATAGCTATACTAATATTCAAAAGAATTTTCTCTTTACACTTGTGTTTTCAACAAGTTGGTTCTGTCCTCCAAATCTGCTTATGAGGAGTAGGGTGCAAAATGTGTTCCTATCACTAATACAATGAGTCAAGATGGAAGGAAACATCTGCTGACTAGCTTTCAGAGGAAAGCAGAACGATAACCTGAAAATGAGACATTGTAGTGCATAGAGATCATTTTGCATCTAGACTATAAATGGGATGCTTTTGAACCCAAAATGTATTCAGTTTGCTTCAGTCAGCAGAAGTCTTAATTATTGTAGTTGGAACAAGGAAACAACCTTTCTTTGCCAATAAAAGTACTTTATTGTATATTAAACAGCCTTATTGGATATAGAATGTAAATCTTTAAAGTCAAAACTGCCTAGAAATGCCTTTCCTTCTCTCAAACATAAAAACAAGAGAACAGAATATAAGATTTTCTTCATTGGAAAAAATTATTTGAAAACACATCAGAGTTTCTATACTTCTGGTCTTCAAAAATCCAATTTGCTTTTAAATCTAAAGGAGTTGTATGAGCCCAGCATTCTGCTGTAGCAGGCAGTTTACAAACATACAGCAAGTTCTTATACATTCAGTAAAAGAAAACAAAACATCATCTAGAAGCTCTAGGTAGGATTTTCAAGTTCACAAGCCGCATCAGCATCATCACTGACACTAACTCAAATCAACCAGTTTGCACCACCACTGCAAGGAATATAGTTCGAGCATTGTGATACTTCAAATTAGGCACACCTAAGCTACCAGAAATAGTGACTGATATTGAGTACATCACTGAATGCAGATGTGGCAAAACAGTCATCTTTCACTGGCAGCAACAAAATTAGGTGCTTCTGTTTCATACACAGAAAATTTTTATCAATGCAACATCCTCTCACTAGTCCATGTTTCCAAAGACTATTTTATGAGCATTTCACACATTCACACCTCCTGCTTGAATTCCTTTCATTCCATTTTGTCTGTAAAAGTTTCTTATTCCATTTTCATCAAATGCTTATTTATACTTGTTCTTTGATTGTTTCCTTTGGAGCTTAGTCCCTCACAGTTTTAGATAACTCCTACCCAATTTACAGCACCTTGCAGAAAACTAGAAGATTGAGAAAACCTGACAGATTGAGACCCAAACGTGCATACTCAGGTTAGAGGGAGAAATACATTCAGCCACATTGTAGGATATGCCTGCAGAATAAGTCTTATGTAGTAAGTAGGCATCTGAGCAGCATATCAGCATGCTGAAGTAGATCTCTCCGTTAGATAGAGAAGAGCTAAAATGTGGGCTTCTATTTAAACCTAATATAGGTATGGGAAACAATATTCCAAGTGGTATTAGGGATGTTTTGAATTTGGTTCATTGTAGTTTGATGGTTGTAGGGCTTTTTTATAGAAGGCAATAGGTATTCAAAATCAGAAGTTGAGTTTTTTTCTGGAGTTGGGGGATTTTTTGTTTTGTCTGGTATTGAGTTTGTTTTATTTATAACAGCTCTTACAATACTTTGTTTTAGATTTGTGACTGAAACAGTGTTGATAACACAGCAATGTTTTACTTACAGCAAAGCAATGTTCAGGGTGTTGAGGTCATTCCTGCACCACCTGGGGGTACACTAGAAGCGGGTAGAGAACACTGCTGGGACAGATGACCAAAGGGAAATCCTATACCAAATAATGTTGTGTTCATCAATAAAAAAAAAGCACGAAGAAAGGTAGATCTTCAGAGTTAGGCATTTGTCTTTCCAAGTAGCCATTGCATGTGATACCTTGCTTTCCTAGGAAAGGGTAAATACCTGCCTGCAGATGGGAAGCAGTGAATTCATTTCCTTGCTTTCACATGCAAAGATGTTAAGCATGCAAAGATGTTAAGCATGCAATGTCTAGTTTGCACATGAAACTGTCTTTATCTCAACCCATTTTTAATTTTGCCCATCTGATTCTCTCGCCATCCCACTGAGGGATGAAGTGAGCAAATGGCTGTGTGGAGTTTAACTGCTGCCTAGGATTAACCCACAGCATTTGGCTATAGTTTTTTATTGGCAATTGTAAATTCCAAGGCACACATTGACCAGAAATTTCAGATGATCTTCTTGGGGACACAATTGCAGAGAAATATTTTCTGCAGACTCTGTGCAGAAGAAACAGAATGAAAACAATGGTCAAGCACAGGGGTTACAAAATGGGAAACAAAATGCTACTGTCTAAAAACTAGATAGTAAGATGTGAGGGATAAACACTGCAACAAAGATATTAACACTATCAACTTGAACTGACTGAAGGTCAATTTTTGCACTATAAGTACAATTTTTGTACTATAGAAAAAGTACAAGTCTACAAATAAACCTCACAGATTAGGACTTTGGAACTTCAGTCAAAACATTGCTGTTACACATGGTACTCACCTGAGTGCATCAACAGCACTGATCTGTCAGGCTAATTGATTAATCCAAGGTTGAAAGACTCTTCAAAGAAGTGAAAGAGCTCCTATCCTTCCAGCATGCTACTTCTTATACCAAATGCATGTACAAATACATTTAGCATAAAGCCTTTTAAAAGTAAGTTTAAAATGATGAATATTTATTTCTTAAATAGGTATAAATTAACCATCTAGAAGAAAACAAAATTCCTTCTTCAAGAAAAGATTTTCATTTCCTGTTTTGAGCTCCTGACTAATGGGATTTTAGCTAGGTAATATCAAATAAGTAATATACCAAAAGCAAGATGTTTGGTAATTATTTAATTAAATAAATATCTGATGTTTGGTAATTATTTAAGGATGTGTAAAAAAGTTTATGTAGATTTGTTATGTCTGATTCATTTAACATGTGCTCTTTAGAAGTAATGGCAAATGAATATTGGGGCTCTGTGCACTGAGATTAGAGAGATTTTTTCATATCTTAAAATTAACTGAAAATTAATGGAGATAAGAGTGGATTTAGAAATTCTGTTAATTTATTCCTTAGAAGTGTTTTGTTAGTGTTTTGTTACATTACTGTTTCTTGACAATGTCTTCCGAGGACCCAGCTGGACATACTCCTGATTCCAAAATTGTTATTTTAAACAAGTAAATAACACTTTGTGTGATTGTGTTAATTTCATAATTGCTAGGAGTAAATTCTGAAAGGGCTGAAAAGGCTAATTACCTGCTGAAAGTTGTGTTCTCATATATATACATGGTCTGTTCTACACAAGATACTGCAGGAAAAAAGTTGTGTTTCAGGCTTTTGGAAGTGTTTCATCAAATGGAATGTTAAAAGCTTAGTCATGTTGCAAGTTAGTGACTTGCAAGTGAATTTGCTCACAGAAGCAACATACAGTTAATTGTACACTTGGGTTTTTGGTTGTTTTGTTTTGCTTTTTCTTTCCAAAAGAAGAGAGAGAGAGATGTATGTAATAAATCCTGTTGATGACATCCACTTTAGGAAGTTGCTGGCATCATTCTAGTATGATTTATATTTCGACCTTGCCCTCCTTTTAATAGCTATAAGAGGGAGATTAATATCAATGTGCTTTGGCTATTTTGACAGAAATTTCCTTTCGGCAAAGATTTTACTTGCCAATAAGCACACACCTGCATCAATCACTACAAAATACAACAAAATTATTATTTCATGGGATGCTACAGAATCAAATAACATAAATTCAGAATCAAGAAGCTCAGACAAATCCTTGAAAAATGGAGAGGCAATGAAATTTAATGTCAACACCAACTTCACAAATTTCTTCCCTCCCTCCTTCATCAATGTAATAGGATACTAATATTATTGAAGCAAGTTATTTTATCAAAGGGGGGAGACAAGAAAGATAAGTAACAAAAGACAATCTTAGCATCACCACACTAAACAGACCAAGGAGAAACAAAGAAAAAAGAGATAGCAAATTTTTTTCCTCTTTTTACTTGTTAATTAGTGGCTCCCAGTATCTGGCAGAAAAGGAAGCTGGGGAGGAAGCTTTGAACCAGATAACTTGTTGACTTTATGGAAATATTTAGAATGGAGTGGTTTCAAAAAGGTGATGAAAGCTTTTTCCATTGACATGCATGAACATACAGCAAAACAAATAACTTTTTCTAGGAGGAAAGCAATACTTTCTACACGAGCGAAAGATGTAAAAAGAACAGATGTCAGAACATTTCATATGAAGCAAAAGCTGAGCGTGTTCTGTTCTCTAAGAATACAATGGTTGCTGAATTACAATGGTTGCTGAAACACAATGGTTGTTGAATCACTTACAGGTTCCCTGAGTCAGGAAAACTTGAAGAGATTACATCTAAACCAAAAACCTGACCAAAAGAACCACGTGGTGTATCTATTCTCCATGGCAGAGCTGAAGGCTCTCATAAACACAAGGTTTTACTCATTATAGAATTATGACAGGCTTCTCAGCCTCTTCCATGTTATATATTTGTACCTCACAACCCATAAAGGCACTTTCTCTAACAGCCTTATTATAGGCTTAGATATTATTTTTGTGTTGTGACTGCAAACTCTGCAATATTGGCCTGTGTATGCACTTATCAATTTGTCTACTTGATATGTTAAGTCAACATTTAAATTTCTTGAAGAGTATCCTCAATTGCCAGCTATTTTGCATGCTAATGTATTTAACATCTAATACAACAAAGCAGCTCAAACTCAAACTGGGAATCCTACAGAGTAATTCTCAAAGTGAGTATTCCTGCTCTTTTTTCCAGTTCAGTCCAATATTGTAGGTAAGTTCAGAACTAATTTTAAAGCTTCAGTTACAATATGCAGTGGGAGGTGGAGTGCAGATTTGACAAGTAGCACAGATCCACAGTGGCAAACTTCTAGAATCCTGAGAATTCTGGGATAGCTGCAATTTATTTTTCCACCACTCTCTTTGCCCAAGTGTGGGCAATACTAATCACCAGGCCGTTTCTTAGCAGTAACAGAAAAGACCTTTTACATAAGCCTAAAATAGAGGAAATCCTACCTCATGTTTTCAGAGGAATTTGGGAAATTTCCTCTCAAAGCTTGTGCAATTGTTGCAGGAGCATCTGTTCATTCAGGTATCAGCAAAGCAATTCAGTTGAGTTTGTACCCTTCTTGTAGACATGGCTTAGCTTTAAAATGATATATTTCAGGGGAGTCATAGGTACTGGACTTGTGGCTAAGGATTGCAGCAAGTTTCAGGGCACCCAAGAAACAGAGTATTGCTCTTTCCAAGTGATATTTAGTCCAGAAGTGATTAGAAGCTACATCCTATTAAAATTATTTTATTCCAGTAGGACTACTCAAATTCAGTTGGAGGCCTGTAGCTAATAATATACTTCAGTCTGTACTGTGTCCAACCCTGTTTGATATGTTGTTAATGATCTAGATCATGAAGCAGGATATACCTCCTGCAAGCTTGCTGTAGATACCAGTTGGGAGTAGTGGCCAGACAACTGGGACACTCATCAGAACCTCAGCATTCCAGAGAAATGGGATAAGAAGACCCACATGAAGTTCAACAAGGGGAACTGCTAAGGAATGCCCTCAGCCATTCATTTGGAAAATAGATTTATATAAAAGGCCTTGGGGTTCCAAGGGTGAACACCAAGCTGAACAGGAGCCAGAAAGGGGCCCCTGTCACAAGAAATACTAATCCTGAGAATTATTAGAAGCAAAGGCTTGCCATCAAATCAA